>JARQST010000282.1:1002358-1510685 GCA_030142225.1 Pachycephus smyrnensis | reverse complement strand
CCAGATGGCGCTGTTAAGCACCTGCAATAGTTCCGGAAAATTCCGCTAGGGGGCGTGGAACGACTTTAAGCAAATTTTTCAATGAAATTGGCATTTACGCGTGAACATTCTTCGTTAGTTCCGAGAAATTCCGCCAGATAGCGCTGTTAAGCACGTGCGATAGTTCAGGAAAATTCCGCTAGAGGGCGTGAAACGATTGTTAGATAATTGCGTTTTCGCGAGGAGCATTTCCCGTTATTTCTGAAAAATCCCGCCAGGTGGCGCTGTTAGGTACCTACGGTAGTACCGGGCAATTCCGCTAGGGGGCGTGGAACGACTTTAAGCAAATGTTTCACTGAAATTGGCATTTTTCGTGGATCAGTTTCCGTTAGTTCCGTGAAATTCCGCCAGGCGGCGCTGTTAAGTAGCTGCGATAGTTCCGGACAATTCCGCTAGGGGGCGTGGAACAACTTTATACGAAATTTCACTGAAATTGACATTTTCGCGGGGATCATTTTTCGTTAGTTTCTGGAAATTCCGCCAGATGGCGCTGTTACTCCTAAACTTGCATTTTCGTCGGATGCTGCCTCTCAAAATTAGTCCGTTGCTTTTATTATTTCTGTAGAAGGTATTATTGATGAAGAAAAATAAAGTCAAGAGATGGATGGTGGACGAAAGAAGAATGAAATAAGGAAAGATGGTGAGACAGACACCATGACCGCCGAAATAATGGCAGGAGAAATACAGGAGAGCTGAAAAGGTTATCTAGGACCAAGGACGGCAAGAGAGAGGCAGAACTTGTTCATACTCTGGGATATTCTCAGAGGACAAAAGAATATCAACGCATATCAACGGTTTTTGATTTCTAAGTATTAACATATGAATTTATTAAATAAATAAATTTTTTTATATTTCAATAATTGAATTTTCAAGTTTGCACTTCTGTACTTTTTGCCCGTTGACACTCGTGTTGCTGTCATATAACTTCAAGTACCGTCTAGAGCATCAGCTTTCGGGTGAAGTTTTGAGTGACAGGCAGTGACAGTTTCTTGCGTACAGCTGATTTCTTCCTTCTTCTTCCCGCGGGATATCCAGCCAATCATCAGTCGTCTAACTTGGAACACTTGCGCTACGGAGTGGCAACAACTGACACTAATAATTATGACCGAACAATCGGGACACTATCTGAGGCTCGGCAGGCAAGAGATTCGTTACTTCATGTCAGCAAATTAGACCTGCGAGAATTAGGCTATTAAGAAGAAAAAGGTATAGTATATTTTTAATATTAGTTTATTTTGACATTTTAAGATGTATGGACAATTATTACATAATAATTATATATAATGAGAGATTTCTTTTGGTGGTAATTCATAATTTTCCACTTAGTGTTCGCGTTTATCCTTTTCCTATACTTCTTATACAACACTCTTTCACAAAAATCAATAGTCATTTAACTATGAATGAATCATCATGAAATACGTGCGCTCTTGGTTATTAATCGTCAATTAAACATTATTATATATATATTTTTTATCATTATCAATATTATAATCATTATATTACCATTAATTATTATAATTACGATATAACGCTATAATTAATTCTTTTTATTTACTGGTTTATTAATTCATCCATAATGATAGAAAGTACATTACAATGCAGTGTGTAGCGAATATTGTTCGGTAGAAGGATTCCATTTTTTTTCTCTTTTTCATTTAACGGTGTCGCCCCAAAATATCGCGTCGCGCCGCGAACCAGTCAACACTTATTATTTCCGAACGTGGCCAGACTGCTTCTCGAAAGAGGCGAAAAAAATCGCAACCACTTCCGTCCATCCGATTACCTCAAAAGTTCGACGTCCGTTACCAAAAAAGAAACCTCATAATTTCCAACAAAAAAAAAGAAGTATAAATTCCATCAATCAAAAATCTCCTCATTTTTCAATCGCACAACTCAAACAAATTTCGTCGCACGACAGACAAGGTTTCTTCCTAATAAAAATTGATCTGGAGCCATCAGCAAACACACTGTTCAAACGTTACCTTCGCAACTCTCTTCCGGAGACGAGTCTTCGAGACAAAGAAAAAGTCATAGTAAAAAAAAAGCGCGAGCCCCGATCGAACGTATCGTGTTGTATCTAAGTGTCGTGAATGGTTCGAGAGTGAATGGATGAATGAACGTCCGAGTGAACGAACGAATGAACGAACGAACGAACGTATAAATGAATGAGCGAGCGAGCGAGCGAACAAAAAAAGCGAGCGTGCCTTACTCCATTAAAATTACAAAAAAGATTCTCCCAGTATTACATATCCCAATCGTACGTAGGAATCTCTTAATAGATCGAACAATTAAGAGCCGTCGACGTTTCTTTCCGTGCTTTCTGCCAGTTGAAAAACGCGCCCTGAGATTTGCTCGAGGAAAAAAAAAATATAATTCGAGCCACCACTTCGCACGCTCGTCGCAAATGCAAATGGATGCCCTTCCTTTACGCTCTCCACGGACTCGCGTCCATTTTAAAATACCTACGAGCTGCCTGCAAATCTTTCAGAATATTTTGGTAGGATTCAGATCGCAATAGCATGGGCGCGTCGGTATTTTACAATGTTCCCTACTTGTCTTTGCATACACATATCTGTATCGCGTCATGTAAATTGTCGTGGCGCCGCAAAAGCACGGTTTACGCAATACAAATTTTTTTCCCCAAAAAAGCCCCACCCCCCTATAATCCCCAATCCTCACGCGTCTACTCGGCTCTGGGTCGGTATATGTATTTGAGTGTATCTCTGTGTATGTGCGTCCGCGAGCATGTATGCGTACAAACGTGCAATCGAGCGTGAACGTGTGTCCGCGTGTTAATCTTTGACTATGTGACTAGAAACACGACATACGCATGACTTAGGTATAATAATTAATTTTATATATATATATCTAAATATATATATATATAACGACAGCCCCATTAATGGGGATTAGCGTTAACTTTTATAATAATATGGCCACCGCGAGAGCAATAGTATATAATAACAATAATAATAATAATGATTATAATGATAATAATAATAATTACTATTATGGATAATAATGATAACTGTATACAAACTATATCGTAATCAGAATCATACACGCTTACAATCGTGTAATAAAATGGCGATTACCTATGTGCCTGACGGAAGCGAGAAGTAGATTAAAAAAAAAGAAAAGACATAAAAGACGAAGAAAAAAGAAAGCAATAACGTGACACGCAATACCTGATACGCGAGGTCAGATCGGTAATGATTAGTTTAGATCGATTGAGTTTGTTCGCTCGTCTCACCATTTTGTCCATACGTCATCGTTCAATTAGGATTATGCCGATGGGGGCATTTAATTCGCGACGACAGTGCTAACGTAGCACGTTGCGATACGAGCCTCTACGTGGCACGGCTGGTCTTTAGGAGAAAGTAATTCATTGAGAGTTTTCATAGTGGTTTCAGCGCGCGAAATTCTACGGTCGAAGATACTACAAGGGGATACGACCTTGGGGACGAATGTCGGATCCGCCATGATTGTTATTAATTCTAAATATGCACAGTTAATGAACTGCGTAAAAGTAAGTTTGTGATAAGAAAGACTCCTTAAGGAGCGAGCGAGGATCGATTTATAACGGATTGCGTAATTACGCGAGAAAAATCAACGATCGGAGAGTTGCATTAGCCGCAGGTAGTATAATTATTTTTTTGTGCTGCGCGCGCAATCTAATGAAAATTCAAATTGTCAACGTTTGCCGGGGATTGTTCGTCGATGCGCCGCGTGAAAATGCGTAGCGCTGCTATACGTGCAAGAAGTGACGTCGGTAGCCGAGGATCAGAGATTAAAAAGAAAAAGGCATAAACGAGGAAAGACGCACACTTAAAGCAAGAATCGAAAGACTAGATGAATTTTCTAAAGTTTAAAATGGCACGGTGCAATTTTGTTTTGTCATTGTGTAACGACGCGAATAAGTGTACGAAGAGTCATCCATTTTGGTTTTTTCTAGTAAGGGCTGCCTCCGTCTCCTTGAACCTGGCGCTACTGTCACTTCTTCTTCTCTTGTCATTGATAAAAAAAAACTTTTCACGAAAACAGCGCTCATGTGGGATTCAAAAAGATTTTTTTAACGAACTCTTCATCGCATTTCCACGCAACGGCACGAACTTTACCTTCAATACATTTAATTCGACACATTCACACGATTCACGCACTCATCGGTCATTCGTTCGCGCATACATATTTTCTTCCTTTCTCTTCTTAGTTTGTTTGTTCGTGCTTTAATTAACCTCGAAACACCTTTAATAGCAGACAATCATCTTTATACTCTTGCTAGCGCTCATCTCTCTCCTAAATGTTATTGGAATATACCCCAAGTATACACAGAAATATTACTTACCACTTTAATATTAATTATTTATAAGTAATAACGCAGTAATCGGTAGACTCTTACAAATATACTCCCTATATACGTCATCATCGTTTATCGTATTTCATTTCTCTCGTATGTGTTCTGAGCTCTCTCTCTCTCTTTGCCACCCTCCCCCCTCTCTCTCTCTCAATCATTTTTTAAAGACGTATCATCCTCTCTATCTGACTGATGTCTCCCAAGAGTTATCGCGATGTAAATAAATTTGTACCCTTCTCCCACTCCACACAATCATTATCATTCTTTGCTACGTCGTCGAGGACGTGCGCGACTTTCTGGATCACGATCAAGCATTGTCAAAAAGTCTCTGATCGATCGAGCAACCAGATCTTTCTCGAAGGATCCAAACCCAAAGTCGTCGACACTACCACGATGCCTCATTATCGTTCACTAACTAAAATTACACTGCATGCACGTTGGCACGTATTATTTGGTACGTTTTCTTTATCTTTTTTTTGTCTTCCTCATATAATGTTCGCAATTTCCTTTTCTTTCTAAATATTTCTCGACACCCTAATTGTTTCGCGCTCGACCAGTGTCCTTTAGATAAAATCACTCGTCGCAAGAAACCAGACTAATCATGTAAGTAAGATCATTCATTTGTCTCACGCGTCCAGGGCCCTAATCATGTGAATGTCGGTGTTTGTGATCTTTTAATTACATAAACGCGTGTGGCTTGTTTCTATGATCGCTCGCTACTCTCTCCTACCATCGTCTACAAGACGGCTTTTGTAATTTTTTTGTCAGTGTTAACAATACATTGTATTCGTCATCGCGAGATTCTCGCAGGACGTCAAAGGACGTTTTATTTCTAAAAACTGACCACATTTTTCTCAATCATTCCTCTATTTCTCTACGGAAATTACGTTCGTTCGCTCGTTTCATTCCGTCGTGGTAATTCGCGACGCTTATCGATATAACGCCGTATCGGAGTCTGCGTACCGGCCTTTACTTAATTTTACCAAACAGAAAGAATATATATGAGATTCCCCAAAACAAGAGACGATTCTTCCGAATCGTGGAAATCGTATTAGTCTTAAACAGTAACAATTACTGTAATTCCGCGGATATTGATACTATCGTCCACAGTATTGGGTGAGCAGAAAGAAGAGAAAACCAAAAAAAAATAGAAGAAAACTCAAAAATAAAATTCGTGTCTTCGCGTGAGATTGCGCCTGGCATCGCGGGCTCCGCGTTATCAAAAATGTATATCGAACGAACCGTGCGCCAATTGGCTACCGTGAAACTGTTCCCTTTCCCCCGGTTCCCACCCACGCCCCTTAATAAAATACAACTTATGCAAGAATAATAATAATACGTAGCGATTTGTGCGCAGCAAGATTTTCCGTTCGCCGAACGTACGTTTCAAAATACAATGTCTACTGTGAGGTCCCATGTGAGCTTGCTTTGCTGGTATTATTTTTTCATTTATCTTTTTTTTGTTTTTCGTCCACTCTTCGTCCACCTTCATTATTTTCTTGTATACTCCGAACATAACGGTATTGTCAATATACTCGTACAAAATTAGAACGAGAGAAAAATAAGGTACTTAGAAAAATACGTTTCCAGGATACTTGACGATCGTCGTTAACGGACGATAACGCCGGGCGCGCATGGCGTCTGCATTCTTTCATTTTGCGCGTGCGCGTGCTTTGCCTACGCCTGTGTGTTAATAGAGCTATGCATTATGATTATAAATTTATAATATACATATATATAGTATGTATATGCTCGCCGAATGAAAGTAGCGTTATGTGCGCGTACAGAGAGTGATGTCCAAACGGAGTGACGTCTCTTATAAGAAAAAAAAAAAAAGATGAATTAAATCAAACAAAGTCAATAACCAAGTAGACAGTAGTAAGTGAAAACTCGATTGTCAAACGAAATCATTAAACAAAAACAATGGAAAACAAATTCTAACCCGCTCGTCGTCAGACTCATGTGTAAGTGAGCTTGTACCGTTTGTTGTGTGCTTGTTCTGTGCGTCTTGTGCTAGTGCGTGCGCGCGCATATTGTACGTACCTATGATTAGCAGCTATAAAATAAGGAACCTAAGGTTACGTGATAATTTTGTCAAGCCTCGACTCTTTGTGCTATCGTTAACGATTCCGCGCGTTTATTTGGCGTAATCGGAAAAAAATGCATCTTTGGATAAAATTGTAACCCCCCCCCCCCTCCCCCTTTACCCCTATCCTAACTCCATTCACTCCCAGGGGATACTTTCACACGTTCAATGCGAACTATCGAGTTGGCGAGTAAGTGCTTCTACAAGTCTTTCTCTTTGAATCGAGAACGAAAAGAAAAAAGAGAAGTGAAGAAATACAAGGAAAAGGAGAAAAATGCAAATATTAATGCAACACGATTAATGCGTGTGGATTGTATGTGTGCGTGTGTAATCGCGGACCTGCGCGTCGTCATATTGTACCTTGGTCAGTGTCGAATTCTATATATGACATGTATCACGTGACATGGACTCGTTATTCGCATATACGACAACCCCGTCACGCGTGCCCGCATATGCGTGCAACATGTATGCATACGTGATGCAGATATAGATGGGGACGCGCGTGAAATTGTCCTCTGTGCCCGCGTATATTATAATGACAATTCGTATATATCAGATATTTCAGAAGGTTGTCCTCACTGTGTATAAGAGTGTGTTATATCGTGCGTGTTTTGCGTATCCAAAGGTTTTTGAAAATGTTAACAACCTTCAGGGCCGTGCTCTCGTCATCGGGGACCTGTTTCCGTCACGCTGACTCTAATTCGGAGTACGAAAACTCACCGGGCTTCTGATCTCGATCTGATCAACAATCGAAATCTAAAACGACCAACTGGATAAATATTGGCAACAACGATGCGTGTACAGGCTGCGCAAATACCATATGGTATTTTTTTTAAACTCTTTTTTTTTATATAACTCAACATACCTTATCGGTTTACGTTGATCTTTGCATCTGTGTCCCGAGACGCATCGTTCTACGCTAATCCGGATACGCTGTTGATCTTAACTTAATTATTTTCCATTACTTCATGGAAATTTGAGCCCAGGGGTCTATCGGTACCGAAACAGGCCATCGATTCTAAGAATGATCGCCTTCACGGTTGGATCTCTATTGTTCGCGTTTAAACGTAAAGTACAGAATTAATCTAGTAGAGACCGCAGCCGCGCAAATTATTGGCTATAATCACGTCTGTGACTGCGTCGAACACGAATTGAATGTTGTTTGTGTCGGTGGCGCAGGTCATATGGCAGTAGATCTCCTTTGTGGTTGACTTGTTCTTCGCTTCGAATTGAGCCTGAATGTAGGCAGCCGCTTCGCCGTACTCTTGCGCCCCTGGCGAATTGAAATGGCAACAGAAAAAAAAACAGTATGAATATTTGAAGACGCCTTTAACAGTTTTTTCGAGAGTTGCAAGAAGCACTGGTTTATCATATACATACCGGCGTATTCCGGGAAGCAGATGGTCAGAGGAGACTTGCGAATCTTTTCCTCGAAGAGATCTTTCTTGTTCAGAAAGAGGATGATCGAGGTGTCCGTGAACCACTTGTTGTTGCAGATTGAATCGAACAACTTTAAGCTCTCCTGCATTCGGTTCTGCAATTAAAATTAAATTCAATTATAGTCATAGCTCGCTTGTACATTTCTACGAATAAAAGAAATCTATCTTTAATTTAATTAATTGAATTATATCTTCATTCGATAACTCTATTCTCCTGGACGGCGTGTATGCGTAATTTTCTAATCCAATTTGCCATTGCATCTTTACAGCAGGCACGTTCTAACGCTCACAGCCACTTGGAATGCAGTCAATGGAGTATTGCCACTAGGCGACACGGTCAATTGACACTTTGACACGAGACTGAACATTATATTTGTATAGAGTCGTGTCAGTATGCGATTGTGCGTGTTTGTAAGGTATCTGAGAGTATGAGTCGCGGTTCGTGGCGACCACCTAGGAATTTAACGATGCCCCCCCTTCTTCCTCCTTTATCCCCTTCTTCATTCCCACGTATGCTGACCCAGCCAATTGATCTCTTAATTCTTTGAAACTCCGGTCACTCCCTTTCACCCAACATTTACTAGCACGTAACTCCGTTCATAATTTCTTCGTTATTTCATTCATCATTCCTCTCGTTTGGTACATTCATTCTTATATATGACGCGAGACTGGGTTATGTTACTTGAGAATTGTGTAATAACTTCTGACGCTCGACGATACCCCAGATCCACTTTACACAGCAGTCGTCCGAAGTTTTACAAACATTGGATAACATATTTTCGTTTTTCTTTCTTTCTTTCTGATCGGCTTTTATACGTTTTTCTTTGGAATTCCGTTGATTTCTTGTTAGTCTCTTCTTACCGTAGTCTCGTCCTCGTGCAACACCTGATCGTACTCTGACATTGCCACGCAGAAGATGATCGCTGTTACATCCTCGAAACAATGTATCCATTTTTTACGTTCACTTCTTTGGCCACCAACGTCGAACAATCTGAAGAGAAAGGAATCGAGGATCAGTGATGACAATTAAATATGAAAAGTTGTAATTATCGATTATTCACTTTGCTCTGTTTCTTCATAAAGAGTGATTCGGATACTTACTTGAAATTAAGGTTTTTGAAGGAGAAGTGAACTTCAACGATGCCAGTCGTTTTTACTCGAGTCCTCAAGATATCCTGTTCCGTAGGTTGATACTCCCTGGCACCTAATCGATCTAAGTCGTCGAGGAAACTGAAATGAAGAAAGGTAATCCAAGTTAGTACATCGAATTCTAAGCATCCATTCAGAGAACTACCCGGTAAGGCGTCAAATAAAAAACAGATTTAAAAAAGCCAAAAATTTCCTAGACCATCCAGACCAGTGCTTCCTCAATCGTTCAGTTTCCTCGATCGGAAATGTTTCAAAAGAGGTAAATCACATAGTACCAAACAGACTTCGTCTCTCGTCTCCATTAAAAAGAAACCGTATCATCCAAACGAAACTGCATCCGAAGACGATTAAAGACGCGTTTCAACATGTCCCTTTCCTCAAGCCGACAGATTCCAATGAAAGCTAAAATTAAGATACTGAACATTTCCATGTAACGTCCAAACATTCACGCCTCCAACGAGCATATCAGCCACGCTATTATCATTAACGTCAATCGCTTATTAAAAAAAAAATAAAAAATCCTGAATAACTTTGCCCTCGTTACTACGTTTGCAGTTCTGGCACGTGATTGGGCGCGGTTCGCAACAAGTAGGCAACAGCCTGCGCGAAGGTTCGAAAAAAAAAAATATCGGCGCTCTCGTCGTCCACCACCAGTCTCTACCCAGGTACAAGAAACTACCCCAGCCACCCCTATCAAGTGAAATTTGATTACATTGAAAATGTTGTTTTACGTTTTATCATAGGCCTCGCGACACACCGGGTTTGAGATAAGATAAGAATACAGTAGGTGTTGGCTGTACTCGCAAAATGGAAACCTGATAAGAGTATGCGGGTGGGAGGGGCAAAATAGATTTTAATTTTTTCAGGACAAAAAGATAGTAAGAGACAGGGAAAGTTAAATGAAAAAAAAAAGTAGCCTAGCTGGATTTTGCAACGGACTGGAACGACTGGAATCCTTATCGGGACGTCGGAACGACATTGAAGAGGGCGCGTGAAACTTGAAATCGATATCCATGGCTCCACCTTGTCGTTTGCGAGTAACTGAACCGCGGGGAAAGTGCATATAAATATAAGCAGGGCATTAATATGTCAAACGCATCTGTGTACGGGGTGCGTAGGTTTGAACAGATAACCTGTTGCAACGAGGCGAAAAAAAAATGTGCACAGGTGAACGTGACCGATAATCATTCTATACCTTCGAATGAATCTTCTGAAAGACTGATTCTTCTTTTTCTTACACATCAATTATATGGATATTGCTATCGCGTCTGCATTTAGTTTAAGTTCGTCATAAATATTTAATAGTGTCGCCCATATGGTTCGCGTAGTCTATCTTGGATTAAGTAGTACTTGACATTCTTTTAGATATGCTGTCTGATAACTAAATGCATTAAAAAATGAATTTCCATCAGTCTTGACATATGCACGATGATAATGATACAAATTAACCATTGTCGATATCCGTATAACAATGGCCAATCAATTATTCCGTTCCTGTACAATTGCATCAGCGATATCGACAAAAACGACGGAATTCCAATAAATCTCGCAAAACCATAAGTCTGACAAGATAATAAAGCCCAAACCATATAAAATCCTTGCAGCAACGCATATAGGATTAACAGCAGATTCTCAGATCAATCCCATACAAAACGACCATAACCTTCAAATCGTACAGCAAACCAGTAACCCTGTATTAGAAATCAGCATCTGCCAGTGACCCAAGCGAAATAAATATTTTCAGAAAACTGTATAACATACTAAATCCCTTCGCAGTAGGGATTTACGAATTGCGATATAACAACCAACTAAAAATCCCCGAAGTAAACTCGGGTGTGGCGGGCCAAGAGGATTAAGGAAAGCAGAGACGAGCGCCATCTTGTCAGTGCGATCTATCGTGGATCCCTGAAACATGACATAAGGATTTCTCTTATTTCTGAAGGAAAGAACGAACGAAATAATAAAGGATCGCTCAGGTTTAGGTGAGGTGTGAGTCACGAGGGTTGGGTGTGTAAAGGAAGGGATGGGGAGACGAGCTAGATGGCTAAATGGTCGGGTGGCTGGCTAGGTGGCTGACGACTAGGTAGAGGTGGACTAGCTGGATGCCTGGGTGGCCGACGAATGAGATGAGATAGAAGAGAAAGAGAGGAGAGCATTGGGTCCCGATATCTGGGATCTAGATGACGCGGTAGCGGAGCAACCCCCTGGCATTGGGGTTAGGTTAGGTACGAATAGCAAGGGAGGCTTCGAGGGAGCCTGTCGGCCATATTCTTACCACGTGACACGGGCGTGGCGTGACGTCATCCCCGATCAATACCGCACAGAGCTCTCACCGCTCTACGTTCTACATACTCCAGTCCTTCTTCCTGCTTCCCTGCCTTCCTCGTTTCTCGGCAAACTTGCCTCGCATCTATTTTTCTGCCCTACTCCATTGCCTCCATTGCTCTCCTCGCGGTCATGCACATATATCCTACCATACATCCTACAGATATGCGCAATGCGTTTCCTATCGTTTATACGTGCATCCCCTTGACGAAGTACCACTGTACAAGTAATACGTATCTCAGGTTAATTTACACACCATTACAAATGCCTTTATACGCATAGACATGGACAGCTATTTATTCTATACCAAAACGTATTATACGTATGTCAATTTACAAAAAATCCATAAAATTCACAAGGGTGGAATCTGATTCCACCCTTAAGAAAAAAAAAAAGCTGCCATATAATGATTCGCCAAGCTCCCAAAATATCTTTCCAGTTAACCTTCCGCTATGCGCAGTCAAAGGAAGACGTTCCCGCTTGGTGGGAAACTGCTCGTCCGTGATAACCTGGGCCCTCTACAATCTTTACGTATGTATACCTTGACCGTACGGATGGACCAAAGTAAAGATTCCTTCTACTCTACATATGTACAGTGGATGCTGCTGCTGCTGCTGCTGCTGCCGCGGTTCATGGATTTTTCAGTCTTCCTCTTCTATACCTGCTTCATGTATACATTCATGTATCTACATGTCGCGCAGTGCTTTCGCGCTCCCTAGTTTTATATATAATCGATCGTCTCTTGTAGACACACTAGAGTTCCAGAGGCTCGCGTTACAGGTTTTATCTTACAATATAATTTTAAAATTGTTTAGGCGGTAATTAGCACTGTACAATTATGTTCCTGGCGAGGTATTATTATTATTATTATTATTATTATAGAAATGGACAAATAGGCTGATCTTTGTTTCAATTGGTATAAAGGCTGGTTCGTAGATCCATTGAACTTTCTCAGTGTCGTCTCCAAGAAGCGACTCGCCAAATGAACGACGAATCGATTACAGCCCAAGTTTAACGAGCCACTTGCCAGGGCGCCGTTCAGTCTACATATCTGATAGCTATTCCCACGGCGATAGAAGCGCGAGAGCTTTTGCATATCTAATATGCTGATTTGCATAACGTACTGATATCCTAGGAGAGATAATAAAGAGCATCGGATGCAGCAGGCATTGTACCAAAGAAGCATTTTATGAACTGGAATGGTCGAGACTGAACGAGGAGGTCAGAGGTCAATTATTTCTTGTACTGTTCATTGACAACGATATACCTGTACAAGTTTTAGAAAGTCATAATTACATTTTTCGTGCTCATGAAATAATTGTATATGAAAAATATTAATTAAAAAAAGTTTTTCATAAAAAAATGAAAATTTAAGTCAAACGTGACTGTTGTTGTTAGTAGTCACCAAAGTGTTACTTACTATTTGGCGGAGTCATTGAGCTGATACTCGTTGCTTCTGCCAAAACATTCCTGTACTCCATTATCAGCCCAGAGCCTCTTCATGGCTGCCAAAAGTTCTTCGCTGAACGGTTCCGTGTCTTCCATTCGCTGAATCACGTCGAATACCATTTTTGCGTCCGTCTGAAAGAAAACCAAGAATTCATAAACACGTGACTCCGATGTTTACTCCTTCACACGTATTATAATAAGTGTTCGACGAAAGCTTCTGTCAAAACAATAATTTTACTTGTTAAATCACTTTTCTTCTTCGCCCTTTTCCGCAAAGTAACATTAACGTTAACCAAGTACGTGCATACGTGGATATAGGTTGCATACGTCCTACATATGTACGTATATATACCAAATCCTACGTATCAAAATGACCAGATGTCACTGCGTGGGTTAGAATCTCTCTGTGATATCTTTCATTTCTTTTTTCAGTGTATGTTGGTTGCAATGGTCAGAGTACGGTAACGTCACAGCGAATTGCATTGCAACTTGTCCGAAGAATACTATGACAGAAATTACCATGAGAAATAAAGAAAGCTAATATGACAGAAGCAATCAAAAAAATATTTCAAATTTCTTAAATCCGATCTGCTCGATAGGAATGATAGAAAAAAAATTTTTTTTAAATATTTTACATCAATCGACCATATCAGCAGCTGTCAAGTGTCTGAGACACTTGAGAGACGAGAATGAGTTACAGTTTATCAGGAACGTCGGTTTCGTCATTGAATCATTTAATTGGTCGGTCAAATTTTTTTACAAATTTTTATATTAACCTCCCAGAATCACTTTTCGTCCATGAATGCATTATTCACGGCTTTCAAATGAGCACGTCACTTCGTATGACACATTGCAGACTGTAACACCGTATGTATGTAGGTGGAATTTCACAACGAGCCGTAAGGCGATACTGGGCGTCGCGACGTCGTAGCCGCGTATAATGACGAATCTTGAATATCCTTTGACACTTTACTATTTCTGCGTGAATCAGCGTCGAAAGATCGTATCTCACAGAGGACTCGAATGGTGACAAACGTGCAAGTCAAGTAGAGGTTCTCAAATGACTTATTGTCATTACGAATGAAAGGTACGAGAAATTCATGAATCATGAAATTACAGTGCTTATACGTATATATACGTACAAGCACCGAAGCACTGCTGAATACTTCATTCATGAGATAATCGTTGGTACTGTAACAAACCACATCCATATCCACATCCACAACCATATATGCAACGATATCTCAGACTTTGAAAATGCAGTCTTGAAAGTGCAGTCATTAAGATTTTCACCGATCAAGATCGCGTGGTGCATGGTATATCGCATGGACCCTTATAAAAATTAAGAAGCAGCAATGAATTTAATTGCAATCAAAATACGTGTGAATCATCGTGATGCATCGTGCGAGTAATTAATCATTAACGTAGGATTAGAACAGAAAGAAAATTTGTCGCTTGATAAAATTCAAAATGATACAAGATAATAAAAATTTTCAAAACAAATATCGCTGTTGATGATTATTTTTCGACTGTACTGGTATCAAAGGTAAGTCAGCTGTGATGATAATATTGATTACGCTTCTTCTTTTTTTTTTTTAATTAACACGTTATAAAGGGGATCAAAAGATTTACGAATAAGGGTGGATGAAAGCCACTGACCCCAAGAGGGATCAATCAGCTCGTACACGGTACAAGGGCTTGCCTGCCTTGGCTTGGCTTTCAGTGTCTATCGTTATTGGTTACTACATAGATCACATATTACATAGATGGTAGGAGAGTGGAGGGGAGGCTGTTATGTACAAAAACTATTTACCCTCTAATATGTGCTGAAACACTCGGAAGTCTTGCAACCCACTCCCGACACCTGTACGACGTTAATTATTTTCTCACCTGTTGCAAGTCGTGCAGTTGACAGCACGTTGACACGACAGTTACGTCAGTGGACGCGAAAAGTATTTCATTTTGATGGATTAAATGAAGAATTGTGAAAAGCATTGCTTACCTCTCTTTCATTGGTCGAGAAGCTAATACCCAAATTCGGCATCGCTCTCAAAATGGCGACTAGTGATTGTATCGTGTTGCTGTAAACAACCGGCCTGTACTGCTTAAAATCCTCGGGCGTGAAACCGCTCTCGTGAATAATTCTGAAAAATAATTAAATCGTATTGGCAAACGGTAGGTTTTCAATTTCAAAAAAAAAAATTTGCGAATTTTTCAACCGTGACAATCATAATAGGACCGGACATGGCTTATTGGAATATTGAGTAGGCGTTAATAATGGCGTAATTAACGGAACTAGCGATACAGTTTACTTAATGGAATTTCAACGAGCTGCCAATGAACATTTTATTGGACGAAGATGAATTTGCATGACTAAAAGAAAAAATGTATTCCCCTAGCCGCAGGAAATCAATGGGAAGAACGTCCAGAGACTGGACTTTACCCATTCCTAATTTCCCTCACAGCGGAGCCTTTGTTAATGGGGCCCATGAAAGAGGGCCCATTCACGTTAAGTCGCAGAAGGCTAGAAAAAGAAGGAATAAAAAAAAGAGGATTCAAGAAACTACACGCGGCAGAGATGAAAAATTCTTCCACGCCTGAGAGAAGCTTCTTCTCTAATAAAATTCCGTAAAGACCTCAATGGACCGTTTTACACTGTATCGTATTCAGTATTGAATTTTATCTCGATTGTAAGATCGAGAAACTTGGGGTTCGTGTCCGGACTAAAAGTACAGTTCCAAACCAATAAACACTTCTGTACGTTATGCGTGATACTTGATACCAAATACGATACGTATTCGATTGCAGTTGCTGTGTCAGTAATGTCTGTCAAAAAAAGTGTCACTCTTACAAGGATACTAAAAGACTCTCGAACGTATTCAAATGATTCGCCAAACTCAGTCGAGCGTTCACGAGAAGCACGTGGCGTTGACAGATAAGCAGTTTAACACGAGATTTTTCAATTGTTTTTCTTTCCCTTCTACTTTTCCTCCTATTGGCATATACCCTACTGCTTGCAGGTGCGACGCTCTTTAAACAGCGGGCTGCAAGCCAAAATATTACCGAGGAAACTGACTAGTGCCAAGGATCTAAGGACGCGAGAAGTCATTTACTCCGCGACACCCGATAGAGCTGCGTTGGTGAATTTGTTTTTTTTTTCTGTCACCGTAACAAAAATAATACGAAACGAAGTAGAGCTTCTCAGGTACTCGACCCTGAGACTTTTCCGAGCTATAATTAACCGTAGCATGGTACAACGCGGACGTTGTTTTGATATAAGGTCGTTCTCATAATACAAAATTAAATAACGTTGTTTACTTGTTTCTGTCAATCTACTTCAGGATAGTCCAATTTCTTTTTTATTGAAGCAAATGACACTGTGCTTGTTTCCTTCGTCCTGTCGCGTTTCCGAAAAACAAGGTAACTATTTTTTTCCCCCAAAAATAAAGTCAAATATATCATTTTAATCGAATGTACTATACAACGGTTAATTTCTTTCTTTTTAGGTAAATTCATTAATTTATCGTTAGTTTAGGTCTCTGTCGTACCAAATCGTGCGAACTTTCGTTAGGGACTCGTGAGGAAGTAACAATTTTCCTTTTCTTCCTTTCTTTTTTTCGTTCCCTCTCAAAGGTGACAGCTGAGCAACTACTGCGAATGACAAAAGACGCGAACCCAGCCATTCAGCTTTCGGTATGGCCTTTGCAAATTGGCCTGCACGTACAGCGTCGTGGCTCCATGAAATTCTAATAGCGTCTTGCGTCCGTAAGCAGCTTAAATAATGCATTTTGTACAAGTTTTTTTTTCGCTCCTTTTTCGCCTATGGTAAATACGCTAATTGCATCGAACAAACGAAAAATATTCATTGGTCCCTACGTCTCGTTAACAAGTGGTGACATATGTATATACCGAGAACGAAATGACCGTTACCAGAGAACTTAATGGCGGCCATCTTTAAATGCCATTGTCCAGGTCGCGCATAGCAACAATGACCGTGCGTGTAAAACAATAATAAAACGCAAATAATTATTATTCACTCACTTCATTTGTTTGACGATGGTACTTTTGCCGGACTCTCCCGCTCCTGCGAACAGAAAAAATGGCCGACGCCTATTAGTACGTTCATAAGATAATACGAAAGTCTATGTAAATTTTTACTGTTAAAAAAAAAAGAACGAATAAAGAGCAAGTGAGAAACGCGTTATCAGTGCTCGTCGAAATATGCTGTTTTATAACCGGACGTGACGTACACGGCGGAACTTGCTTTCCTGCTTACCGCAAGCCCTCCCCCTCTTTTAAAAGCTCTTTCAGCTAAGTAGCCGCCTATAATGGCTACTCGTAGAGAGTCATCATAGTCATCATCCTACATCGTAATACAGGGTGACTGAAATAAAGCTACCAGGGATCGCCATTTTTTTTTAAACCAACTACCGCTTTCCCCACGACCAATTGTTTTGATAACTCCCGCGAAGTGTTTATCAGGTGAAATAAAACAAAATGGACTCCCACAAGCACTGCCGTTACAGATATTTACGTTTTGCCGTAAAACTTGGTAAACTGTGGAATAATAAAATCGTCACTGCAAATTGAATTACGTCATTTCCTTACGTACGCTTACTCGTAGCGTAAAATTGATTTTACGTGGAACTTTGGAAAATTGTCGGGCCTTAGGTCGGCTTCGCATTAAGCGTAAAAGCGCGTTTCACGGGGTTTCCACGTTATTTCACGGCCGTCACGATCGTCACGGATGACGAGTAACGAGAGCGGCCATTTTTTCACAACTTTTAAACATTCGAAAATATATCGTACATAAAAAAAATGTCCTTCGCTTAAACATCGATAATGTTATCACGGGTCAGTGGAACTTTCAAAGAGCGGATGACGCAAAGGGAGGATAAAATTAGCAATGAAAAAAAAAGTCCTTAAAAGATATATATCTTGAATGGTATGACTGTGCGATAAGAAAGTACCCACAAGAGGTACAGATTCTGCGATCGTTTCTCGAATAGGAAGTTAAGGTAATCGCAGTTTACGAAGAGCAGATGCACTTCCGGAAATGAGATAAGTGACGTCACATATATGCTATGTATATATAAGCACGATAAAAAGTCATAGGAAGTACGGAATATAAAACTGAAAAATATTTAAAGCAGAATATTATCGCGCTCCGTGCGCGTACAGGTGAAACTTCGTCGCAGTTCTGTAATCAGTAGGTTGCATGGAATAAAAGGGCGGCGATAGCGTTATGGAAAAATGAAAAATTTATTTCTGGCTATAAACATTTTTTTGCAGAATTGATATCGAATAACGTAGTAAATAGACGTGTATATATATATAACCTTCGTATTAACACAGCCTCTTGAAAGCAACCCTCCAAACATGACGTAGCTTCCTGAGATATAAAAGCCTGACTATCGGATTCAATCTCGTAAGTGATCCTTAATAATGATTGATCTTGATCGATCAATTTTCTCGATCAATTTCAAGGGTTTGTGAATAAAACCGTAATGGAGGATCGCGGTAAGTCAATTGATGCTCATTATCATACAATACGTGATGGGATTACATTATTATTATTGTCGTTGTTATTATTATCAGCATATAATGGCATCATGCAGGTAATAAGGCAATTAGACATTGATGACGTCAGATCAGTAGATAAAGTACGCGTTTTGTCAGCCAGATGATATCAGATAACCAGTAGCGATGCCAACAGTGCGTCAGCCATTCATGTCAATTGTGCAATTTGCATTTAAGAAATTCAATTTTCTTGGATATGCAAATCGTTATTCATATTTCTCATGCAGACTTCAAGACGATAATTTAGCGATGCCTTAAAGAGAATTTGACTGTATCTAGTGTGTGTACATATATATGTATATACACACACATATACTGAGTCAAGAAAATATGGATTGTAAATACAATTTTTTTTAATTCTACAAAGATGCCGCGACTGATCTGATTGAACGTTGCATGCACCGATGCATCGAATCTTACGTATTTTCAAGACGGCCTCTATTAATCTGGATAGAAATACTCGGGGCAGTCGGCACGCACAGTGTAAAGAATGACGTCACTCGCAACACCAATAAACAGGACCCAGATTTGACCAAAAGTTAACATCTCTGGTACGTTCATTGAATCTTTCTAAGCACGTACCGATGACACTATGCATAACCCCCAAAAAACACTTGCGTGTAAAAAACTATGCCAAGTACAGGATTGCTGTGAACTCCTCTCTTTAAAAAAAAAATTAATATTTATATCTAACATTATTGTTCAACGTACAAAAAATATTGAAATCATATTATAATGCCAAGCACGTAAATCACTACATGTCTACGTATTATATAATCTAGCACTAACTCATCGTTTTAATTGTATTTTCAAAATTTTCTAGAACGTCTTGGTTATAGGTAATTCCTAATCGAGTACTACTTGGCAGGTTGGTGCATTACTTCATAGAAATTTGACTTCATTAAGCCAGTCTTCAAATTCAAAACCAACGTCAGTTTTCTATATAGACCATATTAGCAATAAATCGTCAAACATAACCACGGTAAAAGCCTACTAACAAACATATAGTCTTAGAATACTATTAGTATCTTCAAAGTAAGTAATTTGAAATTCCTGGCACGGACCCGCCAAGTAGTACTCGATAAGTAATCACCTAAAGTTTTATTAATTATTGAATGACCATTAAATCATAATTAAAAATAAGCAGCAGTAGTAACACAAAAGAGTAGCGAAGACGTTATAGAAAATTTGGAAAATACAATTAAAATGATGAGTTAGTGCTAGATCATATAATACGCAGATATGTAGTGACTTATGTACTTGGCATTATAATATGATTTCAATATTTTTTGTACGTTGAACAATAACGTTAGATATAAATATTAGGTTTTTTTTATAGAGAGGAGTTCACAGCAATCCTGTACTTGGCATAGTATTTTACACGCAAGTGTTTTTTGGGGGGTATATAATACCAAAGATTTATCAGACATGGACATCCATAGGACATTCACTGGACATCTATATAATATACACTGTTGTACTAGTCCATTACAAATTTCTAATAGATTTCATAGCCAAAGTCAAAAAATGATTATTCCTAAAATTTGTATACAAAATTTTATTAATAGATGGCATTAAAAAAAAAACAAATTCTTAAACTGCACAAAGTGCATATACCACCACTCCTAAAGTTCTCAATGAGTATCGATTATGAAATTAATAACGCGCATAGTCGGGAAGACGCATAAATCTCTGTTACAGCTCCTTCGTTAAAAATGACGTTTCAATAAAATAGAAAATCAATCGAATCAATTGAATATCCAGAGAACCGATCGACAATGGTTCTCAAGGACGAAGAGGACAACAATAAATGTTGTATGCTCTTCGGTTGTCAAGATTCGACAATTAACGAACTTTTGTCATTGCCAAGTACTCACGTACCTAAACGCGCAAGAGTGAATTCGTGAAATCATGAGTAATGCAGGCGCAGCGTGCATGAATCGTAGTGCAAGACGACCTTGATACGAGACTTTTATCTCGCAGTGTTTTGTTCCAGCAGCGACGAGAGAATACGAACAAAAAAGAAGCTGGAATAACGTCGAGAGCAATAGGGGTTAAGGGGGGAGAAGCGGAATTAGTTCCAACGGAAATGCACGCGTACATACAGACATTTTCACCCAGAGAAGACGGCAGCCAGCGAAGAACACATGGCAACAGCATGCGTTGCCCTGCACAACGCCCATAACTCACATGCATTTGACATTCCCAAAGAATACTTGGCATAGATAAAATTTCCTGCATTTCCCCATTGCGAGCTGCAATTCCCATACGAATGATACAAATTCAAATTTCAGAAAAAAAAATATCCATGCGATACCCGGGTGATTCGAATCTGGATTTAAAAATGGCGAATGAAAGAAAGCTGAATAAAATCGGCATGAAAAAAGCCCATTTGCGAGACACAATCGATTGATCGTTCGAAAACATTGCGTGAACGATCGAATATCAAACGTCAACAAGGAATAAAGTAATCATACGATTTCGCGCGAAACGCCTACAGCCAGCATTGTTCGTACTTCCTGAATATTGATTTAATCGATCGACGACTGAGAACGCGAACGTCGTAAAGTCAATGACACTAGGTTTCGTAGCGATTAGCTATGCACGCGATTAAAGATTGACGCGTACAGTGCTTTTACGATTAATCTCAGCAGCCGTATCGTTTACATGGTCAAGATGATAAAGGCGTGACGCGCAATATTGTAATACGTTATACCTGGAATGGTGTGCCGGTTGGTAACCGTAAAACACGGCTTTTATTTTTAGAGCATCTAGACACGTGTTTAGCGCCAATCGGCACGCCCTGCTGGCATTCCCGTTGAACGCTCGTGCTCTTTCTTCTGGAACCCTTTAACAGGACCAATCGTAATCGAGAGATTCCGGTGTAACAGTATAGATAAAACACGAAAAAAGGAAAAGATACCGTCAATTTCGTGTAAAAAATAGGTACTGTCGATTGAACCTAACAAAGAAAAAATACTAAAACAAATAATTTACCTATTACAATCTACCCGTGAGTACTGAACAAAACAATGCAGCTACAGACTCGCGGTACTATCAATTAAATAGTCCAATTAAGAATGCCCTTTAATTAACACGCAATTAATCGCAATCAAGCCTGACGATCTAGAAACGGCAGAAAATTCCAGCTACGAAGATGACGTAACGGCTTTCGAGAGGATTTTGGAAAATCACTCGAGATCGCTACTTAATATTCAGTACGAAGAGATAAAGATAATTCGTCTGGTACGTTTGCCAAACTCGAAGGAGAATCCCTGTCACTTGACGCAGGATTATCGAGAAGCACTCGATTAAACGATCGTGGGGAAAGTAAGTACCCGAAAGTGCATCGTCGATGCACGTGGAGGTTCTCGATATGGATGAGGATGCACCTAACCAGTCATCGAGTACCTAAGGCACCTGAAAGTGTATTAAACACCTGTCGCGCGAGTTCACAATTATCTGTAAAATCGCCTGAAAGCCGCCGACCCCGTTAACAGGGCGATCAATAGCGATAGAAGTCCTGAGGGGTCTGAAGGGCTCAGAGGTGGCTCTCTCTTGTGGCTACAAGAGGTAGATGCAATTTCAAGATCGTACAAGAAGGACAGCAAGTACACAAAATTAATAATCGATATACGAACGCGCGAAATATGAATCTTAAGTTAAGCTTAGAGGAAAAAAGATGAGTAGGCGACTGAATATATATAGTTAAACACAGGTCTGGAGGAGGGGAGAGGAGGGGGGGAAGGCGACAAAGACGAGGGAGTTCGTACGACCCAGGCATAATAACCTAGACGGTTTTTTTTCTTTCGTCCTTTTTACTTTTTTTTTCAAAGCCTCCCCCCGCCCTCACCCCGTACCGTCAACTTTTTGGAATGCAGCCAGAAATACGCGATGTCCGAAACGCGAAAGGCCAAGAGTTATTGGCGTGCAGATGTCCGGGAAAAATAAGAAACTCTTTTTTTTTCGGTTCGTTTTAGTTTTTTTTTCGGTTGAACTTATTATCGGTTATTATTGCGGTATGTGCATTGTATGTAATTTATGCGTATACGGTGTGTGACGAACTCCGTGACTTCTCGTTTGGATGTAAATGTGTATCGGCTGAGTAAGGCGGAAGCTGAGAGATTATGGTGGTGGATAAAGAAGTAGAGGCGAGGTGGAATATCTTTGGTAACCTGGTAAAAGGGTACGTTGGTGGGGGAGGGAGACGGTGGGAGGAAGCGGGTGCGTCACCGAAAATAGAATCACGGAAAAATAGCCAACCTCCCGCGAACGTATACAAGATGGTATATAGATACTTGTATAGCAGCTGAAGTGGAACCACCCGGATTATCTGTCTACTATCGTGCACCGTCAAATAGAACGAGATAGGCCAGATCTATACAAAGATTTTTTTGTTTTCGTGCTGTAATCATGCGTCATTTTGATTTATGCCATTTAAGGATTTTAATCTTGAAAATAACAACGACACCACTTCTTACGTCTTCTTATAGGTTTTAATCTTGTGCAGAGTAATTTGGTGCTTTTGGAAATTTCTAATTTACGGTTGTACTCAACCGTGTGACGTGACAAACTGTTTTCATTAAACGATAATGGAGATAAAAAATGTTAACTATAGCGAAAGAGAATCGCTGACCGAGGGGTGGGAATTTTTTATTTTTATAACCTTGACAGGAGGAAATAAATATGAAGGCCTCGTACCGGAGGAAACTCGAAATATTTGAAAATAAAACGCTCGTTCGTCTGCGCGACGAGTGCGCCCTGACGTACGATTTCCTCTTTTTCCGTACGAAAGAAAAAAGAGAAAAAGAAATTGGAAAAAGCACGTAATAAGAGAAAGAGCGGAAGCCATTAAAAAAGCGAGGTCTGACGCAGAGGTTAACAAAGTTATTTAGTTAATTGAAATTACTCTGCGCTCGTACGGCAATTACAAGAATTGAAATGTTGGGAGGAACATCACGCACATGCGTAACTATGAAGTCACGCGTCCCCGGCATTTCCGGTCGTTTGTTTCACGATTGCAACGCTTCGCGATTTCAAGGAAACCGCATTATTTTCATTCTTCAGCTGCATCTTTCAGCGGAGAGACACACGAGTCTCGTTCCGATTGTCAGTACGAAGTAAAATGGCATTGGAACGATAGTATAAAAGGATTTCGTTTCAGAAAAGCAAAAAAAAGGAAAAAACGTTATTCAATCGATAAAAATTAATTGTCACTCACCAAGAAGCAGGAGCTTGATGTCCTTGGCGGCCTGGATACCATCCTCCTTTAAATTTTTCTCAATCTGCTTGCTGCGGGCCAGAGCGGCCCGCTCCTCCGCAGACATGGCGCAGCCCATCTTGCTACACGTTGCTTTCACAAACGCCACCCCCGCCTTTTTGTTTTTCCTCCCGTGCGCGGGTTGGCAAAACACACTCCCGCACAAACACCCACCACCTCCACTCCACCACCACCACCGGCACACAAGCACACACCCACCCGACTACCTCCGCACGCACCACCTCCTGACACCTCCGAGCGCCGCCACCCTTGCGCCGATTTCCTCACGAGTCTCAATCTGGAAAAAAAAATGTTAATCAATTAGAACGTTTGACAATTAAATGTTGAAAATATTATAGACTTTTAGGGTAACGCTTTGTTTTTTTTTTAATTTAAATATACGCTATACGTATAAGGGATGAAATTGTTATTTTCCTTCCAATTCTCAATCCACATGCGCTCTATTTGGCCAACTGCCAAGTTTTCCGTATCGCTACGATCGGCTCTAATCGTAATGACCTTCCTCCTCACGTGCACTTTCGATTCTTATTTCTTTTCCCTCCAACAAACTTGTGTTAACGTTGGAAAGGAGAAGCGTTTGAGTATACAACAAGATGCAAGAGAAACTTGACCTCTGTATCTTGCATTGTCTTCTCTATGTTATCGTTATGCAAGCGGCTGAGATGCTGCCGGAGTCAGTGAACAGAGAGTATTGCGTATATATATTTTTTACTCTTTGTTATAGTTGTACGCAATTTTGTTATCTATCATCTATAAATAATCTGGACTTTAAAAACTGTCGCAAAACACAAAATGGTTACGGCTGATCAACTTATGCAAAGGTTTGACCGTTGAACTTTTCCGTGGATTCAACTGTAATGTGTATAAAGCCACATCTAACGAGCGCGTACTCTATATATTTTTATATATTGCGTATAAATAATTTAGCTCGATGATTCACGCGAGAGGTGGACTTAAATCTGTAGTGTCTAGTTGCCGACATTTTCTCTCCGAGCCGCAAGAGCTGAATATATATTTTTCGTCGGAATTAAAAAGACCGAAGACAATCGGAAAGTTAGCCTCATGACGTCATCACGGCCAGAAATCAAAAAACTACGTTCAAATATATCGCACCGTGCCGAAATTGTGCCATCCGAAAATATATTGCAAGACAGTAATCGGAAATTCAAAATGCTTAAGTTCGAAAAAAAAAACGTAACGAGTCAATAGCTCATTTGAATCGATCGAGCAATTATAATTAAGTCGGACCATTAGAAGCTAATAAAATTGTCCATAGAGGATAAGATCATTACTTTCATCATCTATTAAAACAATCAGCAATATCAGATCAACGCATCGGTAATTCATCGAGTTTCAAAATTGAAAGAATCAATAATTTTGACGAATCTCTAAAAAAAAATCCAAGAATGTAACGACCGGCGAGTTCGTGCGTCAATAAAAAAAGTAATTGATCTCGCAAAAACGTTAACCTAACAATATACCATCGTATCAATAATTCTAATATTATATTAATCAAGCATTAAATAACAATTTTAAAAAACCGAAAAAATAATGAAAATTCTCTGAAACCTATCCAGCGAGAATAAATTTTCGTAAACGTTACGCGCCGCTAGCGCCTCTTCTTTTCTTTCCGTTAAAATAGCCCGAAATTTTCGAATACACTAAAGAAATAGTCGAGTACATAAAAAAAATGATTAAAAGATACAACTAAAGTAAACTTACTATTGGAAAACCACCCTGTAAAGCCGTCTGCTAGGTGCCAGGGTAGTTCGCTGTATCTCCAGGCGCAGACATACACACGTAAAATTGACAATGTCGCTACACGAAAGGTTCCCTCTTTCCCAAATCCAACGAGTCCAAAATAGCGATCCCGTACGTAAAACTCTTGTCTACGAAATACGCGCGTATCACTCGCTAAGTCACTATTTTTTCCAATAAATATTTGATCGATACTCGCAGGTAAGCTCGAAACCGGCACAGCCCCGAGTTAACGCGGTGCCGCGTCTAGGGAATCTGCAGGGGGTCTTCAAAAAAAAAAGTAAGAGAGAGAGTCACACACCGCACCCGAGCAAAGAATATCCTTTCCACTTTTCTCGTGTATTCACCACGTAAAATATTCGAGGCGTCGTATCACTCGCGAGAAATACTTGGGCGTCGTACCGATCGCCCTGATAAATAAAACGCTTTATATATTATTCCCCGTATACGATGTGTCCGCCTTTACCTGCCTGCGTTTGCTTGAAATTCGCCAAACGAGGAGTCGGCACTTTTGACAGCGGCAAGCTGGACGCGTACTGGCGGAGCCCGACGATTAGGGCGCCCTCTCGCCCCGCCCGACGCCGACGCCGACGCCGTCGCCCTCCACCGTCACAACCACCGTCACCGTCGTCGTCGTCCTCGCGCCGCTGCTGTTCGCCGTCGATCGATCTTTTCTTGGTTTACCCGGCGTCCCGGCTTCTTCTCCCAGACGCCACACATGTTTCATGGATATTAACGTCAGCGCCATCTCTCGACATTTTTTCGTACCCTTTCTTACTATTAAATATTATTTCTTTTTTAAAAGCTTTTATCCACCGTCGAACCTGATATTCGTTATTTGTCTTATTTATACCGTTGCTATTCTCTTGTCTATTATTTTTTTTTACTACGTGAGACGAATTACGTTACCTCCTCATCGACTACCGATCATTATTTCATGATTTCGAATTTTCTATTTTTTTTCCCTCGATTCTCCGATATTTTAGTCTATTTAATTATTAACACTGAACTTTCCACGAAAATCCGAATATACCATCAATTTTTTCTTGCTATTGATTTATTAATATTCGATTTTGTATGCAAGTCACAGGAAACGTTTTTCTTTCGAATATGGCGGCTGTCATAGCATATAGATATGCAAGAAATGGAAGTTACTTCGAGGATTTATTACAGATGCTACAACCGGCTAATAATATATTATTGGAAATCCAGAAAAATGTTCATCTTTCATATTTGGAAATGTTACGTTTAACCATATTGGAATAATGGACAATGAAGGAATTAACGAAGCATCGTGGACAAGTTTTAAACGTAAAATTTATTCGATATATATATTTCAGTATCAAACGTCGTCCATTATATTGTGTGGGCTGATTAGCAGAGATATAGGCGTAAAGCTATGATCAAAAATACAACTAGTGAAAATTTTTCGACAACGCTTAAACGTACAGATTGACACGGAAGTCGAACGCGTGGATCAAAGTGAAATGTGACGTCACTTCCGATTAAAAGAAGACGAACAGCGAACACTCCTTACGGATATAAAATGAACGAGAAGCTGTTTGTACGTTATACAATAAGATTAAAAATTTCTTCTGCTTTATTATTTCTACAATAATATTAAATAGCAAGAAATTATTGCTCATACTTGTTCCTTCCTTTATGAGCTTATTCTTTCACCCCAGTCTGCAGTATCTTGTGAAATCATCGCTACCGGATTCCCGTTACGTTTAAACTTACCGTAATGGCGGCAATTTTGAAAATTTATTAATATACATATATATATATATTGACACGTCATAGTTCATAATATTTTTCCTACAGTGTATTGCAATAGTTTGATTCGTTATAGACTATTAAAGTGTTTAATCACCCGTCAAAGTTTATCGATTTATCACATAATCGCTACTGACGTCGCATTTTGAATCGTCACCATTTATTAATGAACGAAGTAGAAGCTAATTTCGCTATCAGTTATTATTATCACTAATCGTGCCGTTTCTTTTCTTTCTCTGTAATAAATTCTACACGTAGAATGAACAATGCATAGTCTCGTAACCCGAATGGAATTAATCTTTGGTAATTGCGTATTACTTGAAAATATTATATTACCGTACGATGCTGTTGTCGTTATTATTAATTCTAGAAATCGTAGTACACCTTATGTATTTACACGTGGGACTCTGTCACATATGACATTTTCGAGTATTGAAAAAGTTAGCGTAACTTGAAAACGCATCACTTGGCGATTGCGGTTGGTCCGAAAGTTTATATATTTCTTTTTCATTTGTCGATTATATAATAATTCTATTTACCCGTATCGTGCATTCTCCGTTGACTGGGGATTATTTCGTAATTTTGTATAATATCGAGTAAAACATCGTCGTACATTAATTATGCGTGAAAGTCATGATTCTTTTTCTTTTCTCTTTCGTTATTCTAGTCAATCGTGTAAAATGACTTTCATCGAAAAACAAGAAAAAACAATTAATATTCACGTACGTAGAAATAGTAAAATTCTAACTTTCCTAATACGTAACTTTCGGACCACCTTGTATATAATTTGTGTTTATATATATACATATATACCTTGTCGCACTACATGCATACGCTGACCCACTCATACCGTACAGTCAGGATAAGTAATGCTAATCATACGTATTAGAAATTCGGTGCATATAACGCAATATTTCATTTTCCATTTTTTTTCACTTCTTTTTTATCATCGAATCACCGTATCAGCGTTAAGTATAAAAATAACATTGTTTAATCAATTACTTCGTCTGAATATATTCTATATCGTCGCTAATCTAGGTCTATGCAAGTAAGGATCGTGAGTAGTAAATTATGTAAATACGTCAAATTCGAATGGATCAAAATTTTTCAGGGGATAAACACAAATTTACATTTGTATAATGTAAACTGTTCTGGTATTTATATTTAGTTTTGTATCTTCGCAGGAGGCACACCGAGAGAGAAATGATAAAAATAAATAACGCTGAGACGAAAGTGCAACGAAAGACGGTACGATGCAATTTGCATTATCTAACCGAGTAATCCTATGGACAGTTGAAAGAATTAATTAGAAAACATTCACCGATTGTTATCGTAATTCTCCCTCCGGAAGTGCAACCGTACATCCGGCAAAAAGACGTTAGATGCCAAAGAGGGTAAATAATTTTGAAAAAAAAAGAAAAAAGAAAAAAAATTGGCTCGGTGTCGCAAACTGCGCTTTTAAAAAACTACACTTGCACAAATCACACACGACTCGATGTATATTTTTATCCGTATGTTTACCTTGTATACAGGACGTTCCAAGAATATCTCTCCGCATATAAAGACTCTGCTTTCAATTAAATTCCAATAAAACGATCATTAAGTCAGACGGAATTTCAAACAGCGAGCAGCACCGTTTCAAATTCTGTCTACGTCACCTTCCCCCCCCCACGCCGTTAATTTTTTTTCTTTCTTCAATACCCAAGATTCATTAATAGCGTTTATTAGCTGCTACAAAGCGATACTTTTCGGAACACCCTTTATGTTGTATCTAAATCCTCGGAGATATCGGATACGCGAATTCCGGGATGAGTTTATTAATTATCACCGGATATTGCCACATTAATGACGATTTGGCGGGAAAAGAAAAAGCCAAACGAAGAAGCATTATTTCAAAAATTATTAATCACCGTGTATATTATTAATTAACGTTCAGGAACGAATCTGCTGAAAATGATAATTAATATTATATAAACGCAAATGCCTTAATCCTATGGATGTCGCGGGCATCGTATAAATTTTAAATAACATCATTAACACGATCGTTGTACAGTTTTCGTCGTTATCGTAATTAATAATTATTTGAAAAAAATTACAATCGTGTAAAATCTTGTCAATGAACCCGAAACCTTTCGGGGTAAACCCATAATTTTGTCGCGCAGCGGAAAAAATTTTGGTGGGTAAATGAAATTAATGCAAAGTTTAAACAAATGTTATATATACATATATATTCATATATGTATGTATGTATATATTTTTTTAAGTAGCAATGATAAATACAGAAAAACTGAAGTAACGACAGACTGACGGTTTTACGATCTACGAGTTTCGACGTGTACAAGAGGTTCGGGATAATTGGATAATTCAAATTGATCGGAGCAGAAAAAGATCCAAGGACAGGAGAAAAAACGTTATACGAATATACGGCGTAGGTGGAAGTAAAAGAAAATTAAAAAAGAAAAACAAATCAGAATGTTCTGAGTGATGATAGTATCGGACTTGGTGCATTTGAGGTGATCCAAGAATGGAATGATAACTGAAACATGCTGAGTGGTATTTGTGCTTTTCACAAGGCGTCGGGGAAAGGGCTGATATTTTTTTGTTAAAAGAAAAGAAGGTTAAAGGATCCTAAGAGGGGATGATGTTGTGCGAGTGAAAATTCCAGACGAATAAAAACAAAATGGTTTCAAAATTCTCTCTCTTCCATATCATTATTGTATTCGCTCGTACTCGTATTGTAGCTTTTATCTATAGTACATAAAACATAACACTAGAAATCATTCGATTCGAGTAAACCTATTTAATTTATGTTTTTTTTTTCTCTTGTATATATAGTAAATTATTGTATTTAAACGCACGCTTAACTCCCAGCTGCATACGATTTCCTCTCTTCTTCTTCTTCTTCTTCATTTTTTTTTAATAATATATAATATAATAATATACTATGTCGCATATAAAAAACAATTACTTAGTATAGAGTACAAGATCGTTCCTTAGTTAAGTTTTTTGTTGTTTTTTGTTGTTTCTCATTATTATTTGTATAAACGTAAGACCTTGTCCATCTCTAAAAAAATGTTCCCTCTATCCCAGAGTGGCCTGACGAATAACAAAGTACTAGAGGACACGAAGAAGCTGGATGGATGGGAGTATTTTTGGTTAACCTTGGGAAAATAATGTCATTGACCCTTAGGCTGACAAAGATCGAATCTAAGAAGTTGTCGTAGCATACAGAAATTTCCGAAGAACGTAATATTAAAAAAAAAACTAGATGCACTCTTCAGGCTGAATGATTTCAGAACAAAAAATGCATTAATGTACTCAATACAATAACAATAGTATCGACTCTGGTACAATGAGGTACAAGAGTAGAAACCGCTCTCAGAGAGCATTGAGATCAATCTCTAGCGATCGAATTTTGTCACAATTTTTGGAGACTAGTAATTAAGCTACAGAAACAAGAGATACGACAGGAAAAAAATAGTAATACAAATTCGCGCTATTGGCAATGAGATTAGAAACAAAAGCTTTGAGAGTATAACAAAGTCAAAAGAGAAGCCCAAAAAAAAGAAGGAAAATTGGTACAATAGCAAAAATGGGACACAAAGGATTCGACAGACATCTGAGAACAAAGGGATCAACAATATTGAATAGCCGTTCGTCGCCATTGTTTATTAATTCCAAAGTGACCGTTCTTCGAAAGTGAAGCTAAAAAAGGGGGTCAGTAGTCATTTTGGTTGGCAGATCAGACAGATTGTTGACATATCTGCCATGTCGTGTCTGTGATGTGAGATCGAGCCGAGTATCGCCGAGAATTTCGGGTTGCTCTAGCTGAAGAGGCACGCGACATCGCGACGTTGCTGCGTCAACAGAATCATCTGCTCCACGTTCCGTATCCGCATCCTAAAAGATCCTCCGATTGTGAAGATTATCCCGACGATGCGAACAGCCGGTGCGCCTCGCAGAGAGTTTCGCAACGGCCCGAGTCAATCAAGAGAATCTAGCCGTCTCTGATATCGTACCGATCGACGATTCAACTCACCCTGGTGAAACCAAAGTACGGGAAACTGTATGGTGCCCGCTAGTTGAATCGCTAATAGCGAATTAATTACAGACTCTACACGGATAGGAATTTAATTGGCAATTTGCCGGAACAACTGAAGATTGAAGAATTAAATTTTTTTTAAAGTAAGACTTACCATACTCGGGCAGGTAGAAGGGACGCTCGTGGCAGCAGAGGCAGGCACCGTCAATATTGAATAATATTGTCTACGACCGCGAAGCCGCAGGCACCGAGTCCACTACTGGACATCAGGCGCACTAGCTCCCTCGCGTGAGACACTGCGACCTCCAGAGGTGGTCGACGTGGCAGTTTACTGGATTCTATGATAATAAGGGTAGATGATAATATATTACATAAGTCTCTATGAGACAATAAAATTAATTGTAAGGATGATTTCTCAAGGCTTACCAAGTATGGCAGAGTTCAGTCGTGCGCAAACGGTTTCTCTTTGCTGAGGGTCAAGTTGCCAGCCGACAGGTGAATTCCAAGGATTCGAATAGGCCAAGAGACTGAAGGCATCCTGTAACATTTTCTTATTCCCTTCGTTCTTGCCGTGTTGCTGTCTCAGGTGTATCGATTGAGAGTAAAGTTGTCTACCGAATTCCAGCATCTTCTCAATAGCTTGCTTATTGCCGCCGCACAATTGCTTTTTACTACCTTTGTTCACGGAACCTTCACTGCTTACGCTACAGTTGCCATTCTGTTGCTGACTCTGATTGGCGTTGTCGATCTCTGCAAAGAAATAGGTTAGGAACTCGTTGCTAAATCGACCATAGATATTTCGATGGACGAGGACACTTCAAGTTTAACGGAATTGCACCACTCGCTGCAGCCAATTTAAACGCGTAATTGTGAAATATTTGAACCGTTTAAGATGATCTGCCTGCAAAGTACATTGACGTCTCACCCATATCGACATCTTCGCCATTTTGACACTTGTACCCGTTCGAGTTCGGATTACCATTTTGGCAACCATTGCTGCTTTTTGTCCCGTTGACAACGCCCGTCGTGTTCTCCTCCATCTCCACGTCGTCCTCTATCTGTCCGTTTATTAGTTGCTGATCTCCACTTCCGTTCAAAGTATTGTTCAAGTTCATCTCTTCGACGTTCCCATTGGCTGAGGGCTTTGCGTACGTTTTTGTCGATTGTATAACGCTTGTCTGATTCTCATTGTTGTTTTGACAGACCTCAGAGTCACTGCCGTTTACCATCTCCACGAATTGCCGGCACTTTAGGGCGAACATCAGATTAGGATCCTGCTCGAGGACTCCTGGATACAACCGACTCGTCAGATCTATCGCCTCTCCCATACGACCTGCCAAGACCAACTTCAAAATTTCTGCAAAGAAATAATAGAATTTAGTTTCTATTATGAGTACGGAGTGACATTATTTCTTTGATGGATCATAATTTACTTTGTCTATTTTTAATGGAGTTAAAGTCTTCCTCGAAGACTTGTCCTGTGCTACTAGCAAAGGCTTCGGCAGTGGCACAGTAGCCATGATGAACAAGATACGTAGACACCATCCTGTCAAGCACGTGTCTTAGGTTAATTCTGAGCCTTTACAATAAACGTGATTGTAAAATAATTCTTGCGAATCGACTTCTCTACTTTGTGTAATAACTATAAATTTTGGTATCGGTAGATGGGTAGTACCAAAGAGACAAGCTTTATCAACCCGAACCACCAACCAAAAATTAAGCTTATAGTTATACGCTATATTCGTAAACGTATTCTTTTTAGTTGTGCAACCTGTGTGCTATAATATTTACTTGTGTAAAACAGCTTGCCACTGGCCCTGACCATGATCCGGAGTTGGATAATTGATAATCTGCAATCTAGTTCGCACACGCAATTCGTTGATCATGTCGCCAATGTCAAAGACGAAAGGAGCCTGTCCAAAATTCGCATCTACCACTTCACCAGGTGTTTGAAGCCCCACGGTAGGATAAAGATTTGGCTGGAAGAAGAAATCAATCAGATAAAAATAACCTAGAAAGTTCCATCGAAAACTCTACCTTCTCAAGGAAGAGATTATTAATTAAACAGATGTCTAAGCTACAAATAAAAAATTTGCTCAATCTTACAGGTAGATCTGTAAAGGCAATCCCCAGGTGATGTCCATTCTTCGTATAGAAAGCAGTGTTGTCAACAAGATTAACACCACAGCCTATTACGTCCCCAGTGGTGAATGTAGGCCCATAAGGTTGGCCTGTACCCGAAGAGCAGAAGCTATGGCCGTCATCGCCATGATATCCATATGAGTGTTTATCCCACCCAGGAAGTCTATTCACGTTAACACCATGTGCTGAGAGACCGATCCCCATGTATCCATCACGTCCCTTGCTGACAATCTTGACCTCAAAGTAGTACAGACCACAGGCAGCTGGTATGGAGTGTGTTGTGCGTACACTAGCAGCATCTTTATGTGTCTTTCCATATCCTGAGGACAAAAGTAGACATCCAAACAATGTATTAATATCACATAAACATTCTATGGTCAATGAATTATGTAGGTACAAAGCGAACCTTGAACAGATAATTGGAAGATTCGCAATAGTTGAAGGCTTAATTATTTAATCAGAAGAACATAAGGCATGACGAGTATGGCCATGGTATGTAAACGAGCTAGATGCCATGGTCAATCTTATACTAGGAGTGGCACGTCTGAACTAGCATGCATGAGATGCGATCTTTAGCTAACGTATGGAGTCATGCATTAATGCATCCACATAGTATTATCACTGGACAGCTGACTCTTATTTGTCAGTCTTATCCAAGTGCGACGGTCACTTTGTGACTACTGAAATTTGTGTGCATTAACATCTCTATTGAGCATATAACACATTCCAATATATGATAATGAACAGCGTCATTGTAAAAATGAATGTAATAAATATATTTCATCTTCCTGCGCGAATCAAGCCTGATATAAAACCTTAATCATGATCAAGGACTTGTGGCAATGATGCTAATGAATACTTGATTTTTTTAACAGAGATAGTCTGGCCTTTGTGAATTACAACTTTAATAAGATATTTTAATGAGAAGATACTGCACAGTTCCCTTTTTAAGACCCTTGAATTTGAAAGAGGATTACCAATTAGATAAAAGCAGTAGTAGCCCTACGTAAAGCTAGATTGTAACTAGGTCACTAGGTCATCTATCTACCTTTAAAATTATTCTGCTTCTGGCAAATGAACTTCCCAATGAGCCAAACTATATACGATACGCTTAATTAATGTATCAGCTCTGCTTATTGTTCATCGAATAAAACAATCATTTGTCCTTGCTGTTTGTAAGGGCAGAATAAAATATTTCGAGCCTTAAGCCATTATCGCGATTATATATCTTGGCACATGTTTCTGAGTAACAAGCTTAGTTAGGATTCTTGAAAACTTGATTAACGATATCCTTTCAACACCCTATCAATCTAAATTCATCTACAATTATCAATCATAGCCACGAACCAAACCCATTATCAAACTCAACAATTCCAACTCGTAACAATAACCCAATAACTATCTATACTTCAAACAAAATCAATTCCACCTATATGTATAAAACGCATTTAAACTGCATTTTAAACAGAATCCTAATATTTCATTAAATCCATCTCTAGATTCATAATCATTAACAATCTCACAGGTCACTGACCTCCGTCACTCTATAACAAAGGATATCATTCAGTTTTAACATAATGAAAATACAATAGTGCATCTATACGGTAAAATAAAAGCTTTCAATTTCGCAATCTAAAACGCAAATCAATAGGTATCAATTAAAAATGTAATCCTCTTTCAGTTTCCATAGATTTTGGTGCACCAGTGGATGACATTGCATTTGACTGACGCAGTCACCGCCTGTTGCAATCTATAGGACCTGTGTCCGCCAATAGAGTATATGTTTGTTGGCACACATGCTTGCAGTTTTCGTGGGTGCTATTATTACTCGTCTTCTCAAATGCACACTGGTTATCGGCGAATATACAGGCGTCTCTCACGATAAATGATGAAGAATGTTGCCAGCAGTGCCGTCGGTTGTTAAAACATGGAAATAAAAAGTTTATGCACTTAGAGTGAATGCTGTTTCTCGTAGCTAGGAAAGTAAAAGTGATTTTTACTATGAAGGCTTGGCTACGGCTTTACATAGAAAATAAGCTTCTATTATCGCGCTTTACTCGCCAAGCATCGTCCTCGGTCAGGATCGATTTTCAATGTCGCGACGACCACTCCGATTCAAATACACTCAGTGCCAACTGCTTCGCTTATTGCTGATTCTTCGTTATACAAGAACTTAATACGTTGAATAAGCAGCTACAAGATTGATCTGATTTACAATTTAATCACGTTATTAGGAATAGATATAATATTTACTTCAGAAAATTATTTCTCTGTTATTTTCTGCACCTCCTTCGAACGGTAAGTACATATATAACACTGCTTAAGGATCTCAACTTTGTATTCTTGTAACAGTAAGATTATACATGAAAAAAGTTAAATAAACTTTGTTAATTCCATCAAATTAGCAGTGTTCTTTTGAAAATTATAAGTAGAATAATATGCTGCTCAAGTGAATAAAACGTGGGCTAGTATCAGGTATCTAATCGATATTTCTGAATATGTATTAAAGTTAAAAATTTCGTTTACTCCCACGACGGAATAGAACAATGATCAAGAATAAAAGAAAAAAAGAATAACTGAGTCTTTACCAGTTTATACAATTTTATCCAATAATAGTAAATACCCAGAGTAGAAGATCGAAGACGACTGAGAAAAAAATAGTCGCATTGTATTTCATAAATCAAAGAAGACAAACATACTCGGATATATTCGGTTCTCTTCGATCGGGTACCTTGACTGAAGTCATCGAGTGTAGAACTTGTTGGTTAAATACGCTCGGCATTGTTTGATATAAAAAAAATCTACAGATTCAACGAACGTAGAAACGAACGGTGGAGTCTTTCAGTGGTATAAAAAGCGAATAAAAATAGCATGAAAAATTGTAAGCACAGAAGGAGGTTTGAAAAAATCATAAGCTTAATAGAAACCCAGTACTCCCACGGCTACGTATTTTTAATGCAATGAAAGATTTCTAAATACTTCTATTCTAATCCGCGTAAAATACTTTAATCGCACGATGCGTTTCTAACGATGGTTATCGAGCCATTGTGAAAAAATCGGCACGCCGCGACATTACCACTGGAAAGAGGGAAAGGATGAAAGAACAGGAGTGTAGTCTAGGAGAGAGAGAGGGAAAGAGAGAGAATGGAGACTTATCGATTGCGCAAATATCCTCTCTTGTAAAGTCCAACGGTGAAAAGTCGTGTGGGAGAAAATCCCATACACAGTGGATACAAGCGAATAGAAGAATGCGCGTAATACGATAACACGTTGAAATGAGAAGTGTGGCCGTATTAAAAAAGAATATATACACATGTAAAATATATATATATATATATAGTTAAGCTTAGAAGGTATTCAAAGGAAATCATCGATATCTTGGTAAATAAAGCATTAAAAATATCGCAGAGCTTCCAGAAACGTACGAGGAGCAACGAGCATATATTTACGTCAAGGAAACGAACAGCTGTCATTGACATTGTGCGTTTCTCTACGCACTATTTCTTTCTTTTTTTTCCAAGCATGTTTTCACCTCGTGCGCTCAGCCGATAAAGTTAACACGCTGGCAGCAAGAGTTGCAATGCTAAAAAGGAGAAGTTTCGTTGGGCTTTATCGGGCGCAGCTCGATGATAGAACTTGGAAGAGAGAGCGAGAGCGCGAGCGAGGAACAGAGAGAGAGAATGAGAGAAAATAAACGTAAGAAATTGCCGAGTCGTGAGACAGTGAAGAATAAGTCTTGAGGGGATGAAAGAAGGGCCAACATTGGCGCAGGCTACGCAGACCGATCAGCTGATTCCTTTGTTTAGGTCGCTGACACACGCGAAAAAGAGCTCTGCCATTTTCAATCAATATTTAACTCTCCTCCGGAAGATGCTTCATCATTCTATTAGATTGACGCTGTGGATTTTGATGAATTTTCAAAAGAGTGACATGGAAATGGATGGCAAATATATTGAGGAGAAGGTCGGGTCCTGAGCGCATCGTAGTACTGGGTCGAGAGGGCTTACGTACCTTTGTAATGAACGCGAAGATTATTTTGCGAAAGGCCTATGTAGCTGTACTTGTCCTTTGGGCTCCAGGAACGTGGCAGCGGAGTCTCTTCCTCGTTCACCATCGGATAGAGCATCTTCAAACGATCGACGCCGTGATTTTGCCCAGAATTTAACTTCGAAGGCTCCATAACACTCCGTTCGTCGCTGGTAGCGGCCATCATTGTCATCCGCAACCCCACTCTGCTTCACAAATTAATTTATACTGCGCATCTTCTTCGCGCACCACGCCACAGCGCCCTCTATGAGTTTTTTTAAAGCGAACTACACTTTCCGTCGTTCTAGAACCGACATGAACTGTTTGATAGTTAGATGTTTGACATTGTAGGTTTGGTCGGCGTTATTACGAAGATTTGTAATATATTTTTTTTCTTCCTTATCGATATTAAGGTTGGGTTTACAGTGAACGCGACAAGCGACAAATTATCGAGACGGCAACCAATCACGATGAAGATTTTATGATAACGTATAACTGCATTTTGTAAATCGCAATGGATTCTCTATTGAAATTATTTGTACGATACTTTTGTAAGTGGTTATTGTTTATTTTAAATCATCTTATTGAACGTGAATAATTATTTACGTAAAAAATTGGATTTATCATTGTTTCATTATCTCTTTGGCATTTTCTAGTAGACGTTCATTGAACGGAGCTTGCCGTTAAACAAACGTTACTGATTTTTTCTTGATTGATTTACGAACTCCAACGAGAGTCGAAGTTTACGGCCGGTTATGTTAAACATTTTTTAGTTTTTAAAAATTATATGTCAAATATTGTAACTTGCAAATTATTTTGAAGCTTTTCTCTTTCCATTCTATAAAATAGTTTTCTTCAATCGATCGACGAACTTTATTTCGAGCGTGTGTTTTCCATTTTGGCAGAAGCTACAGCATTACTTGTTAGTACTTTGTTCGTTTCTAGAGAATATTTACGTTGAATTAATATTTGTTTGGTCGTTCATTGAGAAACTTATGTATCTTTATATCTTTTATATACATTCGTTGTAAATACTTGATAAAATTTTAAGAATTCGTTGTAAACAGTTATTCTGTTCCGTTTTTCAGGTTAAGTTGACATTCTTTGGAATGTAGTCATAACCGAATGAGACTATTTGGGCTATTTACGCGCTAAGCATTCTCCAATTTCTGACGGAAGGACGTAATTTTTATCGCTTTCATTTCAGTTCAGAAACAGAATGGCAATTATTGTAAGTACATACGCAAAGAAATCATTGTCTTGAATTTTTATTTATTACTGTCTTCATTTTTTAGATGGATATCTTGAAGAATTAATATTTTTTGGACTCACGTATTCCTATTGAACGCTATTATTAGTTATGCATCATTATTTTTCAATTGTCTTTTCATATAGTCAAACATTTCAACATAATTACGTCTTACTATTTATTATTTTTCTATATGCAGGTGGACCCATATCATCAAAAGCAGCATTTCCTCGTAATACTCTGAATGGACACGAAACAAAATAGGATCTTGACATTACATTGTGCATTCTCTATTGCGAATAATTATGATGATATTCGATTTTTTGAAGAAAATTTTTGGGTGGGTCGATGAAGGGGGTATAAAGCGTAAGAACAGTAGCTCTTCAGTTTTAGAAGAGAGTAGTGCAAGATTAAAGAAACGTCGTTGTAACCATGACATGGGACATCGTCAAGAGAGTTTTGTTGAACCTGAGATTGATTCAGACGATGATGATATCGGAGTGTTTGTGCATCACACCTGCACGCCGACTCCAAGCAATAAAATGGCGAACGGCACACAGAGAGATAAAAGAAAATCAATTCCATTCTCCAAGCCAACATCATTCCTGACAAATGTCAATACGCGATCGTCACCTCGCCGTAACATGTCGAAAGCGGACCGCAGCATGAGTTGCTCTGCGGAGTCATTTAACAGCAGATTCGACATGCCTTCAGACCACAATTGTTCTACCCTTGAAAAAACTCATCGGTTACGAGAAAAACGGCAATATGGTGAGATGCTTCAGAGTTTTGTGCCACGTGGAATGCAAATACTTAACACTAATGTAAACACGCATCATCGTCCTGCACGAAAAGTAACAGAAGTAATTGATTTGGAGAAGAGCGAACAACCATCAGTCCTTCATAAGGACCCTGATTTGTCCAGGATCGCAGGGACATCGACACAATCTCCCTGGGCAATACATAGAAAAAAGAAAGAAAAGCCTACTCTATGCAAAGAAAACACTGATGACATGATCGAAAGGATATTAGCTCAGTCCTTTCGCCGTACCAAAATATCATGGGATGACCGTAACATTTCCAAAGTATCACCAAGTAGCAGTGCTGAATTCGTAACTAGAAACACACTGAGGGACAAGCTAGCAGCACGAGCAGTTATGAAACAAGATTTCATACCGGAAGTAGCCAAGAGGTACAATGCACGCATCGAACAGCACTACAAGGAAGCCGAAGAGTTGAGACGTATGACTGGCGTCCTTTCAAAGCACAATCGTCTCGCGCGTGAAGCTGCTTTGGAAGAACAGCTTGCAAAGTCAATGCGACATTGTGAAGCTATTCTAGACGAACGAGAGGAACCTGAAGAACCACCACTTCCTGAACTAACATCATCGATGCTAGACGAAGTTAAGAATGCCCTGCTACCACGTCCGTCTAACGAAGTTTTGGTCGAAGGTTTTGGCCTGAGGATAACACGAAAGGACATTCACACTTTGTCTGGTCTTAATTGGCTTAACGACGAGGTGATAAACTTCTACATGAACTTGTTGATCGTTCGTGGTACGGAGAATGAAAAGCTTCCAAAAGTTCACGCAATGAATACATTTTTCTATCCAAAGTTAATAGCGAACGGACATGCTTCGCTTAAACGTTGGACAAGGAAAGTTGACATCTTTGCCCAGGACATTGTCGTGGTGCCAGTACATCTTGGAATACACTGGTGCATGTCTATAATAGATTTTCGAGATAAATCTATTCGCTATTACGACAGTATGGGTGGCGTTAATTTGAAGTGTGTGTCCGCCTTGAGGCAATACCTCGAGGAAGAGAGTCTGGACAAGAAAAAGAAACCGTTCGACACGAACGATTGGAAATTGGAGTGCGTCAAAAATATTCCACAACAAATGAATGGAAGCGACTGCGGCGTCTTTTCGTGCATGTTCGCTGAACATATTTCTGCAAATAGAAAAATTAATTTCACGCAGCAGGAGATGCCTTACTTCAGGAACAAAATGGTTTATGAAATACTGAAGTCTAAACTCTTGTGATTGTATACTTCATTATAACGGTTTTCTTCTAACGAGTCGATTATGGTTTAATATTATGTGCAACGCTCGAATTCCGTTCGGCATTAAGACTTTAACTAATCAGGAATTTGATAATACGTTGCAATTGTAAAACACTGACTCGTCTCCTGTCGATTGCGTACATCTTAAGGACAATGCGTTTAGCTGTTAGTAAAGTGGAATCCTATTTGTGGCTCCGCAGTTTCATGAATATTAGCGTAAGGCGTGTATAGAATACGTTTATGTTCAGTCATTTTATGTGAAAAAAACCGTTTGATGCATATAAAATTTTTATTATAAGGATACATCATTTCAGTTCACTAAATAAAATTTGTAAATGTTTAGTTAATGACGTGAACGACACAATCTTTATATTTCAATAATCATCGAGTAAGCAAGGCTTAATCTGTTTTACTTTATTTCAAATCAAAAAACCTCTATTCAAATCATCCATCCTTGTCATATTCTGTACTTTGTTTCAAGAATTTATTTCACCTGCTATTTACAGGTGCCCTCCACATTCGAACGGACTAATCCTACAAGTAAGTCGGAAAACCAGATACGATCATCACGAAAAAGTTATCCGACAGAACAGTCACGTGATGACCGATTCTGGCCAATGAGGGATCTGGTTATCCGAGTTATCCCTCTTGTACGACCAGTCCGTTCGACGTGGGAAGGTAGCATAAATCCGAAATACAAAGCTGTTGAAATTCTTTTTAAAGAGGCTTGTTTCTAACGAAATATCGAGTCCTGTAAGCTTTTAGTCTCTTAAATTTGACTTACCGGTAGTTCAGCAACGACTGGATGCAGTCTATCCGCCTTAACGACGTAATACCTGCTTCAATTCACAGGTGGCAGCATTGTCGACGTCGCGGTGGTATGGCAGATTTTCACGGCACGAAAAGAACACACGGGAATAGCTAGTTTATTTATCTCCCGTCGACGACCGACACACACGGGAATACTTTGATTGACTGAAGAGGCAAATAGACTAGGGGACATATAACGGTATATGGTGTCGCGCAAGCCTAGGTGTCGCTGACACCTACAAATGGACGTTACCCAATGAAATGCTATATATAGATATATATCTACATATCAGAATCGCGCGGCACAGAATACACGGGCATGTCTAGTCTATTTACATTCAGTCAACGATACTTAATCTTTTTATCTTCAACCAACGATAATACTCCAACTTGTATCATCAGTCTGAACTGCAATTCCGCCATGCTCGACTGTGGTTAAAAATTATGTTGAATTAGTAAAATGTAGTCGACCTAGTGATAAAAAATATTATCGCGACTCGTGTGGGTCGTTAAAAATAAATTAGCCCCGTATCGCATATAATTTATTTTTGAAAAGTATTTTAATAAATGTTTCACACGATACAGTGATATAATTTTTTTAAATATACACAAGGAACGGTGCAATGTTTCACACTTAATTATTCTTCTTTTTTTTATAGATCATGTATTTCTTTAACCGTTTCGCACCACCTTACTCTATAATACAGTAATGAAGAAAGGTCACAATTTATATAAAAGAAAAGCAAACGTCGTATCTGTACAGTAATTAAATTTACCTATCCTCTCATCCATAAAATGCATAATAATTTATGAGATAAACATAACGTTTATCAATGTTCAAAAGAAATAACATTTTCTAACGCAGGACCGACTAATCATGTCCGGCTTCACACGTGACACAGCGTCTAACGCGTCTTTCACAATAATATCCAATTATCAAATATAACTATGACGTAACCGAATCCACTAATTAATCAGTCCCGTTCTGATCTACTATCACTTGTTTTTATTAGGCAATAAACGATAATTAGGTGACAGGATAATTTTCATAAAAATATCGAAAACAAAAATATCCTTCGAAATGTTAACACTGATTAAAAGGAAAAAAAAACTTGTGCAATTACTGGACATTAAAATTTAATTGGGCAAAAAACAAAATGGGTTTCCATACTCACTGAGAAGATACTAATTAAGAGAGCCAGGCGTTAATGGGACTTTTTGTCTGATGGATGCAATTTTTGTGGGTACAGTGGGCGCGGGAAATACGCTAGAACTAGCATAGAATTTCTGGAGGGGATTGAAATGTCATACATTTCGTTTAAGACACGGAATACGTGGGGGAGGGAGGGAGGGGGGCTGGCCCTTTTTACCAACATCTTCGTGCTATACTATAGCAAGTGGTTGGGTCATAATAGTATAATTGAACACAAGTGGTATTGTCAAAGTGGAACAAAGGGTTTTTGGTATAATTGCACAAAAGAATTTTTTTCTTTCCTTTCTCGAATGCTAATACTGTGGAAATATTCTTTAATGGATATCTTGATGGTGACAGTCGATATAGATATATTTTTGTAAGACAAAATGATCTTTACGATACTGCAACGTTTACGCTACACTTATAATGCACTTAAGTTATAATATTCCGATCATATCCTGTACCGTATTATATGTATATACGAAAAATAACTATAGTAATAATTTTTATTAGCATAGGCAAAATTGTTATTTATTGAAATTTTTCTTGAGCACAATTATTTCTTTTCTTTATGTTACACAAGTAAACTTACGTATGATAAACGTTATTTAAAATTATAAGATCTTAGGTTGTGTGTGTGTGTGTGTGTATATATATATATATTTATTTGTAGACACATATGCATATGCGTATTTTCGTATTTATATGGCATGCATATGCGTGTACATATAATATACGTTTTTTATATTCAATTTTCATTTATACTTATATATCGTAATATAGTAACATAGCAAAGTCTTTTTATTACACCGGTAATATTAATATCTGACAAAATACAGAATTTTTTCTTATTTTGGCGTTTACGAAGCCACATTATTTAACTTTAACTTCTCTCTACTCTTTGTAAACGTTTCGACTTACTTTTTCTTTTTCGTAGTAACCTAAGGGTTAGACACACGTCACTAAGTATCTATCCCATTTTTTTTTAAACCCTGGTTGACTTGCAAACATTTTCAAAACGTGTTCTGTACATCGATTTTCGTTTAACGTTTTGCTAGAGAGGATGGGGGAGAACTCGGGGATAAGTTCGTCGTAATTCTCGCAAAAGAGATATTCAACGAAGTGCGGCGATTCTTTTTTAGCCATTTTGTCTCTTTCGAATTTTCGTTTATCAGTAATACTGTTTCTCTAAGAAAAAAAAAGATTTTCGAAAAAAGTGTATTTCTACTCTACGCATGTGATTGGCCACGCACAATATACGACAATATTCGAATTAAGACACCCAAGAAAATTTGTTCATACTTTAACGTATGTCATTCATTTTGAAAGAAGGGTATACTCTTTTGGCGGGAAGTTTGAATTTTTTGAATAAGTACACGGATCGTCACTGATTAAAGATATTCTGGCGTTCGTTAACGATAACGCACGGCGCTCGTTTCTTACGCCTATATATTAATAATATAATTTGTTATAAGAATAATGAAGAATAATAACAAAAAACCCCATTCGACCTTTTGTAATTGTTGAGGTCAAAGGTAAGTAGGTACTTCTCGTTGAATGGAACGGGTCGATTTGTCATAATCGAGTTATTCGAAACCTCATAGAATTTTACTTTGATTCGAATAAATCCGTTGCCAATTATTTTCAAGTATATCATTAAACAGTTTCATTTCTGAATAACAATATTCCATTGAGTGTACCTACAGTTACGTATTACTATATATCATTAGTAGACGATGTTTAAAGCAACGAATGCTCGAGTACACTAAATTCCGAGTATTTTATTTTGTCTTTGAGTTTTCGATGCCTCATTAGAATGGTGCAGAGTGAATAGGAGAGTGACCGTTGTTTGATATTCGAAGTGTTTTTATGGTATTTTAAAAATAAATTTTAAGAGATTTCTTTGATTCAAGATTTAATTTTGAATAAGATTCGACATCCGGCTAGATTATTGACGTATCATTCCAGTTTTGACTTTTTCTTTCTTTTCATTTGATTTCGATTACTTTCAATAGTCGCCTTCGGCTACAATTTTTAATCTAAAGATAGTAGCTAGTTAATGCTTGTGATTCACAAACAATTTTTTGCATGAGTAGAGCTTCTTAGGATCCCAATTGATCCTTGTAGAGTCTGATGAATAAGGACATCAATTCCCAATTAAACTGGACGATTACTTATCGGGAATCTGTTGGTTTCTTCATAATTTACAATTCCGTCTTGTAGAGTCACGTTGTCGGTGCGATCGAAGTCGGCGGCGTCGCCGAGCGCCACAGCGAGTTGGCCGATTCGGTGATCGTCGTGATCTGCAAATATTCAGAGCATCAATCCTGAATTTTTCTTCTTCCCTTTTGTCAATACTTTTTTTCATCAATCATTCCTCAATCTCCGCTGAAAGTTTACCGAATCTCTTTTGACGCTTGTTATTCCCAATTCACAAGCCACTTTCATATGTGAATATTCGAGCGGCTACATCCTGCTATCAAGACTCTTTCCCCCTCCCATTAATTATTCATCAAAGCCTTTTATCCCGTTTACAATTAGAGCGATGTACTTTGCACAACAAAAAAAGTACCTTGTTATCACGTGCAATTAATGGAGTTTCCGCAGTAGTCTCGTCCACGGTACGATTCAAATATGGATGCGGCGGTGGTACATAGACAGACTTCCCAGTATGACTTGCAACCTGAGCATAAATAGTCGGTTCTTGTATTTGTTGGCGTCGCGTAAGCGTCGACATGGGTAACAACTGAGGACGCTGCACACTGGAAACTGGAACTGGTTGATAACAATTGGGCGGAACGCGCCTCCCGCTTCTCAGTGATAGTTCGGCATACGTCAATTCTGATCCCTATAAAAATATTAAAAAAAAAAACGTACAAAATTTTATCAAACCAAAACACAACATTACCACTCACGTTGTTCGTAGCAACAAAAGAAGATGGTTCGTTGCGATGTTGCTGCAATACAAAACGTGGCGAGGTTCCTTTGCACAGTTCAGCATACGAGCTTTCTGTATAAATAAAAGAACAATATAAATTAGTTATCTTATTTTTCAATAGAGCCTACGTGGTGCAGTGAATTTTTGAAAATTGTTTGTCCCTTTGACACAACTGTTTGACCTTCATTGTCGCGTCTCCGGGACATTTCTTCAGGATGTCTTCTCTCCTTCAGGATATACTAACCGTTAGCGTGGGGAATGATGTCAGGATTCTTCTCAAAGCTCTCGATGCTGTCTGTGCTCAAAGGGAGGGTTGAAGATTTTTCATGGGGTGCGGTGAGATTTGACATTCCGCCATCGTCGTGGGAATCCTTATCGTCCTGGGGTCGAGGTCGGTAGCGTAGCCTTACGGCCAGTACTATGACGAAAATTACGAGGAGCAATCCTGCAGCCGCGCCCACAACTGCCCCCAGCAATGGACCAGATAACGACAGCATCACCGGTGTCAATGCTGTGAACAAGCGTTTACGATTTGGTTGACTGAAACGTTTTTTATTTTTTACAATAGAAAAAAAAGCTATGGTCGGCACGTGATATCAATTCCAATTTCTAAGGGGACTTCTTCGATAGTCTTTACAATGTATAACAGTCCCCTCTATACATTCTGGAAGTGATGCTGCGGTCCAACTATAGTTCAGAGATTATTTTTTTCTTATAACTGTCTGACCAGTTGGGCTGTAGTTGTTACTTTCGCACTTTGCAAACTAAATTATTTCAACTTGCTTCTCGCGACACTCGAGTCCTACAAAAGTCTTACGCTCTTTCAGGCCAATTTCACTTTATTCGCCATTTTTATTACGCGATAAATTTCTAGCTTATATATAGTAACGTTTCGAATGGTCTGTGTATATATACAGAGATACTTTTATATCCTCGGTATATAGCTTAGGGTAACATATTATACGAGATGTGATTGGCTGTTGTGCGAGATCCGTGTGATATTGATAAACGCGGCTGTTGGCTATTTGTCTTTTTATATATTTTCGCCCCCACAATAATCCTAGTGTAGCTTTTATTCTGGACGCTTTAGATTCGATTGGTATTGAACCGTTTCATCTTGTACGATAAATGATCCCACTTTATCGAAGCGTTACATATATTTTTTTTTTATTAAAGCGACTTCCTACAAAAAAAAGGGTGTTTCAGCTTGCTGTGACAATCATATATTCACACTCTAATACTACGTCTGTAGAAAGCATACGTAACTAGACGTAATTCATGCAGCTAGATCTAAATAACAGGAACATAGGTGTACTGAAAAAGCGAAGCAATGTATGCGCAGGCAATTAGTGATACCTAAAAGGTTCACGAAAAAAAAAATTAGAGTGCAGCTACGTCACTGGCGAACGATACTTTGGCCTGGACCACGCGAGATATCTCAATCGCGAAAACAGTCCGGCTTGAAATAGCAAAAAGCTCTAATAAAGGTGTAGGAAGAAAAAGGACACCCTAAACCAAGTCGAGAATCAAAGATTAGAAGGTCCGAAAAAGGATGAAGAGCGGAAACCGGAAGCGAGCCGAGATGAAGCGAGTCGAATCGAATCGAATTAAATTTCGAGTTAAAAGGATTGCCGATGATTGGTTTTCTCGTTACGAGTTAGAAGATCGATCCCCGAGGATCAGTAGGTAGCATATCGATCAGGATTGAAAGTCGTCGCGAAACGGCGACACCGTCGTTTTCATTGTGAGAAAGTAAGCTACTGCCCTACCTGGATATCTCTGATGTTCCAGGGTCTCACCCTCTTGCACAAAGTGCTGGCTGTGCAGTACGGTGGCGTCGCTAGTTGCATGAGCGGTCATGATCCTTAGTGATAGGACCAGACCTGATTGGCTCCTTTCAGCCGGGAGGTCCGTGACCTCGAGTATGCTTGGGGTCAGGCTGGTAGCCGATGCCAGGAGACGCCTGGTGCCGGCATCGAAGACCTGAAGTACATAGGTCGCAGTGTTCGCGTCGAAGTACTCGCTCTCGGCGCAGCTGACCCTCACCGTCGTCGGACTCTCTTCACGGATTGTGCAGTTCTCCGGCGATGGTGGACGTGCCAGCCTCTCACCTGCTACCATTCGGGATCCTCACCTCAACTTTGTACACTCATACTCGAAGTTACTTTTATTTTTTTTTACTCTACGATCATGGGACTTTATATTGTTATTTATCGATTTGTAATTGTATATTGATTCGCGTGTTATTATCTATGAAGAAGGGGGGGGGGGGAGGGTTCATTTGGATATAAATATCAAACCCTTTATCCCTTAAGACGTAATGCGACATCGATCCCCCGACGTCCGGCGTCTTTTCTTTATACTTTCTTACCGATAGCCACCACCTCTTAGAGCGATAAACTTATGGCCCTCCTGGGGAGACAACGATCCACCTAGGCTCTGACGCGTTAAACCATGAGATTAGCCCTTTTCCTAGAGTCCCTGGACACGCGGCATCTTCGCGCCATCCCTTCGATTACCTACTACCCATTCTCGGCGACTCCCTTTTTACGTGCCCTTTGCGATAAACGAGCACGATTACGCGACACGTCGCTAGAACTTACGACGAGGCCGGTTAGAATTATGACGCTCTATTTTTCTCGAAATCACTTGAGGTCCTTGGGATTATCGTTCTTACGGCTTGAACTCGGGGAACTTTACGATATTTCTTTCTTTTCGTTTTTTTTCTCTTTTGTTTTCGTACGAACGATGATCTTGATACGCTGTGATTCGTAGCGTGCGCGTTGTCTCGTGGGCCTTTGTCGAATTTTTCGCGTTACGATAATACCGTTCTTGCTTCTATGTGGTGCAATTGTAAAACAATGGTCAATTTAATAAATATTCTAGTCCAAATCGAAACCATATTAAGTGCTCGTACAGCGTTCGAAGATCTATGGACATCCGTAGGACATTTCTAAGACATTAATTGTATATGAATAATATACTGACGCAATATAAAGCCATGGTGCAATATTAAATTCGCGACGTCACTCTATCGGATGATATAACAAATAAAAATGCAATCAATTAAAAATATTAACAATGTACTCTTAGTGTGACGTTACAGATCAGCCGTGTAATAAAATATCTCGGTAATACTCGACGTGTCTTTTTTCACTTTTTTGTTTTTGTAAATTTAATAAATATACCAGCCACGTGGATTCCTACGATGCAAGGCCGTGCAGCGTAGCAAACAGTGCTCAAAATCAAATATAAAGTTTATTGGTCGTGGCGACGGACTTTCAGTGATGAAGGTATGTAGGTTAGGGGTGATGAGGTTGGTGATAAGGTTCACTGTGATTGGTCGAAAATTTGTCTGACGTCATTTTTCACTCACCTGTTCGTCTTTCTGGTAGGTTAAGGGTTGTAGCGCGAAGACGTACGACGTCGCTGCGACCTTTTGCATTGCTGGCGAATATGCTCACGTGGTAGGTCGAACCCGCGTCCAATCCTGAGACTGAGAATGATGGATTCTTGCTTGTATAGTTGTAAACGAGACTTCCAGCTTTCAAGGCATTAGTGTTGCTGTCCATTTCTACTTCCATTGTAAATTTCTGCGGTAAACCACCGTCGAACCCTTCACTGCACTCCACATGTAGCGCATCCGTCGTTTGGTTTAGAATTGAACAATTGTGTGGAGTATCTGGTCGACCTGTAGACAAATGGTAAAGCAACATTATTAGTTTAAGAGAAATATAAAAGTTTTAATTAATCTTAAGTATAAGCGCAGTCAATATTGTCAAAGAAAATTTCTAGAGACTTCGAAGAGTTTCAATAGTATTTTTTATATTATGTTCTTTGAGCTTGAATTTTGAATTTCTTGTCTCAGTATATATTTTGTGATAAAGTCAAAATGGAGAACCGTCTTTACAAACTCATTTTCTCGCTATATAACTTGACTCAAGCTCAAATCCCTTTTTGAGCGAATGAAAAGGGTTATTAATTTTTGGCAATTAATTAGGAGCTTTAGCAAAACTGCGAACGTAGTTCAGCGCTGAGCTTGCTTGATCTTTTTACTAAAGAAATCAATGAAACATTTGGCGTTGCTCCATGACGTTAACTTCCTTCAACTCTTTACATTGCTAATGCACAGGAGATATAACAGACTCGACACGACTACGAATATACCTCTCTACAATTGGCAATTGTCCAGTTTATCGTGCTAAATGTACCGTATTTAATGATGCATGATTCATTTGCGTCTGCATATATCGCGTATAAACTCATAATTATTAATGTATATTTCGCGTAACAGTCTACACTGAAAACTACAAACAACAATTGCAACTCCAGGTCTAGAATTTCCAATGCTTGCGTTGCAGCGAAGCTCGAACGCATAATTACCACAAAAAGGAATAACAATTTTAAGCATAATTTCTCCACTCCACACAATTACACTAAAATCCTTTAAAATTCCAATGGTAATATAAAACAACTCCAAAGAGCAGGCTAAACGCAAAGTCAACAATGCACTCAACCGTATCCCGCCACAAAACGCATTTTCCAAAATAAATAAGAAGGATCAATGTAAAAGCTAAGCGCCATTTGTTTTACAAAATGCTGAATTTTCCTTGTCAATAGATACTTACCAGCCGGTACAATATGAAAGACACAAGGTTCATTCTGCGACCCCTGATCGTTGCTACCCCAACACAGCAGCGTGCCGTAATCCAATTCAGTAATAGGAGTATACGAGACGACTGAACGAGCCCGATCAGAAGTTACGTGAGCCTGAGCAATATCGACAGCCTCCATTGTATTATTGAATTTCCAAGTGAAGGAAACGTTCGAAGGATTGGCGTCAAGTTCGCAGGGAATCCTCGCAGTCTCCTGTCGAGCAACGCCAAAGACTTTCGTTTGGCCAGGATGGCAAACAGGAGCGACTATAGAAATACAATGAATTAATAACAATATTACACAGACACGTAGGAAGGTATAACCACGAATTTTATAACTGATAATAATAACAATCACGCTGCTAATGGCTACGTGCGTTTCGTTCAACGAATAGCACAATTATTTCCTAGTGCAAGTTTAATATTCAACTCACACTTGATGTCCAGGTTGAGAGGGTTGCTCTCACCGTCACCCTCTTGATTACTACCTACACACGTATAAATTCCAGCCCTGCTGCGAGTCACGCTCTGAAGCACCAGACTCTGGTTGCTTACTATCGTTCCTGTAGCAGCGTTGTGGTACAGTGGATTTCCCTGCGTCAGAAATTGCAGGAAATTTATGAACGCTTTAGTCTGGTCAAAGCTTAGGGGAAGTTCTCTATAATTATTTCAAGCTATCGCGTGTGGTGATATTAACTTTCGTTCTTTCTCTCTTATTTTATTTTCTTTTTTCTTATACGCTATTATCTGAGGTATTAATTTGATCGTTAAACTCACGTTGTGGCGCCAGGAAACTTTGTAAACCCAAGGATTAGACTTGATGTTGCACTCGAAGTATACGTCCATTCCTTCGCGAATGGCGCTTGAATTCAAATTACTGCCTAATTCGAGTGTCACTACAGGCTCGTCTGTAATCGGTGGAAAATTAGGAATGATTACAGCCGTGGCAAAGTTCCCGTGATTCATTGTAATACGGTAAAAGTCTAATTGCAACCATTTTGACGTTTATTATTAATGGACTTACGGTGTATGTCGAGTTTCCATCCGTCCTCCATTGCGGAATCTGGAATAACGGGAACGCTTCCTCTGCAGGAGAGAAACTTTCCAGCATCCTCGATGCTCGGTACGAAAGTTAGGATGCTGGTAGTGGTGTTGGCGTCGGGACTCATCTATGTGTTATGAAATTTTTACATTTTTCAAAGCAATAAATAAACACAGCAAGGTAATCATCGGATTAACTTTCGCTTCGATTGTTCAAATTATTTATATATTTCAATTAATTATTTTATTACCGTCTGCCGCGCGTTGCGCAACGTCATACTTCCTTTGGACCATGTAATCTTCGGCATCGGTCTGGCCCCTACTACTTCGCATCCTATCTCGTAGGTCGTCCCGACGCTTAATGGTCTATTCTCGCCTTGCATGCGAACCCACAATGGTCTCACTAAAAATCGTAAATTATATTTACTTTATAATCAATAATTTTTAAGCATGAAAATTACCCTCGAAATTGATGAGTCAATTATTTTAGGATTATTCAATAAATGAGGAACGATCTGATATCCATTAATGGAACGATAATTAATCTGATTATTTGAATGAATTGATAATTATCGTAATTGATTTTTTTTGTATCTGATATAAATATTCTTTTCTTATGTAAAAGTAAGAGAAAACGTAAACAACGTCACTTACAATTCATGTTGAGCGAAACGGAACTGGATATCGGGGCGACCATGTTGTTGTTAGAAGCCTGACACGTCAGTACTGCATGCAAATGTTTACGTTCCAACTTTTCCAATCGTAATACATTTCGAACTCTTTTGGTGCCGACGGTCTCGTAACTGTCGTCCAAAAGAGCATTTTCCTGCCACCACGTAACCCGCGGCTGAGGTCGACCTGGGACAAGAATACGAGTGAAGAGAACCGACAACTGGGAGGTCTGATTTGTTTGTTCCTCTCTTTTTCTTTCTCGTTTACTTTTGTCCTTGAGCAAAAGAATTTTTCCGCACTAATTAGAGCACTTAATTTATTCATTCACGGAGCACTTTCGGCCGGTATTTTTTTTAACCTAGTAAGAATTCACGCAAACGCTGACTAACGAGTAACGAGAAGTGCAGTGCGCTTCACTTGCATCATTCATACTGGTGCATACTTGCGCTTTTCCCTTTTCTTCAGAAAATATGCAGATGCAAGTGACTATTATTTTTTATGGTTGCCTTAAAATATTGTGAACACATCTCGTTCCTTGGAAACTGTTAAACGCCACAGTGAATTACTGGCTCAGCAAAGTTAATGTGATACAGATTTGACTCATTGTATAAAATCTAATTAAGTATTTATTGTTATATTTATATTCACTGTTTATGTCATTCTTTATGTGCTATTGAATATTACTCGCAGCATAAAATTATTGATACATCGATGGAATAAGGTTGAACAAAATTTGAAAATCTTGCGAATGCTTTTTTGGGTAAAATAACCTGCTGCGTAGGCAATGAAAGAGTGTATTGAGATGATTGATTATCATTGTTATCAGTGATACTTACCACCTGCAGCGACACAAGTGATATTCAGTGATGCACCTTCGCTGTATGGACCAAGAATATAATGAGGAATGTGGGAGCCTCCATCTTCATCCAATATGCTTAGTTGTTCTGGTGGAACTGCGGATGAGAATTTTTTTAATTAATTTACAAGCACTTATGCAAAGTCGTAATTGATAATTAATACAAGAAAAACACTATTGAATTGTAAAGAGCAGTTCTTGTTCTTTATCTTTACAATGACTTACTTATAACAGTAAGATTGACTTTACTGTTCCTCGTAGGTGATTGTTTAAAGTCAACTCTGCAACGATAAACAGCTGCGTCACTCTCGCGTACAGATTCAAGACTGAGCTTTGCAGGTTCCTCGGAATGCCGAAAGAATGCTCTTCTGCCAAGACTAGGATCCTGCCAGTGTTTTCCTTGTTCCAGGGCAGCCCGGCCTCTGGAGTCGAAGCTGAAATGAAAAATTAAAATCGTTAGAATCAACATAGGCATTCGTCAACGATATATATATTTTTTTTCAAAATTCCGTGACAGTTGATAAAAATAACACGTATTAATACGATAAACACGAATAATAATAATATTCACCTGTAAATCGGCGTATCCGCACTTGTACCAGAATCTTGCGCAACATCTTTGTACCAGATAACAAGATGTAGTTTGTCACCAGGAACAGGAGGTTCTACGTCACAAGGTAATTGCGCAATACCTCCTGCCACAGCCTGCGCATCCGTCATTGTTACTGAAACAAAAAGATTGATGGTTACATAGAGCCTGAAGAATTGTAAACAGCTATTTTGAGAGTAACGACAAAAATCCAAAACATCATATTTTATGTTCGACAGAGGCCCATATCTTTGATATTCGTAACGAAATTGTCCACGAAAATAGCTTCTCGTTACGTAGTGACAACACGCCCCTCGTGTCCATACGAATGTGATTACAGGTTTACGATACGAAGGATTGATGGACCTTTTAATGCATACGTAATGGCGGAATAAGAAATGCTCTCCGAGAAACAATCGTTAAGAGTACAGCTTTTCCTGCTTTATTACAATTTACTACAATGCTTTTATTCACTAATGCATTCTGTGCAATTGTGCAATTGTGCACTTGTATTTACTAATGCACTTGCAGTGCATGTAACTTTTCAAGGAATTCTAGAGCAATAGTGAACTAATACTTTTGTTTTCCTTATATATATATTCCTAATACGTACGTAGAATCATCTGTAGACACTACAGGCAAGGGTTATGCAAGTTTTCAAGGAAATTCCTTGATACTCTCCAGAGTTTCGATTACCTCGCGGCTGTTGACTCTAGTACGTCCTTTGAGTACGATTTCCATGTTCTGTTATTTACCTATAGGAACATTAATAAATAGAAACTTGCCAGCTCGTCCAGCGAATGTTACAAACAGTTTGATACCCCGTCAAGTTGTGTCCCTCATAAGATGATATAAAGGAATCTTTTAAAAATCCATACAACCACCCATCCCCGCCTGTTTTTATAATTTATAAATACAATAATCCAAGTATTTCAATGATTTAACACAACCTCCACGAATTAATTCAACTCACGGCAGTCGTTGAAAACTTTAATTTGAATTTGGGCGAATTTGTATGAGTCGATTTCATCGTAGAAGAATTATTAACCCGTATTTTTCCTAAGTTGGAATTTCATTCTAAAAGGCTTTTCAGGATCTTCGTGATATACGTCATCAAATCCAAACCCCTCTCGCATCACCTCCTCCTTCTCCTCCTCCTCCTCCTCTTCTTCTTCCTCGAGGACCGTTATTGTCCCGCGTCTCTTTGAGGATCCCGTTCGAGTGGTGAGATCGTATCGAATGGATAACAAAAATAAATAGCTCGACGAGAGGTCCGCATTATAATAGTACGAATGTATTGTCCTAGATTTCCATAACGCCTGTCCTCATGAACGGGCAACGCATTTCGACATGTTTGGTTTCGAAGGTTTTTCAACGTTTCAGCCATCAGAGATAAAGGGGGAATAATATATATTTTTTCTCTCCTTCCTACTGCCCCGACAATGCCATAGAATTTGAGAAAGCATTTCGTTTATTGGTTAAGACGTTATACGAAGTTCTTTTTTTATCAAAACAGACGCCTAAATGCCCTGCGACATAATTTTTTTTTTATCATCCTCACAGTCATCGCCATTTCGTATTTTTTGTTACAGCTTAATTTGTTTTAGGTTACGACGTTCTCTTGGAAAATATTTTTCTTACCTTCTACGTTTTAACCTTATTCTTCCAACGCACGGTATAGCGCGATCAATAACTTTGTCAGTTTATAAGTAAATATGGTTAATTAGCCTATAGCATCGTTAAATAGAGTAACGAGATAGGGAAGGGATGTAAAAGTCGCAGATTACACGAGAAGCTAGGTAATAATAAGAGTACGACGAAGTTCAGTTTATTTTGAAGTTTCGTCTTATGAAATAAATAATATTTAGTCATTACGAGCAGGGGTTAGTAATTAGGAGTAAAATTTTCTCTGTGCATTATTATCATAATTATTTTCTCTATACGAATTATTAATTCATTGCCTTTTAATTAGAAACTTTAACGAATTCATAATTATACCTATGAACCTGTGTGTCTATGAAATTTTAGTTAAACGATATTGCTCGGAGTCAGATACTTCCGGTCGAACGGCGAGAAGAGTGGGATTTAATTTATCAGAAACAAAAATTATCTAGCCACTGTTATTAAGCTTTGTCGTCGTTAACAATAATTAAATATTCGAATCGTTCAAAGGTGAAGGAAAGGGCGACAAAACCAGTGAAATTAATTACAGTACTATAGTCCAGTGCACTTGCAGTCACGAGTCATCAGAGGAGTACAGCTTAATTACGACGAGGCGTCTGTATTAAATTATTATGACATAAGGTGATGCAGGGGTGAGGGGGTGTCAGGTCGCGCGCAGTTGGAGTGCGTGAGAAAAAAAAATGAAAATCCAGGGGGTACCACACCTGGACAGTTGTTAAATCCTCAATGAATAATTGAACAAAGATAAATTTAGTGGCATATGGACGAGTTTTTGGTGAAATTTTGAGAAAAAAAAGGACCAAAGCGCATTCTGCGCCACGAGTGCGCAGCTTGATGCGCCATATGTGTAGATGAGAAAAGTCAAGCCCACCCCATATATAGAAACAATGAGCTAAAGGGGAGTGGGGGGTGGGGGGACAATGAGACTATTTTACAGGGAAGCACTCCTACACGTGAGTTCATTTACGTCTGAGAGCCCAGGGGGTGTAAAGCACAGTATACAACCCCTATACGTATGTGAAGATATGTGAATTCGAAAGACAACATATGCATATCCACGTACCCCGTGTTCAATGGTTGTAGAAACGACTGAGTGGGAAAGAGGGGGTGCCGTGAAGTTTTGTCGCGTACAGAGATTGGAGATGAGCGAGATCAGTGATTCTCAAATTTAATGATTGAAATAGAATTTTTTTCAGAAAAAAAGAGTGTGTTTACAATTGTGCAGGTTTCTCAAAAAGGTACGTAAGGCGCGTGATAAGGGTCAATGGGTTGTTGAAGAATTTTCATAAAACGACCAGCACACAACACGAACCCTCGACTCTAAGGCTAAGTACATTCGTTCTTAGAAATTGTTGTTAAAAGAAAAAAAATCTACTTTCAATTCAGATTACGTACAGCCAACCCCTTGGTAATCGCTGAAACGACTGAATCGTCTAGCTACAGTGCTGCCACCTTCATCGATGCAACGCAATCCCCGTGCAGGTTATGTCTACTTGTTTTAATTGGGATCAGCTTCCGAGCACTCGGTACGAGACAAATGACAGAGGATGGGGGTTGACGGAGATGACGAGAGAAAAGGGTTATGAGAGCGTGTAGCTTGGAACTTATTTTGATCTTTGTTCAAAATTCTCATTTCGAGCGACGCTGTAGACTCATCAGGGCAACATGGGTATTCAGCTCTCTTGGGCCGAGAGAGAATGAGAGAGAATGGGGAGAGTGAGAGAAAGAGAGAGAGAGAGAGAAAGAGAAAGAGAAAGAGAGAGTACACCCCTGAGTACTCTTACCAATACGCGTCCTCACCCTTGACGGAGTGACGTTGCAGAAGGACTCGTACGAGGTGTTTTGACGTTTTTAACATTTCAAGGCCCTTTTCGAGACTCCCCTATGGGAATGAGATACAGACGCACCCTTTTTGAAATACGGCGTACCTGCTGACGCTGTACAGACATATAGACACGAAATGCGGAGACAGTTAATTAAAATGAACGAGTAATTAAATCCGAGACATAACGCGACGTGTGTTCGATGAATTTTTTTTTCTTCTAACGTTACATCCCTTGATTACGTTAATTGGAATAAAAAATCATCTCGTTGAGAATCGTCATGCTTCGAGTTACGTGATACGTTAATTATTCGCTGGTGTAATTAATGCTTTTTTAATAATTCATAAATCGACAACGACACTCGATGGGTACTTTCTCTCTCTCTCTCTCTCTTTTTTTTTATCGTTAATAAGTACGTACTTTTCACGTAATGAATATTTTACGTGAAACTTTTATCAAGGACTGTTTTTTTTTCTTTTTTCAAGATAAATATTGCAAACTGGCCTTTTTACGTGACAAGGCGAATTCTAATTGCGAGTCTCAGGATTCTTTGTCACGGTTCGATTCGTTTCCAAGTACAAGTACAATATCGCTCGAGAGTCCCTGAAGAAAATCCTCTTGGCATACCTTTGCATGAATTTTCTCAAGATATCGTTCATTGAAATTCACGTGTACTTTTAAGTAATTTAAGCGAGGCAGGAGAACGATGTTTTATTTAAAGATGACAAACGTTACGGGCTCGGGTGGACCGTGGATTTTATGCTAAACCCGTCGACGGTCTTTGAAAGCGTTCATTTTTCATATTCTTATAATTTCATAACTCCAACAAAGTTTTCCACGAAACACCACGAAACAGAAATACCCATATAATAGAGTCGTACGAGCCAAAAAAAAATTCTAGAAGACATAGCTCAATTTCTCTTGTTCAATATATCTATATAAATGTATCAAAGAAGAAAAAAAGCCATTCGATATATTAAATCAAAGAATTCCATATATGATATATAAAAGTGTCAAAATTGAACATCCATTTCAATCGAATTCTTTCATCCCTCCTCCTTCTACCTATTTTTTGTCCTTGAAATTTTTCTCAGGATATACATATGCCAATGCACGTGCGCTCGCCGATCAAAAGGGACCCACATATTTCTCACGTGCGCCATTAGGGTACGGCGGTTCCTATAGATACCAGTTCCTCGAGTGATTTGATACCATTCTTTACACGGGACCTTAATTCATGCTCTTTGTGTATATATCGCGTCCCTTAAGGGCTGTCCATTAGCGTAGAGCAGCCATAATAAGGATGACAATAAAAAAGCAATCGTGTTGTCGTTTGAAAACTCATCGACGTGCGAAATTGCAATTCCCATACCCTGCAAGGCATTGTCCAAAACCGCGAGTGAAGTCGTGCTCTTAATTTACTATGACACAAAGTACGTATACCCACGTCGACGTGCTAATTAAAACAGCCTGCGCACGCAAAACGCGCAAGAGTAACGCGTGAATAATACGTAAACGTAAAGCGCGGGCTTTTTGAAAATAGCAACCAAGAACCTTTTCAATGTCCATGAGTAAGGGTAATTAGGAGTACAATCTTTACAATTTTTTCAAGTAGATTTCACCGTTAGTCTTAATATACGATTCGGCAAGTCAACCGTTGAAACAAAATGGCGGACCAAACCGAGTGCGAGAGCAATGCTTAATTGATAAAGTAACAGCAATTAATCTGCATATTAACGTATGTTTTTATTATAATAATAATAATAGTCAAAACTGGTGTTAATTGAAAGAGCCATTGGCCAAGTCTCAGCAGTTAGGTTATATATATTAAATTGACACGTGCGTCATATGTAGAATAGGGTGACGTGTATACATAACCTATGTGGCGAGGTCAATTGAACGCCTAGCCGCACATTTCGATAACACAACGTGGCGACCATTGTTAAAACGTGGCCAACACCTGGACTCGCTGAATTTTCTGAAGCCTTTAAGGGCGTGCTAGAGATCTCCCTTAGCCGAAGGATCTTTTCAGTTTTCAATTTGAATCGTGCGTTCGATAAAATCGTATACAGGGACCCCTTCCATATACTAATACGAAGTACTACTCGAGTCATTGACTACTTGAAACACGTTTTGCTCGTTCATTTGGCCTTTATCTTATGCTGGCTGCTAACTTATTAAGTGTTCGTAGCGAGAGTGCCAATTTCGCCGGAAAACCATATACGAGGGACTTCCTGCTTTTTGTTTTTATTGTGAAGGCCGCTGTCGGGTACACGATCGAGATTATTTCTGCGTTACTTCCGGTCTTTCGTTTTTATTGGTTGTTATAAAGCTGGGCCTAGGGTTCCTGCGCTTGAGTTATGTACGTTTCTTTTTTATGTACGTATACATAACTATGTGATTGTAGGTATACATATGTCGCATATAAATCAGCAAATCTTCCCCCTTTACTTCTAGAACGCTTCCTCGGGACGGTTTAAGGCAGCGTTTGCACAGGAAACGGAAATCTCGACTTGACGAAGATATCCGCTCGCGATCGATAAATCGCGACCAGTACCTATATCTATGTATACGTCAACCACCGTTTACACTGTTGAGCATCTTGCATATTAATTCGTGAATCTCAAGTTTAATATGTGCACAGAGAATGTAATACGGAAGTGCATCCGTGCATATACGGACTTCCTCTTCTGCGGTTGGAAGATCGTGCTAAATTTATTTACACTGAAATACGTCGCGGCTTCATCAACGATACCGGACACGTGTCGAGCGATTTTTCAATAGGGAATTATACGGGGTACATACGTTAGTAGTTGTATAGACATAGAGTCCGAAATTACGTAACACAGTAGAGAGGTCTGACATCAATGAAACTTGATTAATCAAATTACGTAGCCAATCAGCCATTTTGTGCGAGGTGAGCTTTTGTAACAAGGAAATTAAAAAAAAAATTAAATATTGTCTGATAAGAATTAATTAACTTCTCACCAGTAGCATGTATAGCGTCTAATATTAACAAAATTCAGGTGATCAATAAAAACTGACCTTCGATGTTACTTTAAATTATGAGGCAAAATAGTTTCTTTGATCTTCGACAAAGATACAAAATGTTAACGCAAAATCGAGATAATTAGTTTCTCTTTGATTGGCTAATCCGTTCTGGCACTGCTACAAAAGCGTGGAAGAATTTTATTTTAATTGCGAGTGCCTGCTCGTCACAGTCATTATCCTTTCTTTGCTTTTCATTCTCACTAGGAAAAGCGACTTTTATAAATGATTAACGGCTTTAATGACTTTGAGGTTATGAATTCATTCGAAGAGAACGTACCCGGCACTCCGTGCGGTCTTATTCATAGGCGAGTCAGAGAATTGTCTGTTTGGTTGGCACTGCCATCTGGCGGGCATTCAGCCAACTAAACGATAACGTTCGCGATACAATTAGGATGACAAAACGTGACGACGAAACGCGGACGGGTTTATCGAGCTAATTACTTCCTCAGTGGATTAACAGCTCGAATGACTTGCATATCGCCTATGAAGGCATTGCTTTCATGCAGAACGTCAGAAATACATTATGCATAGGGTTAATGTATCGCGACAGAAACGTGTTAAGGCCTGGCGCCACACTACGGCGACTAATTTAAATCAGGTAAAGGCTTCCGCAATGAAACACTGCGATTTGATTTTTTCTTTCTTCTTTTTTTCCCTATGTCTTATTGGAACTCAGTCACTTACGAACGGACGCGCAGTCAAGTGGAAAACGAACGATATAGAAATTGCATACGCGGCTTGTGCAGACGCCATGTTGTTTTTTCTGTCTTTTATTTATTCTTGGCATAGACGTGGCATATCGAGTCAGTGATTAAATATAGTATAGGTTTAAATGCTCGTTAGATGGCGACTGATCGCTTAGACAGCTTGAGGCTGTTTTCTGTAGCTGTACTTTAGTTTTCATGTGAATCAACATTATAAGGGAATTTTATACTTACGTAAGATATAGGTACGTAGCTACGTACGCGATATACGTTAATGCCTTTGTAATTCGTTTTGCAATAGTTGCAAAGGCTTTTCATCGAAGTGGGATAAATCGGCTCGATAAAGCCATTTGGGGCTTTATCGTTTAACGCGTTTCCATTGAACGACGAAAGCTTCGATTGTCCAAGTAATCGCTCCCGTTCGATGCTGACCTAAGTTCCTAGTGGATCGATGAACGCCAACCACTGGGGAGCCTGAATTAATTTTCACTGGAGGCCCCGACGTATAATCGTGAAGATCAGGGAGAATTTCCATTAAGCGTCAGGCCGCGGTCGCTTCTTGCGCGTGTTGCCATTGTGCGCGCAGAATTGTCGAGGTCGCGCACATCCATGATGATCAATTGATCTCTGAGCGATTGACCTGCCGCATTTCAAATGGCTCATTGTTCCAAGATCAACGTACCAATCTTGGTCGAGAGACAAGCAGTAATTTTTAAACCCGCCATTATCCATTACATCTATCGTATACAAAAATTCGAATATATCAATCTTCAAAATTAAAAAAAAACCCTTCGCTATCATTTAAATAAATCAATCGAAACAACCTGTTACAGCTTTTCCGAATTTTCCTCTTTTTTTTACATTTTCACTTGACCCCATCATTCTCCTACCACTCCCATTCTCCATGACCCTTATTGCAGTGCAGCAGTGCATGTCGAAAAGGTCGCGCACTTCCACAGGAATTCCTGTTGAAAACCTCATAGAATTCCAAGTGCAGCTAAAACGCTCCGGTTTAAATAAATATCAATGGCCGCCCGTTGTACTGCACTATTTTCGATATTTTCTCCGCTTCCATGCCCATACGAGCCAAAAGTGGTCCCCGGGAGACAAACTAGAAAAAAAACCATAAAATTCTCAGAATTCACTCAAGCGCGTTATCGCAAACTGCGCAAAAGGTTCCGAGTGGTCCCTTTCTTGAATAATAATAATAACCGTAAATAGGGGGACCTAAAGTATAGAGAACAGCAAGAGCACGTACAGTAGGTAAGGCCCATTCCATATAATTCGTCCTTTTCTTCTTTTTTATTCACATTCAATGCGTAAGCGCGTGTCAGCATTGTGCGTAGTAACGCGTGGTGACAGGGGACTGGGCATTGTCACGCCCTTTTTATTACGTCATATGCTCACTAATATATACACGCACATATATAATCTGTCATTGAAGAGAATCTCAAGAGTAAAATGTCTCTATGCCAAGTCTGTGAATGATGGACGCCTAGGCGTCGGTATGGGAGGCCCGACGGGGCTATTGATAACCGGATGCCTAAAATTATGCAATTTCAACCCTGAACACCTTGGCTGAATTTATTATGCTAGTCCACGCCCACATATGTGTTCATATGGTACCACAGTAACAAGAAACATCTACTTGTTCAGCGTATAGTAGATTCTGGTATGTCAGTGCGGTTGCACTCAACCGACGCCATAATAACGGTTTCGTATTTGCATGACAGTTAATATATTGCAAAAGCATTGCGAATTCGAAAAGCTCTCAATATTCGCACTGTCGACGGCAAGAGAGAATCGCGTAATTGAGGAATAACTTATTTCGCTTAACGAGTTTCCTCGTTAATTATATCTACCTTGGCATGGTTATCACGTCAGTGGAGTTATCCCGAAGGTAGTATAAGCGATCGAGTTAATTTACATCTCCTTTTCGTTTTTATCGCGAGATCCTTATCTGTCTTGTGTGTATCGACGGATGATACTGTAGGCTGTAGTTTATAGTATGGGTAATTTGGAAAAATTATTTTTAGAAAAAAATATATAAAAATATAAATTATTCAACGATCTGAATATATCGGTGCGACGGGGGTGAAGACGCCGGACGTCGTGTTTACTTTTGCACTTTGTATAATGTAATAATTCACTGTTGGATTATTGCGTGAAATATTACGGGTTATATCTGCGAATGTATGTACAGGTAGTATCGCGCCATTATTCTTTATTATTGTTACCGGAAGCCGCGATCGATTCTCATTGCCCGTGGGAAGAGTAGAAATAAAAATGAAAAATAAGAGGCGTGATGGTGTTAAAAAAAAGATAGAGAGGGACAGTACAAGACTTTTGTAATCATGAGGTAAATAAATTAACATTTTCATTTTTGTATTTCCCGCCATCGTGACTGCCGAGTTCATTTGAGCTTCTGATTTCTGCAACGGAAATATCCTGGGCGCGACAGTCAAGGAGGTTCGATGAATGCTGTATTGTATTCTGTTTTTATCTCTTGGAGATACCGAAAGATTCTTTTTTCATTTATTTTTCTTCTTTCTTTTGTATCCTAGCAATTTTCCGATGGTGTAATATTCAGTCTTTCGCGTCTCGAATGACTTTTTATTTCCTTCGAGTCTTCGATTTTCTTCGGAAGAAGATTCTACGTGTTCTCGATGCTGTCGTTCTTGTTGACGTTATCGGTGACGTCACAACAGACTTATTGGCGTCCCTTTGTGTATCTATATTACGTCGAGCATCCTAGTACAGAGATATTAAAAGGGGGATTATATTTTTTTTTCTCTTGAGGATACGAGAGAGAGGAGAGACAATTTCTTTGTTCTTATCAGCTTTAAGTTCTATATATACAGTCGTCTCTCGACTTTGGGCTGCCTTAGGGGTTGTAGGGGAAGAGAATTCTGAGAATCGGTCTTCCTCCACTACTGCGCATCGACAAAAGAAAAATGGCTTAGATCCGGACTAAACTCTTATCTTGACTTAGAGCGGAGGAAAAATCGGTCCAAAATCCAGAGTGGTCCACAATCGAGGAACGACTGTTATATACAGATATTTATTCAATTTAATAAATTTTGCTTACGGCCCAAAATTGAGTGATGCCGACCAAACTCCAAATTTCTACTTATAGTGGAATGTAACATTCAAACTGGTCAGAGGGGAAGTGACCCACAATCGAGTGACCCAGAATCGCGAGACGACTGTATAATATTACTTAAAAATTTTCAAGCAAAAAAAAACCATCGTTGTACGTTGTTCTTCACTTTATTAATCCTGCGCGGTCGCACTGGGACGATTTCGTCCCAAGCGAAATTTCACTTTGAAATTCCTGGCAAACCGAAAAGGGGCGGCTCCCCTTCCTAAAAAAACTTAGTATAGGGATGATCCTGCACGCGCAGTCTAGTCGCCCTCGGCCAGATCGTCCTTGAGCTACATCGGTATAAGGTTGTCATCCGGACGAAAACGTCCCAGTGCGACCGGTGTGTTAGTAAAAGTTGCGGTTCAAAAGCACGTAGCGAAAGCACAGAATTTTTTATTTTTTTTATTTTTCAATCATTTAGTGTTACTTCTCATTTTTAATCTCTCGTTTGCATAAAAATAATCGTAAGAATGATCGTCAATATTGTTTTTCATAAAAATCATCGATTTTCCTCTCTTTGAAATTGTGCATTTTCCAGCGCTTCAATAATTATACTTTTTTTCAGCAGAAACGATCGAAGCGCGGTTTTTCTTAAACATTGGGGTGTCCATGACGATAATCCATGGTAATTTTGTTTTTATTATAGCTAATTTTTTAATTGTTGAAATTTAGGCCAAAACACTTTTTCTAGCGTTTTCGCCCAGATACCAATTTATAGCAAAAAATATAATAACTTTTGTACCTAAACAATCACGGATTCACATCCTAGAAGGATTCAGGTGTATTAATGAATTTTTTGAGATTTTTCAAAGCGATTTAACACACGTTGAAAACTGTACATGGACGTTTTCATCTCAGTGCGAGCGCGGAAGCAGGGAAATTACAGCGACCGCGCAGGGTTAAGCTTTCCTTTTTATATTTACCGCCATTCTTTAAATACGCGTACCTATTTGCCAGGACTGTACATGAATATGAAGTAAGTTTACTTTTTTAAATTGTCAAACATACTGTGGTTCCTTTACCCTGTTCCACGGTTATTTTTTTTTGAACGTCAACCTTTTTACCACAGACATTAAATCAAACGATTAATTATAATTCACCAACGACGTATTTACTCAACAAAAAATAATGTAATTCAATAACGAAAAAAAAACGAATGAAAAATGTTGTAATTTTTTCAAGATATTCACATTCAGGCTGATATATTCGCGGCATTATATCATAGGCAATAAGGATAGCACGTGACCAATCGAATACGAAGTTTATCACGCGAATGAAAAACTGCGCAGCCAGGAATTCCCATATCGCGTTTAATATATCGAAAAGATCGATAGGTCCATGGGTATTTCGTGAAATGTAAAGTGGATGAAATTGCCCCCCCCCCTCCCTCCCCCTACCGTCTACCACCCCCCTAAAATTGTATCTTTACTACCTACAGAAACAACCCAGGGATATTTTCATCATATACAATAAATACAGATCCATACAGTTGATAACCAATAGTTGATAGCCGATGCAGCTGATACGACAGGATGCGTTTACACGTGAGCGACACGTACAGAAAAAGCGACGCGTTATTAAAATGTCCACCGCTGTCCTCGTAACGACGTGGATAACCGCCAGTTGGAATTTCGAAATTTCAAAAGGTAAGAATAATTAGAACGTAAACGCAAGGGAAAGTAAAAGAAAAAAGAAAAGAAAAAAAAGTTTTCCGCGGGATCGCGACCGAATGGAGATGCAACGAATTTTTTTTTCAGGCGCCCTTCCGCCGCCATATATAGTTCCGGTTTTTCTTCCATTGCCGAACTTTTCCCATTACGGAATTCGGTGGCTGGCGTATATTTTTTTATTATCATTCCGCCCGGCACTCCTCACGTCGACGCCCGGCGTCGTTTCTGCTAGCTGCTGCTTTTATTACCGCTGTTATGACAACTACGTTGTTGATCACCGTTAACTATTTATAAAGTTGGCACCAGTGCTTTACGAACGAATAAGGCCAAACTGTTATGGCGCTCATTTGCTATTGACTCGCGTAGCAACAGTCAACCCCTCGATATTGTATTTAATTTCACCCTCATGGCAAATCGAGCATTTATTACCGAACAAGTTTGTGGCCGCTTTTGTTACTGTCGGGGAAAGAAAGAAAGAAAAAAAAAGGATGGCGTTAGAGAGAAAGAAAGATAGCGGCAAGAAGGAGGATATAACTGTTGTACCTGTCCCAGGGGAGTCGTGAGAGGAAAATTGTGGGATAAGGTTCACCTTGGCTGAGACGCAACAACGCTTTTTCCGTCGAAAATTTAGGAAGGCGCCTTAAAAAAGTTTCCGACCTCGTCGACCGTCCAGTCGCTCATCGTATTCCGTGACCGTCAAAAACTTCTGGCGAACGAGCGGTTCGGTATTATCTAGGAATTTACTGTTTCGCTTTGCCAGGATACTTACGTGTATTATATAATATCCTTACGATGGCGAGTGAACATGCGAAGAACGTTACTCGCGAACATAAAGTAACGTAATACGGTAGAAAATCACGAGGCAGCAATAATAAGCGTAAGATACGCAGTATGCATAAACGAGGTCCGCCATGTTGACGACTGTCGTCAAGCTGGAGAGCTACTACGTGATTCGACAGGGCAACTATTTATTCAAAATTTTTTTCCCGAAAATAACGTATTACGCCTTGTGCTGTGTTTATAATTGGATGGCGTAATTGATAAGGAATATATATATATTTTCAGAAATAAATTCTCCGTTAAATTGACACTGAGGATAAATGTAGCTCGACGCGACGCAACATAACCTTCAATAGTACAGAGCTGAATACTTTTTCTGCGAGCACTTTATAAGGTAAGGAGAGATTCTCTTAACTCTTATTGCAATGGAGATCGCGCACCGTAAAAATGCAGAGAGCTTCTCTTTGAGGATGCTGCTTTAAACGATTCGCTTGAATGTCTAGTTGACTTGACCGATTTACCTTTCGCCAAGATGCACCGTTCCAAGTGCAATCAGATGCAGTAAATCGGCAATCTAGCTCTTGGACGAAATAACTATACACATTTAAAGTTTAATTTGTTGCCAATTAATTATAAGCAATGAATTTTTATCTTTGATATATATATATATATATATATATATATCAAAGATATATATTATATATATATATATATATATATATATATCAAAGATACAAATTCAGAGAATTAATGAACGTAGAACTGGGTCAATTTATAACCATTTATTAGCATTCTACGATTTGTGTTTCATACGCATCGATTAGAGATACGAATCCTATAAAGGTATATGTAAATTAATCTGTATTAGTTATTAAAAAACAAATAATTTAATTCCATTAAAAATCTTTTTCATCAATCGCTCAACAACTTTTACTTCATAATAAGAAAAAAAAAAAAATGTAACGATTCAAACAGTCCGGGGCATTTCTTCCATCTTCTTTCCCGAATATAAAATACATCATTTTTATCACCAAATGTCCAAATTATTCGGCATCATTTATAACCGCGAATGTGAAAACGCGCCAAGAAACGTAACGTACACATATACAACCCTACCCGCATTATACGTTTAAGGGTAGAGGGTGGATGTTACCGCTGTATCACGTAAAAACGAACTAATCAAGACATTAATCTCCTTCATGCGTGTATGTATGCAAATGAATCTAATTCCCATTCTTGCCGCCCTTTGGTAGAAAATGGTGCCGTCGTAAAAATGTAAATCTCGTTTTGAATAATATTCCTCGGTCGCGGTCGGTAGGCAACCGTACGCCGTTCTACCTAGGACAGGTTATATGTGCTAGATGGTAGGTAGATACATATATATATATAAGTAGGTAGAAGGTGGTAGGCACTGTTAGGTATAGTAGGATACACATAGCAATGTATAAAGTAGAAGCACCCCGGGGTGTCCCGACGGCGTTAAGCACTGTCCACAATGGGGTATAGGGGTTTTACGTTTTCGTGCTTACGTTTCGTGCTAAACATTGAAACGGGCCGACCACGGCGCGACACTGCGACACTATGACCTTTTGTGACCTTTATACGTGTGTGTGTATATACATATATAGCTTAGTTACACAACGCAACACGCAGCCACCTAGGAAAATTCTTCTCCAACCTCAGAGAAGTCATCTTCTTGCATTCCGTCCATCCCCATAATCTCACCCCTGGTAGCGACCCTTATTCATCTAGAAATTGCAAGTACCCATATATCACGTGTGGAGGTTCAATGTAAATTCCATAGACAGTGGGTATAACGAGTATAAAGAAAAATTTGGAATTTTTTTTTCTTGTAAATCTGTAAGAGAAAAGTTTTGGCAAAAATGACTGCAGTTGCAGCTGCGACGTAGGGACGATTAATAATTTTCGTGAAACTCAATTTTAAGCTGTCGAGGGGCGGGGGGTGGTATTTTCACGGTAAGGTTTATCTCTGGGGAGCGGAGGATATAAATGTGTGAACAACCCCGAGAAAAGTGGGTCAGGAATTCAGGATGCAAAACAGCTCGTGCTCTCTGAACTACGTAACTGCAAACGGTCCTCCTCCATTGTCCAAGAGGGCTGATAAAACTTTTCCTAATGGCATCCGTTGCAATTAGGAAAATGAAATCCTGCGCAATGCGATTTCACGTGTAACACGTATGCACTTTGATTTTATGCATATTAGATATTGGACAAATATTTTTTTTTTATATAAACATAAATAATCAATAATTGTCTTTTGGTTTCTTCGAGTATAGAAATTTTGAAAAATTGTCACATTTAATGTATCGTCTGTAGATTTAATATACGACACTGATGCACTCTCGTGTACGATACGAGTATATAATATCACGGTCCAGTGTGCTTAAGAAATAAATATTTGAAAATCGCGCCATTCGAAAAGCGATGAAATTTTCGCAGTTTTGATTTATAGTTCGGTCGTTACTCACTAGATGTCGATAGTCTACGATCCACCAAGGAGGCACCAAGAGTACCACAGGGTGGTACCAAGTTCCACCGCTGTGTATGCATTTTTTTTTTCGAGACTTATATACTCACCCTCCTCCATCCTTGGAATATATCAAGATAGTTCCGATATATCGAATCAATTCGGGATGCATTGCTTCCGCGGAAGAATTGAGATTTATAACGGAAACGGTACAGTGTTCTTTTATCCCACGAGTATTACTCTAATCTACATCCGTCAGGACAGTCGCCATCTTGGATCAGAGAAACGAAAGACACTCAAGTGAATGAACGAGGCTTTAACGTTCAACCATAATAAAAAGCATTGAATCGAATTTAAGTATCGTAAAACACAGTGACGGTTCATGGGTCAAAGGTCAATATTTTTTATTATATATATATTTTTTCTTATCGACAAAACTGTCTTTTTTTTCCAGGCGTATAGAGGCTACGTGATAACGTGAATCCGTGATGCGTTCGAATATTCTCACGTGTTAACTTGTTATCGCTAAGGGTAGTCTTTGTTCTCTGTTTCTAGACTAACCTATAGATGGTATCGATACCTGACGTAACCAATATGTTCAATTTGCCGGAAATGCGTTATCCATTGGCCCATCGTGCAACGAAGCATGTCATACTGCTCGACCAGGCATGTATCATTCAAACGTAGACATCTACGGCACTGCGGTATCCATCGTGCGTCGATTGCGAGTTAATTAATTTGCAAATCAGCGCGCCCATCATGGTATCATCAGAAGTATATTACGATCGTCCGCGATAATTAGATAAAAATAAATTTAAAAAAAATTTTAACTCGATTAAAAAAATGTTCAATCAAATAAAATCCTATAATTGTCATAGACATCATAAATAAAAAAAAGGACGACCTTGCGAGCGGATTATTTTTCAAATTTCAAGGAATCAAATTGTTTGTCTATCTAATTTTTTTTCTAAAAACACGTAATAGCTTCCTGCAGTTTCGCGCAAAGTATACTTTGGCAACGGTTACTCTCAGTTAAATATTCATCGACAAGACGTAGCTGCGTACCCGCGACGCGAATGCAGAGAATCTCACCAGTTGGTATACTAAGTACGAATGCAGCTGCAGCTTGCAACTGCAGTCTGTATGCCTGAAGTCCTAATGCGAATCTAGCTCGAAATTCTAGAACGACCGTATACATATATATATACACACACCGATACACGTATTTCGGGTTTCAGGGTTCAGGCTCTTGGACATCCACACTCCATCAGGATGTCTACTATCCGCAGTTGCGATTGCAGCTCCGATACAATGTGCAAATCGACATGGAATGATTGTCCAGTATGTACATAGTATGCAGAGTAGACGTCGTCCTGGAGAAGCTTGACTGTGATTAAATCTGTGTATAATCGGTTAACTAGGGAAATGGATATTGGTCTAATGAAGAATATTGATGTACCCGTCATATTGGTACCCATATCAAATGCACATACCCACAAATACAAATTGGAATAATCAATCCCTACAGTCTATCGGACCCTTCAAACTATCGAGTACCTATACAGATATATTGAAAATATAAAATAACACACGTTATATAATACACGCACGTTTAAAGTGTCAATATTACAGTAGCCATTTTTCACTTATGGAATGTCAACTCACCCGACAGTCAAAGGTATTCACACGTCGCCAGACAAGTTTCCAGAGAAGCGACAAAGCGTCAGGGTTTGTTTCGCGCGTTTCCATCGAGCGAATGTTTGTCGTAAAACTTGTCAAAAGATCAAAGGCGCGCCGGAATTCGTCACTTCAAAAATATATTTTTTTTTTCGACCCGCCATATGATTCTTGACTAACAAAACAAAGCAAAAAAGATACGAAAGTCGCATCCTCGATCTCACGAGTACGTATCTTCCAGAAACTCGAGGCTCTCGCGTGTCCTCGAGGATTCGTAAAGGAGCCTGAAATTGCGGTTAAAGTAACTACTGGAGTTGTCAGGCAATTTTCCAGCGGATCATAGAGACACGTGTTCTATATCTACGCAGTGTCACTTTATATCCAGCATGAGAAATACTAAGCCAGCCACGATGGAAGCATATATCAAAAATAAAGCTACCCACCAAGACCGATATATAATATCAATATAATATATTCCTTATATATTTTTATTGAAAGAATATATAATATATCACATGATATTTCCAAGCGTACAATAAGCAGGTACATTGGGTACGCGACAGGCGGGTATGTAAATAGCGAAATAAGGGATGCTCGAGGGGGTTGCCAGAACGCGTGACAGCAACGAATAGGTATTTCCCTTCGAGTCGAGAGGGATGGTTCGTCCAGTGCCGAATGTAGGGGATGCTGTGTAGGATGATTCAGGTAAAGGATCAGGGAAATACTAGGAATACGTAAACGGGGATGCCTATAGGATTCCCGGGGATTCCCCTGTTTCTCTGCCTATAGGAAGTTTCCGGTATCATCCTCACGCGACTATACCGGGCAGCTCATCTCTCCCCTGGTATCATCCCTTAGGAATACTCTGAGGATCCGCTGACTAATCTGAGGAAGCGACACTATGCCCTACGGATAACCGGCGTTTTCTGTACTTGGATTGGAATTGCGAAACTGATTTTCGAATTTCATAAGGTGGTGGTAACAAGTGTATGGTATGGGGTTAAGGGTGGTTTCTGGGTGAAAGAGTCATAAAGACGTCTTGCAGCTAAGTGGCTATGAGGTAGTTTCTATATATATATATATTATATACTATATATTTATTGACTATGTGTTACATAAGGTAGTAACTAACGTCAGGCTGCTGTGCAGCCGTGCCCACAGGAAAGAAACTTCTCACTATGCTGAGAGGAAGTTGGCGATGGTAACGAGATGGAAGTGAATTAGCGACGATCGATAATGCGCACACCGACAAGACACACTTGGTCCAGACGTGAACTTTAGAAAGTTTTTGGAAAATCCCTTGATATCCTTTTTTTTTATAGGTACAGTCACTCTGCCGAGTCTTTGATAGTCACTGAACAATCGGTACTGACTAAGGTTAATGGTGTTGATACTTTATTGTTATTAATTGAACAACTGAGTGGCATAAATAATGAAAAACGTTGAAAATTTAAAAAAAGTAATTAACCCATCAATAATTTTTTTAATGGTCCAGCATACCGGGATGCTGGGAATATTTGGAACGTCATTGTGAAAATATATTACGGATGTTGAATTGGTGTTGAAGTCCTGTTTATGTAATAAAATGACAACGGTTGAATGACAGTTAATAAATTCTCTGCAACTCCACGCAATTCCTTGGTACTAAGGACAGACAACGTATCGTCCATAAAAATTTACATGTCGCGTCGTGCATCTTCGAACGATAAATATCGAACAGAGATATATCTCGTAACGATATCTCGATATCCGTAGCATAGAAAAATGACGACTGACTTGAGTATGTCCTTTCGCGTTCAGAGTTTCGGAATTGCGAATCCTTGAGAATCGTCGAGACGATAGTACACATATATACCTATGCACATAAACATTATATAGATATACGAGAGGGCAGAAATATCAGCCAAGATAGGTACAAATACGATGGTATATGACAGCTTGATATATAGGTGAATTTTTATGCGACCGATGTTTTTGCTGCATCACAAGATGAATCTCTGATATATCGTAGCCGAACGCGAGTGTTGGCAGAGAATCGATAGGAATGATTTCGGTTTTAGATTGGCTTTTCCGACCGCAGATATCTCTCCTCCTCCCCCGTTCCCTATCACCCAATTTCTCTCATTCTCTCCTTCCCACAGATTTCCTCTCTATACGCCCTCTTCCATCTTCGCTCGTAACTTCGTTCTCGTATTTTCCACTGCTCGACGGTGTCAGAGAGTCGAGTGTACCGGTGCGCTGACTGCGATAGCCCGATAGTGTGAAAAAGCTATATTGAAAAGCTCGACTTCCATCGGACGATTAAAAAGCCCAAAACGAAGTATACCATTTGCTACGTCACAATATATATATATATATAGATATGGTAGTTACTAAAAGAATATAGGAAAAACGTGATTCTGATCTTCGGTAGTTGTACCCATTTCCAACGTGACGACTTTTTGTCGCTGACCTAATCCAACCTGACCTAAGCTTAAGGTCTAAGATGTTTTTCACTTAGTAGTCAACGTGGATGTATGTAATCGTAATTGCATTGTAATGGTAATTGTAGTATAGCGTTATTAGAGACAGTGCTACGTGAGAATTGTTATCGTAATTAGCTGCTTGCTGTACAATTACGAAAGTGGGCCGAGGTAGGTATACATATATACCGGGTGTACAGAAGGGACTAGGCAAGGCAGCCCCCACGGAAAGACAGGAGGGTCGCGGAATTACGTTACGGAATCGGATATCGTTTTTCACGCTTGCGCGTTCCGCCTTTTTCAACGTTTGCGGAATATCGTTCGCACGGCTAAACAAAGACCTCGGGATTTATTTTATTTTCCGGGAAACTCGTGCCGACGGATTAGGCTCAAAGGCGAAGAGCCCTTGTTCGCAGATTACACGGGAAGAACTTCGTCTTTTCGAATTCTATGGCGACGGAGAGGCGATCTGGCGTTGTCATTCTGAGAATGCCGGGATTGAAGGGAAAGAAATTTCCGGGTCACGTATACGCGTATACGTTTATTAAATATTTCTAAGCTTTGTGATTCTTGGAGTGTTTGAAAAAAAATTTTTTCATTCACTTCTTAGTCGCCATGGAAACGAGTTTAAGGAAACAACTCTCGTTGGACTTTGACGATTTTTATGGTAGCTGTTGCATAAGGAGATCCACTTAAAAATTGATTTACTGGTGAATCTTTTCAATTTTTGCTGAACTATTCGAGAGGAATCGAGCTTTGATATTTTCAAAAAATATAGATAGGTCATCGACTTTTTAAAAAAGATATTTAATATCGAAGATTGGGGTTTTAGAAGCTAATACTAACAAATGCATAGCCGGGACGTGTTTCACTGACTAATTCACACGCAAAAATGCCAGAGATCTTTATTATTATTGTATCACGAATTTAGGGAATATTTCTTTTTCGATTAATGCAACAAAAATATAAGGTTACCAGAATGATAAGAGTAAAGTTAAACTTTAATTACGATCCGATTTAGAGATTTATACGAACTGATTTCAAACTCCCTGTTGTAAACGTCAAACCGGCAACGTCGCAGTGAAACAGCTGTTCGCGAATTGACACCCTTTAAGATTGAATAACAATAATAAATGAATAATTTTTTACCATTAATAAAACATAATAGTACTTTACGATACTAGTGCGAAAACTTTTTTTCTGACGAGTGTGAGTTTGCAGCACGAGCCGAAGGCGAGTGTTGCAATCACACGAGTTTAGAAAAGGTTTTTCGCACGAGTATCGTACAAAATTTTATTTCACAACATGCGAAAATGCAGTTGTACGCACGCGAAGCGTGCGTAAAACCGCATTTCTCGCACGGACTGAAATAAAGATATTTTCAACTACGATGTAGTAAATATGTAAACATGTCACGCGTGTAATCAGCTGACTGTTCATGCTATTCTGTCAAACTACTCATGCTATTCTGTATTAAAACTTTGAAAAATATAAATATTCGAAATACAGTTTTAACTTTTCCCGAAAATATCTGCAAAATTATGGGATTAATTACTGCGATAATATTACATAATATTTTCGAACGCGAAAAAAATTTTTTTTATTACTAACGCGGTACTAGGATCTCCTTAAAAGGTATTAAACTGCGTTTTCTATTAGACGATCTGTTGCCAACTTCGTTATCGTCATACAGTAAAGTCTCTTACAGCTTACTTACGTTATCGTCATAAAATAAAGTCTCTTAACGCAAAGAGACACGTAAGCTAAGCGAAATACCAAAGACGTACGCAAAACGACCGATTTCCCCTTCTCTCGCACCTGTGACCAATGACAATGCACAGACGGTCCCCACCCCCAGGTCTTCCCTAAGCTAGGAGAACGTAAGCTGTGATAGACTCCGCTTTACTTGAAAGCCTTAGAAGTAGGATTATAATTAATTAGTAATAATAACTCGCCTAATGACACCATTACGACCACAAAGCGTACCAACAAAATGTTGGTTGGTCATGAGCACCGGAAAACGTCAAGGTAAGAATTTTCACGTAATAATATCAAAGGGCGCGTGTAATAATAAAGGCCGTTACAAAAGTGAAAGGTCAAAGGGACAATTTTGAAGGTTCGTAACAGTTCGGCAGAGAATTTGCTCGTTTGACCGGAGATCGAGCAAGGAAATTTTTGAACATGACTGTTTAGGGACGCGGGTTATAAATTAGATAGAATTCGGACGGGGTGGTTCCTGGGGAAAAAAAAAGAAAAAGGTTCGAGCCCGAAGAATTATCGTGGGAAGCGAAAATTTTTTGGGAAAAAAAGGTGGCGATACGATCGCGCAAGACTTCGAGCTTTTCTCTACGTATAAGTACAGTCACGCCGTTTCTGCTTCCTGCTTACAACCTTTTTTCCCGAGAGTGAAGCTAATAAAGGAAAGATCAAAGGGAATTGGCCGGATTGCGTCAGAGGCAATCGTGAACAATCGAAAGAAAATGGCGTAGTAGTCGGGAGGGCGGTTTACTCGCAATGATAACTGCCTGCCAACCCCCCTTTGGAATTCCTAAGGAAGCGTATCGGATTCCGCCATTGGATTTTTCCAATTCACATCGTGTTATCAAGAGTTACGACCCTTAAGGATGACGATAGATTTTTCTTTGCTGTATCGAGCATCCCCACCAACTGTCCAAATAACTTTCATCCCCTTAACACAGTCCGGATGTATAAATATAGGTATACTTGAAAGAAGAAAAAATAATAATAATGAAAACTACTAAAAGAAGTAACGAGAATTATTATCTTTTTCCATGACTGTCTCCTTATATTTATCCTATCCTCTTTACCTTATTGATTCTTTTAACGAAAGAAAATAATAATAAAATATTATCACTCATCATTAAATCCACTCAAGATGTCTTTTCGTATAATCTCCTCATGCCCGAATCTGCTCTTTTACTATAAAAATTAACATCAGTCCAATAGTATAGTTTCAAAATACAAAATACAGCAGTGTAAAATTTCGCTCCGCCACCACGTATAATTTTGTATTTCCAAAATTCTGAAATTGCCAGGAGACAGGTAAATTTCGCAATGGCGATCTTGTTTCAGAATATAATGCGAACTTTGACATTTACGTAATAACACGTTATAATATCGTCCCACTGAGACAGGATCGACCCTTAATTCAAATACGGTATCCGATGATCTAATTAATTATTACGGTTGTTGATAAATAACAAAAAGTTAAATTCATAATTTTTTTTAATCATACCCACCAATTATCAAAGTACCAAACTGCTTAACATCCCCTTTGCACACCCTTCGAGCTCAAGAGTTACAAATACTTGGAACTTTAAGGGGGTTGGGCACGCCAACACCTGTACCCCATATATCCTCCGTATACTACTACCAGGTCGTAGAGACTAAAAGTTCGAGGACAGAGCTAGACACATAATACCAGGCATCCGCCAAAGCACAGAGTAACAGGGTGCAGTAGGGTGGAATTCGCAAGGGATAAATTCGCTGATCTCGCGTAAACCGTCTATTCATGCATCATTCATATTAGCATCGACGAATTCGCTTATACAACATCTATGCTCGAGTGTTAAGGGCTCTTAGAGTTCAGTCGTAATCTGCCCTCCGTATGAGTTATGGATAACGCACTATAGAATAATTTTCGACAAACTTGAATAGCACAGTAAATTTCCCATAATACATACAATTCAAATTTCACTATATAAGTACGTATCGTTCCTTTAATCCTTAATAAAAATTGCTCATCACCTACGTAGATGACCTTTGACCCCCCCCCCCCCCTCCATGTTAAACACATAATTTTCAGATAAAACCGATCAATTTGTTATCGATACCAAGATTTGTATATTGATTAAAATTACAAAATGTAATATATCATAACAGTTCAATAGGTTGTCTTAAGGAATTTTATAATTGCCAATTTGCATTAAGATATCAGAACGGGGCATTGTCTCAATTAACATAAGATAAGCCGTGTAACGAAGTTAAGAAATATGGAAAATATATGCAGGCAGTAAATTCATTTTTATTATTCTAGGCATTAATAAGGTATATCCCATGGTATTACTTTGGACTGTTAAGATATTTATTAAGAGATGAATCTGTAGCTTAATTATCTATGACACAAAGAGCTTAGATAAAAGCAGCAGGGAATGCGTATAGAATACGAATTCATCATTCCATGGTATCGTAATGGTCAGGAGTCACGAAGTATCGTCATTAGGTATATAAAGTGGTATGAGAACAGCGAGATACGCCTCAAGATATTCCTAAGGCTCAGTGCACACCTAGATTCAGTTTTTAAGGATCTAAAATACATAATTTCATAAGGGGAGCTTCTCGGGCCGAAATCGAAACATAAATTGATTCCGCAGTCGACTGGCTTTCAGGCTTAAGACTCTATAGTATGGAGGAACTACTTAATCGAGCCCTTGCAGAGAATATTTTTTTTGGGCTGTGTACTTACCTTAAGGTAGAAACCGACGTTAACGACGGCATAGAATAATTAAAGTGAAAGCTATGGATACGTGTATATAGGTATATATCCGAAGCTCTGTAGCAATACTGAATCACAGGGTACTCTGTCGTAATTCATTTTGAAAAATGCGAACCGCGAAATTTTTCCTTTTCATGGAATACCGTAAACCTTGAGATACACATAACCCTGGGAACTTATGGCTAGCAGGAAAATTTTCTTTGTATCAAAAGCATAACCTAACCTAAAGTCGCGCAACGTTTTTACGAGAACAGTGTATTGTTGAATTTCGAGTTTTACTATGACCAACCCGCTAGCGGGTTTAGAGCGGAGCCATTTTTTTTTAGGGTATAAAAATAGTGTTGATAGGTAGCGGTGTAACTTAGTTCTTTTTGAATTTGAAATTTCGGTCGGGTTTACTCTTTGTTTCAGTGGCAACGGGTTACTTACCCCAAAAGGAAGCAAAAGAAACGGAAAAAAAACTGCCTCTGGGGTCTCGACTCTGCCGGTACCTGTAGCCCAGAGTCAGGTTAATAAAAAGAAAAGGTAAATAAAGAAAAGAGTAAAATAAAAATGAAAAGGACCCGAGCGGCACTCAATTCAATGGATGAATGGATGCATTGTTACTGCAGAGTGCAAGGCGCAGTGACAGTGGACGAATTCGGAGACGCAGTATTTACGTTCGTGGCTGCTCGGCAGTTGTCGGGTATATTCGCTCGTTGAATGAAAAAAGTGGTTGTCACTAATGAAAGCGACGGCAGGAGCTGAATTATTATCATGGATTGTAACTGACCGTTCGCTTTCTTGTTGTCGGTTCCAATTAAGACATTTTGATTGGGACGCGGAGAGCCTGTACTGCCTGATTTCCTGTTCTGGACACTGAACAAACGTGAATAACGAATCGATTATCGCAGCGGTAGCGGTGAATTGAAAATTAGGGAAAATTGTTAAAAAATTCTCGACAGTTTCTAAATATCTGCATTTACACACGTTCCTTCCTTTGTACTTGCTCCATGGTATACACTTGATCGTCCAGGTTTGATACTTCCTTGTATCAATGTAATCTTATTCAATTAACATTAAAACGTTGTCAAGTCACTGACTTCATTGAAGCATATTAAACTGAGAGAAATATGATTTATTCACAGTGTACTTTTATGGCAGTTATACATTAGCCTTTAGGGGATCTGCAAGTAATTTTTCAAATTTAAAAACTGTTATAGGAAAAACATTCTTACGTTATTCTGTTCTTTGCATAAAAGTCAGAAATGGACTTTGAGAGGTTATAACGTCTGCCGGCCCTCTATAGATCAACCCCTGGAATGCCTATTACATTTTTTTCTATACATACTTTGATGCCTATCAAGGTTCTAGCAGAGCCTGCGCTATTTACGTTTGTCATTTAGGCTTTAATAGAATGTTCCTTATATTAATTTTGATAAATAAATAAACAAACAAATATAAAAAATGCAAAAACGCATATGGTCTCCTGTATCTTGAATAGGCATTCCAATGTTAGGCATTGATAATCATCTCAAAATTTGCACAGTAGCCTTTGTGCTAACCTCAAAAAAAATCAGCACATAACCTCTCAGCAAGTATCTAGAACCTGAAATTGACTCTTCGTCTCATAGTAAGCCAACGTATACAGTGTTAAACCCGTTCCAAACAAAACACAGTGTTAGGAGTGAATACTCTTAAAAGATAACCTATAATTACAAAGTGAAGTTCACCTCGGATTAATGGCCTGAGAGAGGTACGTAATACAAGGTAGCAGTATAGAAAAGCATTAATACCCACTTATAGTAGAGAATACAGTGCTTACAAAAGGGCTCAATTTTCACTTTCGCAAAGTGCTCCGACAATAAGAAAAATAGGTGCCATTAATCCGCAAGGAGGAAAACTTTACCAAGGCTGTGTATATGGCCAGCAGTGTATACCTTCGGAGGTGTTTTATGTGCTGATTCAACCAGAAGGACACGTACATGTATCCACGACAATAGCGGATGGTCCTAATTGCAAATAGACGTGGGCACTTTGTGATATACGAGGAACGCGGTAAAAAGTAGCGACGGTGGCGCCACACGTGCCAGAGACAGGAGTGAATGGAGTGGATGGAAGCTGTTGCACGGCCATCTTGTGGCGAACGTGAAGATCTCGTAAAGGGGTCTTACTTAGCAAAGAAAGACGTGAACTTGTCGGACGGAGGTAAGGGGAAAGGATTGAGTATATCTTTCAATTTAGATAATTGCCCCAGGCATTTGCACTGCGGGGTGTTTAACGTTTGTACTATAATTCTGCCTTGTAGATTGTGCATACAACCGTATTGCTGTGAATTGTTGCACGATGCACATTGCACATTGGACTTTTGCAGACAGAGTGAAAACATGGCTTACAGAGTGGATGATAATTCGAGCAAGTGCCAACGTACGTACGTAAGTGCAACTTACGTTTCGTTAATTGTACTTAATTGCGCGCAATTACTACAAATGGTGGAATAACAAGGCGCTCCTTGTACTGTGGATGTAACCACCGTTTTTAATTCCTGAGTGGCAGAGGTTGAGGGTGGGCTTCTGAATCTAGAGCAATTAGACCATTCGAGCCGTTAGTCATCGACTTTTTACAAGTGAATTAATTAAAATTGTTATTGAATGATTATTACTGAAATTTCTAATTGGTCTGACTTTTTTGTTGTTGTTGATATTTTAACCTCGATTACTATATTCGTCAAAGCTTCGGAAATACTGGTACGACAAGTATAATCGTTTTATGCATTTAATTAATACGTACGCCCATGCTTAATATATTATGTCAGTAATTAAGAGCGGTACGTTGCCCTTGACGCCATTACTGTGAATTAAGTTGTGTTTGTAACACCCTTTGGTGTTGGCTTGTTTGCTTCTACCTGCTTGCCAATCTAAGTTGTTGCGAACCTATGTAACCACTCATCTGCATGGGGTTGGCTATACCTGTAGAACTTTAGTTTGCGGATATGCATTTCTTTGCGGTAGCTTACCTACAAGTTACTGATTAAAGCAAAGAAAGCGCCGAACAACATTATACAAATAGGTACTTGAATTATGTTTCTAGTACACTCGCCAACATAATTCTAGCTGTCTGACGCTGTCGATTGTTTTATTGTACAACCGGTACAGTCTGTTGTCGCACAATCGCTACAGTGTTGCAATGTAAATAGTTGATAAGCAGTTTCCTGGATTGCTCTGTATCCGATTTGCGTTTAATGGCGTGTACCCCATTTGACTCGATAAGAGGACACAGTCAGGTGGAGCAAACAATGTCAATAATTGATTGGTGGAGAAAATCTATAATTACACTAATTAAATGGACCAAAACCGTTTAAATGATTCGCGAAGCTATTCCTTCCTGTGTACACTTGTGCTATTCGCTCTTGTGAATTATTACGAGCGATATTTTTTAGACACCCTGTACAATCCGAATTTCGCAAGAACCGCTGATTGACAATGACAACGCTTTCCAAGAAATTCGATCCAATCTTAAGGTCGTCCAATCAGCTTACTCAATCCGTTTGCTCCAAGTCACGTAGAACGTCCGGGGCATTTGCGTTGTAATTGGTAGGCGAGCGTAATTAATTACCATAATTAATTGGGAGAACCAAATAGACATCGTACCCGCTGAATAAAGATGGTCTCACCCCAAATTTACGGGGAGACCTAATGCAGGTCTTGTCTCAATTATAGAAACATTACAATGGTTAGCTAAATCAATATAATTAATATACAATTACCTAATTAAATTTCAAGGTCATTCGCTTCCGGAATGCTTCGCGTTCGAATTAGAACTTTGACAAACATATAATCGCTCCAGCATTAAATCTATTTCTCGACTCGCCGATAATCAATATCTAAATAATCAATACAAATAATCAATCGATAATAAAATTTCAAAAACAAAATTTTTCCGTCCCGCCCCATGAACTTAGAATGACACTCGACGGAGTCTCTCTATGCAGCGACGATAAAAGCCAAACGACGACGTCACGCCAAATAATTCCCTAAGACCGATTTCCATTAGTCAAAAGATTAATCGGCCGCTTAAGACACTTAATTAATTTCCCCAACAAAACAAGACACTTCAGCATCCCGAACGTAGATCCCCAAGAAAACTAAGCAGAAGTAACGAGTGACAACTAGTAGTAAACAGATCAGAGTAGTAATTTTAGCTATAAGATGCTGTATACTGGACCAATCCCGTTCTGTCTGTAGAAACCATAAATTCGTCTTAACGTCAGCAATCTTAACGCGTCCAAGTAATCCATAAGGATCGCTCGGACGTGTGTCCTTTTCGTAAACTCCACGAAGACTTCCGATTGCGCAGAAGTACAGTGCGCAGGTTTGATAAAACAAAGAGAATTTTTATTACCAGCTACCACCTACGGACTATATCTACAACGATATTAATATACACACAACCGCATTAGCTGTCGATATTAATTACCGTAAGAGCGAACAGCCATCTAATATCAATGTTTCGGATGTGTTCGGCTAACCTCGTAGGAATACCGAACGCGTAAAATCAGCGCACCGATCGCACGAGAACTTCATTCGTCCACAATAATCACGTTTCACGTTATTCCCGTTCGATTGTGTCAACTATTTGGACACCCGACGGCCTGATTGCGTTTTGTCAATGTGACTACGGTAATGCCATTAATGTACCAGAGAGCGTACTCGATATCGTCTAGTATACAGTTAGCAGTAGTAGTGACTACCTACTACGACTACTAGGCACTTCTACTACCAGTTGATATACTATATACGAAAATGGTACCAGCTAGTAGTTACTATCGAGTATAGTTAATAGCTACTGGTATACCTTGTCTGGCTACGAAACTTTCCAACTGTTCTCTGCTAAAGGTGTTGAGGTTTAATCGGGGAATTCAGGTACGGCCGGATTACAGATTGGAGCTTGGAGATTCGGCAACAATCAGCCGTGCTTTGCTGCAAGGAATTTCAAGCGTCTATATATATATATAGATGACTTCCCTCTATTCGCGGTGAGTTCACGTGAACGCCGATTGAAGTCGTGAGATTTCTATAAGATAATGAGAGAGGGTTGACTGGGTGGGTAGGGGGGGACTAATTATTCTGGTATTAATTACAATTTCAACACAGGATATATTCAGGGAAGAATAATTATACTATATAATAAAGAGCTTTGACGTTCCTACCAAGTTTCACGATACGACGTGCATCATCATATTTTCTACTGTATAAATGAGGAATATAAAAGTCCGAAGTAAAGAAAGCATGGAGTTTCGCGATACGGAGTATACAATTTTATATTGAAAAATCTATTAAAAAATATTAAGTTTCACAATATCGAGTATATACTGAGCATTACCATGTATGTGTATACATATAATTTTATACGTATAATCAATTATAAAAAAGGGGGTCTATAGATCGGGAAGGGGGGGGGGGGGTGCATTTAAAAGAGATCAAGTGACCGAATTATTTCGTGAAAATTCACGCGAAAATGGTTACTCGAGTTCATTGTGGAGAGTGACTTGTATTTTTGGTCACATATATATATATATATAACGATTATACATAAAGGTATATGGAGGGATCCGTTATTTAAAAAACAAGTCACGCCCACTAAAAATATGCTTTACGGGAGAGTCAGGAGTGTCAAGATACTTTACCGAGATTGATAACCATATAATACCTGGCTATAGGTACACGATATGATGTTATCAGTCAAGAAACGATAGAGTATCATTACTTATACGTGGATGCTGAGAAGAATCGTTTGGTCCATGAAGAGCTTCATCTTACGCGTAACCCACCGTCGTCATATTCTATACACACTGTGCTTTCAGAAAAGTGTCATCCTCTTGTAGCCGTAAAGAAGTGGCTGTCCGTTGAATAACAAATAGTCGATCTTTATTAATATTATTATTTTTTTTCATTACACGGCAAAAAAGATACCTCGATACTTTAGCGTGTACTGTAATAAAATCGTGAGAAAGATTAGGTTCCCACGATAGATAAAATGAAAATCACATTAAAGAGAGAAAAAAAATATCTAACTAAAAGAAAAGAATACCCTTAAAAAACTGTACTTACAATTCAAGACAAATTTTCATCGAGTCCTCGAAATGTTTCAGTGATCGATTTCGATATTACCTAACAGATCGATTAAAGATTCGATAATATGAAAAAAAAGATAGTAAAAGAAATTGCTTTCATCTCAATCGTTTCGACGTAAAGATGAAAAAAAAAATGTTAAGTATCAAGGTCATGGCCGAAACAAGAGAAGTTACGTGGGAGCATTTCTATTTGGCTTTATTGAAACGATAATAAAAACAATAATAATAATAATGAATAAAATAATAATCTTAGGAGCAATAGGTATATACGACCCTTAATAATAGTGCTGTTGCAGGTATTGATATGCAGTCTTTCAATTTCATGTGAAATTTCCATAGCCGACAATGGTTCAATCGGTCGCAGTAAAGGTATTAAATGAGTTCGAGAGTGTTCGTGTGATGACAGGGTGCGACAGGTCCCGACAGGCCCTTAAATCTCCCTGGCGTTGACAAGGTGACGCGTTACAGCGAGAGGCATATAAAAAAAAAGGAGTCTAGAAGGAAGAATAAGGGTGGTGAGAGTGATGGTGAGGTTAGGTTAAGGTCTTAAGGGCGAGGGACCTTCTGTGCCGATAGAGTTAGATGCCGACGCTATTGGCAGTCCCTGACGCGGTCCCGGCAAAATTCTACGGCTGCTGATGGGTGCTGCCATTGACGTTGCTGAGTCTGGCAAGGGGTATTGGGTGAAGGCGAGTTTCCACGAGAGATGAGTGATCTCATCTTTTCATCAATACCTTCTCGTCAGCTATCTTTCAATTTTTTTTTTCCCCCTATACCTTTTATCCATTCGTTTCGAACGTTTCTCGTTTCATACGGTCGCGGTAACTTTTTTTTAAGGCTATGTACATTCATTCTTTGGAATGAAATGCTTCGGAGATATAGGTACCCTCTGATACGACTGGTCTTGTCCGTGCCTGTACGAGATGGCGCAATGTATATCTTTCCGAAAGGAATATTGAAAACGGTGGAATTCAGTGTAAAAAAATGTTTCTTAATGATGAATTCATGATCGATTCATCTGGCTGACGTCATCTTTTGACATAATTCTGAACCTGTAATGAATTCATCATGAATTTATCGTCAATCGAAAGATCTCTATTTTGACTGAACGTATCTTGAACTTCTCATGAACTTGGAATGTTTTTTGGAATGGAAAAGCATTTTGCTTACCTCGCGATGCCCAACGACCCATTAATTGTTGGTTCTATCTTTAGTTTACACCCTGTATTCACCTGATTATAGAACGATGCATTCAGTAGAAACGAATCATGAACATCTCATGAACTTATCCAGACTTTATAAAGGTCATCAACGTTCATCGTGGGTTCAGGATCGTGTCAAAAAATGACAATAGTCAGATGAATTCATTGTGAACAAAAAATGTTTTTTTTTGGATTAATTATGTACATAATTAATTTAAAAAATTAAGGACTTAGGAAGGACTCCTTGGAGAACTTTGTGAAGTTACGAACATCCGCCATATTTGAATTTTCCTTTATAATTTTATACTTGGTTAAGAATACGAAAAGGAACAAGAAAAGAAGGGCTTTCTTGACGAGATTCCAAGAGGTCGTGGGTTAATCCTTAGAAAGGCGTCGGAATTACGAGGACGTCGCGACGCCGTACCATTAGTGTAAAGAACGATAATACGAGGTTATGCTGATAATAAAATTCGTATTTTAATCTGTCGACCATATTAAATTATTATTTTTCATATTGTGTCCATTAGGCTCACGTAATAGTAGTTTACGATACTAGTGCGAAAATTTTTTTTCTAACGAGTATGAGTTTGCAGCACGAGTCGAAGGCGAGTGTTGCAATCACACGAGTTTAGAAAAGGTTTTTCGCACGAGTATCGTACAAAATTTTATCTCACAACGTGCGAAAATGCAGTTGTACGCACGCGAAGCGTGCGTAAAACCACATTTCTCGCACGGAGTGAAGTAAAAATTTTTTCTCTATTTTATCTTGATTATTCCTAAAATTCAGTCTTTATTAATAATAAATGAAATATCGCTATGTTTTTCAGTCAGATAAACAAACGAAATACGAGTGACGTAAAGATTTTTTTGCCTCTTTTATTTTCAACAGACACTCTCGAGCCCCTCGAACGCATCGAGACGATGGTGCTCGACGTCCTAACGCAAAAAGAAGCTGTCCAAGTGTCGCCTTGTCGTCCCATCGTGTTTCCATGTAGCTGCAAAGCGTGAAAAGCTCTCTATACAAATATACATATATATATATGTATATATATACCAGTATAGAAAGCAACGACTCTAGTCGATATTTCACCCTTCCAGAATTCCTATACGTGAAAGCATCGCGAATTAGAAACGCTCCCGTGGCTCCCGGTATGCATTTCGTTTTCCCGAAGATCAATTTCATTGAGCGATTTTCGCTACGTTGAGAGACGAGCATCAAGCCTGCATTCACTATACATTGACTGTTACGGATACCAGCTAGTATTTCACGAGAAGCATCGCAGGCGTCTCATAAAGATTGGCTTGATCGAGGAAATGGCGTCTGAGAGCGTCGAAATTGACGTCACGATGGTACGACGAAAAAAAATTATTTTCTCTCGATCCTGAGCAAAATTTTTTTTCCAAAATTCATCTACTCGACTATACACCTCGTGGATGTTTTGATCGTGTAAATTATCGACGTCATTGTCACTCATTTGCTGACGTCACCGTCGCCCTCATTCGTTCGATACCAAAAGTTATTATCGTTTCCAAAGCCGTGACGTAACGAAAGGCAAAGACGACGCTGTACAGTTTCGCGACTTGAGAATGCTTTTGGAAATTGACCGTACTGTATTATATTAAACGAGACAAAACTTCCGACAAGTTAAAGAGATTCGCTCCGACGGACGACACACTTTGACGACGTCGGTTCGACGTCGACTGGCTGCTATGGAGGATAAAAGTTGAAAGGTGGCCCCGCAAGTCGTACCCACCGATTTCCCAAGGGTAAATCCGCCATTTTGTTTTCTCAAAGCGCAAAGAATCCTCATCCATAGCCGCGAGAGAAAACGTCTCTCGTGAATTTTCCTTCATCTTTTTTTTATTTTATACGTTCTTTTTCCCTCTTTCTTTATCAGACTTTTCAGCGCGACTTCATCGATATTCAATCGAGCATCCCTTATCGCCAAGGGATTTGGTGTTTTTATTAATTGTCCATTTTTTCTTCCCCTTCCCCACCCCCCATCCTTCCATAAAAGATACCGTACAGACTCCATTATCCAGGATTCTCGGATTCTGACGATCTGTGATTTGTTCAGCATCCCGCTTTTATCTCCCGCAGTTACGGATACGCAACGTACAACAGTCGTTCCGACATTTTTTTTCTCTTTTCTCCCCCATCCCTCGTATAGCGGAAAAGCGGAATAGGGGAGAAAAAAAGGTAAGGGTCGTAGGTCACTCTGTTGAGACGTGCCTTCATTTTGTACCACGACAAGAATTACGAGAGATTCTATTTATACTTTATTCAGGAACGATGGTGTCTACTTAATCTTCGATAAATAACTGTTAACGGCGACTTTAATTCAATCCTCCCTCCTCGTATTGGGCTTATCGATGCGATCGATTATTTTTGATCGACCGCCATTAAGTACAGAGATAAAAATACGTAACGACGGACAAAGATGAAAAACAGGGCAGCTTAGTTGGCAATAATGATAATGCTATGGTGTCCAGCGCGGTCAACGAATTAATTCAATTAATGTAATTAGAGCATGTGCGTGTAAGCACCTTTTTCTAGTTCAGAGCGTCGCGACGCAGTGCGGTATCAGGCGTCGTCGATCATACCCAGAGAAAGGTGAAACAATAAAAAAAGAATTTCACACAATCCAAAAGTCATGGATCGATCGATTAATAACGAAAAAAAAATTCTTATCGCACATAAACTACTTGTCACTCTGTCAAATTTGCCAGTAAAATAATTTATTCAAAATCATATTTTCATTACCGACTTGTCATATCCCCCTGTGTATATAGCGTGTCCCTAATAAAATGATTAATCAACGAAATAATTAATTTACCTGAACAAGTTAAAAATTTGTAAACAATCAATTACGAATCCATAACGCGCATTTCTTATCTCTTCCAAGAAAACACTCGAGCCTCGGCTCATTAAATCCAGTTAAAAGATACAAAAGCAACAATAAATCCATCGTTAAAATCCACCGTCTAATTACTAATGGCCTCATTAAAAATGACGCGTCCGGAGTATACAAAGAAAAAAAAAGAAAATAAACAAAATTACAGACACTAAATTAACTTATAATACACTCGCGCGTTTGATATTCCGATAATTCTTGCATAATTTTCATATATACATCTTATCGCTTGTAATACAACCAATGTACATACATTCCGCGTCCGAGCGTTCCACATTCCACGTAACGGATCGAACGATATACATATATACAGGGGAGTCCGAGAAATAATAATCGAGCGATGCGAGCGACGTGAAGTAAGTCAGGGATCGTTTGAAAAATTATGACAGGTGCAGCTGCTCACTTCAAGCGAAACGATACGTGTAAGTCGAGTAGCCTGGCGAGCGTTATAAAGAGCGTTCGAGAAAACGCCGGGGTTTACATTCCAAGAGTTTCCGCCGATAGTTTCTTGCCTGGCGGAGTCGTAACGTTGATATCTACTTACTAAGCAATCCAGCCAGTTTTCATAGATAAACATAACCCAGCCAAGCCGGAGCAAGACGAAGAGCATCGGATACCACGTGATCCTATCATCACTTTTCCTCGAGGGCATTTACTCCGTCACGAATCTTGTTAAAGGAGATAAAGACACCAATGGCCGATCGATAAGTATTTTAGCATCATGACGCAATGACGTAGGATCGATGAAAATCAGTCAGACAGGGATCTATAAATTAATTAAAAATTGCTAATACGCGAGAATTTGTGACGTTAATAAAATGGTGAGGATATTGTTAAATATAAAAAAATATATATAAATAAAAGTACACGTTACGTCATTTTTGTAGCAGCGCCATAGGCGTAGCCAGTGCACGTGCAGTGAATTGCAACTTGAGTTAAGTGCAAGTAGTTAAAGTGCGCAAGTAGGCAGACAGCTGGGGGTAGCTTTTAGCACGTGTGTATAATACGGGTATACACGTCGCCATGAATGGTCGGACTACTGATGTGTTCTCTTTCTCTCTCTCTTTTTTTTGTTGGGATGAAAAAAGAGGAGGAGGGACGGAGAAAAAAGTCAGAGGTGGAGACGTGGGAGGACGTTGGAAAATCCCAGCATTTCTCAGCCACGTTACAGTCGGCTTCACCCGTAACTTCTTTCGCCCACTTACGACTGGCACTTTCTACTAATTGTTGTCAAGTGTAACGAATTGTTTTCGGCGGAGAGTCCAGTAGTGCCTGATGCACAGAGTGGCAGTGCAATGACGTTCGTTGCCAGTTTGCGAATATGCAGAGAACAAAGGAATTTTCGAAACAGCTACTATTGTTGCATTTTTTTATTTTTGAAAATCTGTCCTGCGTAATTTCTAACGAGATTCTCGCGCGTTATTGGTAATATCGTCGGATAATTTTTGGAAAAGAGAAATATTGTTATTTGATTCTTTTTTTTTTTGGTACCATGCTACACTAGCCGTACGTGCGGTAGATGTCGCGGCAAGAGAAATGCAATATGTGCTGAGTGAAAAAGCTAGCTGGGCGTTTCGCTATGAAAGGGAAACAGTAAGGGAGGATTCTTTCTGGTTGTTCCGGTTAACCGAATACTCCATATTAAAAGCAATATTTTTCAGGACGTCGTGATAAAGGGCGATTTGAAGAAGAGAAGAAAAATAAGGGAATTAGAAGAAAAGAAATGAAATAAAGGAATGATAAAGGGAAAAAAAAATAAAATAAGAGACCAGGAAGGAAGGTGGACCTTAAATTAGTAATTATATTTTATCCTGTCGCGCGATCTCTTTCATCCCTCGTTCTATTATCGTTATAGGAATGCATTAATTTTTCTGCCCTCTGCCAAGAGGAAAATGGCGGTTCCCGCGGAAAAAAAGGGTTCCAATGTAAGATTTCAAATGGTATCGTCAAGTCCATAAATTATTTTCATATCGCAATTGCGAAAATCTTCAAATACAGCCAAAAAAATGCATGCCCCGTATCTGCGTTCGATGTACGAAAATATAATTACATGCATTTTTCAATCAGTAGTACAGCGAGTAAATGACGCTTGAAAATATGATCATTCGATACGCAGAGTTCGCGATAATGCAAAATAAAAGTTATCAAAAAAATTTTTCAAAATAATTTCGCAAGACGAGTCTCCTCTTGTATACGGAAAGTGCATGTTTTTTCATGGCTTTTAAAAGTACTTTCCGACGTTATTCCATTATCGTGCCGCGCCATCGTGTTTCACGCGAGAAAGCAAACGTTTTACACCAATTCGATATTTCGAACGTCCCGACGCCTAGCGTTTTTGTCTGCCACGGTATTAATCTGTATAGTCAGCGAAAAGCATTCCTGCCAATTGATACGCATCTCGTATATGTAACAACAACGAGGAAAAAAAAAGGAAATAACAAAATCGCGTAAAAGATTTTAGAATGGCAGGCGATAAAATTACAAAAAATTTTCAAAGTCGCGTGAAACGACAAAAAAAATTCAAAATCAGAATTCAAATGAAATTGCCGTTACACAAGAAAAATAGTAAAATCCCGAACAAAGGCTTTGTGACGATGTATTGTTATTAACACTGTCGCCAACAGGCGAGATTAGGTACTCGAGTAAAGTTAGGTTAGGTTATCAGTCTGTTATTCAAACGAAGCATAAATAAAAGAAGCCGCGAGATTCGTGAAATCGATCGAGTTCGAAATGAATGAATTTTTGAAGAGGCTTCTCAGGCGTCCATGATACCGAAGTGAAGCGTAGTAAAAGCTGGTAAGCCTAAACTAACCCAACTCAGCCTTACTTAACCGAATGAAACATAACACGGCATAAAAGTATCATTGACCACGGTCTTAGTAGGTAATAGTATGGAAATAAAAGAGGTTTATTATTTTCTTATTCTATCTCGTCTCTTTTTATTTTTACGATCCGCGCACAGTTTATCGTCCTGCCGATAATAAAATGGCGCCACGTACTCCGCGTAACTGTTCGTTATCGCAAGGAACATATTATCACTGCCTTGTTAGACTAACAACGTAACTCTATATGGTGTATGTGATTTAGGATAGGATATTGTTTTCGGTTATGTCATGGTGCCGACGAGTTATCCCGTGGCGTCGGGACGCTTGGGCAAAGTGAATTTTACTACGCCAAATACCGGTAGCCTTTAGCGTGTTTTTCACGTTCGGGAATCTGTTTTGAAGACCTCTCTGTTTTTACATTGGCACCCCCGACTCTCGCTCTCCTGTAGTTCTATAAATTCATTAGGAAAGTTCTTGCGCGCGAGGTTTCGCAGTGGCAAGGAAAATTGAATTAAATCTGTTATTTGAGGGAGGTTATGTTATGTTCGAAAATATCGAGTTGGGGAACGCGTCGTTATAGATGGCGCTGAGTACCGTCGCAAAATTAGTAGGCTCTATCAACTTCGGGTTTTAATGAACGTTCCAATCCTCATTGTACTCGACGAGGTCATTAGTAAATACCAGTTTCAATTAAAGCTATAACCTTTAATAAATTGTGCCTTTCGACTAGTACATGTACGTGCGTGCGTGTGCGTGTGTGTGTATATATATATAGAGAGAGAGAGAGACTACGTCGCGCTTTGTAACGTCAATAAAGCACGTATGAGATCATTGCTAGGTTGAGGGGACAATGGTGGGTCAATGGCGGTAGTGTTTTTTTATTGAATTTATTTGGCATCATTTTATCTGTGGTAAATCAATATACACACTGTTAAATTGAACTTTCGATTATTTTCTGCCGACCGAATACATTTTTTTTTTTCATGAAAACTGCATATGTTGTGTAATATACCACGCGAACCGTTGGATGGGTATGAGTTTCGTTTTTGAGAGAGAATAGGATATATTTATCAAAAGTCGTTATAAGCCATTAAAACAGGCTGCAGTGCTCACGCAAGTGTAATTAGTTGGTCGACAGTATATCCTGAAGAGCAAAAAGTTTCCTACACGCTGACTTTTAATGCGTGTGTCGCTGGTAGCTCTAAAACTTGTTACGATAAAAAATACCGAATTAAATCTGTAAATTTGCAAATTCTCACTCGAGAGGAATGCGTGGATATCGTTGAAATAACGTACACACCATTTTTCGAAAAACGACGGAGTATTCAATCTCGCAGGTGACGTCAATCACTCGTCCTTGCGACAATTTCATCGTTTTACAAATACAATCGCCATTAGCGATACTTCGTCCTTTTTTTGTTTCTATATAAAAAAAAAGCACCATAAACACTAAGCATTATTCAAATTTGACTCACCTATTTCCTGATTGGTGATTCTCGCATGGCAGGGATTCAAAGCGACAAGCGCGAAAATCCCAAGAATCGCAAAAAGCAAAATCCTGCCACGACCAGTGGCGCCTCTCCCATCTCGTTCCATCTCGACGCCTCGACGTCCCGACGTACCGACGCCCCGACGACGTCACGTCACGTCAACGGCAAGAGCACCAGTTCACTGTCCCCCCTCTCAACTCTTCAAACTCCTTGTCCACCCTCCCTTCCTACTCCCTTTACTTTCTTCTTTTTCCCGCGCCCTTTTACTCGACACCACTTCCACCCTCACCAACACTTACACTTCCACCCTTAGTCGTCGTCCTCCCTCCCTCTATCGTCCCCCCACCCCCTTCCGAGTACCACTTTCTATCGCTCAAACTCTCATCTGTCAATTCCCGCACTCGCTACCCCCTTCCGACTGTTCTGGTCCTTCCGTCTGACCTCCTCCCCACCACCTTCTTCGTCTTCTCTTCCTGGTCGCCACTTCCTCCGCCAACTTCACCCCCGGCACATTCACCCCTCAGTCACCCGGTCCCCACACGCAACAACCTCCTCACCCCCACCTCGCACTTTTCCACTCACTTGTAAAACTTACTACAGTCTGACTATATCTTACAAGAAGATGGCACTTTGTTTTTAGATCCTCGCGCGTAACTACAGGTCGATAGAGTATATATATATACACACATATATTGAGTTCAAAGAGTCTTGATCGATTTTCTATTTTTAATCTTCTGCCACGTTCTGTCGAGATGATTTCGCCTCCTCTATTGGATTCCAGCAGGCGGCACCTGTTTTATGACACAGAAGGAGCCGTTAGTGTCTTGACAAGTATTGATAACCATTATTCGATATTTCACGATAATAACGCAATATACGTCATTCCCATAACAGAAAGGGGAGTCATATAGGAATTCGTATGTGCACGTATATGCTCAGGATTCTTATGTGACTTCAGGAGTCAAGGCGAATCTAGCGCGCTCATCCAATCTACGAGAAACGAGGTTACCCCAAGGCTCAAGTTACCCAACTTCAGCTCGCGTTACGAACAATGAGTCTGTTTACGGATTTAAATGGTTCGCTTCGAGCGTGAAATGGTCGCGAGTCGCGGCCAATTTCTCAAGGGATATTAACTTCGGAAAGGGACTGGGAATTTCAGTTCCCGCTTCAGAAATTTCGTCAGAGAGCTTTCGTACTATTTTTTTTGTAGTAAAAACTACAGAACAGACAGTCACCGTCGAAACCTAGTGATATGCAGAACAAAGAGAAATCGTCACAGGGACAACTTCACGTCAGTATCCAACACTAATGCGTCTATTAGATTACTCTATGGGTTTTTCTTTTTTTTTTCTTTCGCAACCCTCGAAATTACTTGCTTGGAAAACTCATGCAGAGTGATCCTTTATCGTGGCTTCTTATGGCCCCCCCTACGCACCCGAGAAAAAATTCAGCTCAAAATGCTTAAGATCTCTTTCTGGTTCGACCAATCAAAAGACGTTTGTTGTCTTTTTAAACAAAAAAATGTGTTACCTTTATTCTTGTGCAAAAGTGATAACTCTAGCTGATAACGAAATTAGTAGTGACGTTTCAGGATCCCGAGGGAGCAACGATTTTATGGATAACTGGAAGTTACCATGCGTACGAGTAATTTCTGTTGTACGCGTGAAAGAGCATGGCAACCCTATACGGTATAGGGGATGCTACCCGCTAATGCAATGGACAAGAGAACTAAAAGGGTTGCGCGCCAAAAATTTCACTGGCGTCTTTATGCGAATATTATATTTCTTTGTAAATATTTCCCGGACACTCACGGCGCAGCGTCCTTTGTCATGTCGAAAGACCATTTTCAATTGAAAAACCGGAACAACGTATACAGGTACACTGATGGCTGATGGATGGTGGAAAAATGGCTGTTTCAAAAAATAGTTGCTTTGTGATAAAGGAGCGAGTAGGGGAAGGGGACGACGGTGAGAAAAAATGAATTTACCTATAGGAGAGATTGGATGTACTTTAAAAATTTTCTTTTTTCTTTCTTTCACGTCGACATTTTTTTCCAGTATTGTCAGCTATGGCAATTTTCTTGGATAACGAGGTTAAAGCGAAAGAATCGTCGGGTTTTTCGTTTATGGTGTAGGAAAATTGTATTTTACGAGAAAACAATGAGTTTGTCTTGAGTTTGTCTTTATCGATGCAATTTGGTTATTGAAAGATTTTTTTTTAAGCGATTTGATTTGTTTTTGAAATTTTATTACGGGGTGCGCGGTACCTTTCGAAACTTACGTTTCACTCGCGAGTCACTCGTGCTTTCGGAAGTTTTTCGTGCAAGAGAAATGACGACGTACCCACTCACTCAAAGGATCTTGCGAATACTTTTTTATTTTTATTTTTGAAAAACTTACTTCTTGCCGACCACGTTCTTTCATATTATAATACACTATTTCGGTACTTGTACAGTTCACTTAAGCAACTCGTAGATTCTGGGACTCAACTTTTCTTTCAAGAATTTATATGAAAAATGTAATACTCTCCTGAAGGCATTCTGTCGTCTCGTATTATGGATTTATTTTTGGGAAAAAAAAAAATAAAAATTTGTATACCCAAATTCCAGCCGTCAAAAATTTGTCCACCTATCTACTTGTATCTCCGCTATACTCCGTTCCTCTAGGAATTAATCTTCCAGAGTGACATTACTTTTGGTACTGGACGTTTCGCCTAGGCGAAATTTCGAAATTTAAAAAAATTATTCTGAACAGCACCCTCGATGCTTCGAATACCAAAAAATCTCATTGACAAAAAGCAGGAAGCGTCATCACGAGACGCGAGACATTTCGCAATTAATAATTTCGGTCCCGACAATTCGAAGCTTTATCACTGTGCTTTTTTCCTCCTTCTTTCTCATTATCCCAAATTTCGCGCACTATTACCACAGAACGAAGTTACGTTATGACGAATCGAATTTTATCTCGACGAAGTACGGCGACCCCAATTGTCCTTTTTTCTTTTTCTTTTTCTGTGTTTTTAAAACGATTAACGCCACGGGACACTAAGGAATTTGCCATCTCGTTCGGGTCGACTCGTCAATTTTCGCGAGGTCGTCACGAGCAAAAAGCGCCATTTGCAATATTCAGCAGGACGAGATGAAAAATACAGCTTTTGTCCCAAAGGAAAATTGAGTTACCGTCCCAATTACGCAACCACTCACATTACGTACCTATATCTCTCTCTCTGACTCGATATTAATATTTAATCGTATTACATCGCTTGATCTTCCGATTGGTCCGTAAATACAATACACCCGAAAGACAGCATCTCCAAATCCGATATATCCCTCTAATCAAAGTCGAGAATCCCAAAACAAGAGTCCAGTATAAATAACACGTTGCCAGAAGTTAATTGGCGTCTGGTCCAGTTTATTCGAGGAATTTGAAAAAAAGATTAATAAGTTCCAACTGATCGATTGTTCCAATATGATCATAGGCGATGCAGTATAAACAAGTATAGTATAGGGTATCGATTATGCTGTCATTATTTAATCTGCTGCCATAGACTAAAAAAATAATAATAACAACAATCCGTCAGGTATAATGATGAATTGTGGAACACACTAACGATAATCCATATTTTGAGTGCGTATAAACAATTTGGATATATATTGTTAGTTATAAGAAAAAATATGCCGGATATTCATAAATCTATTATTTATTACCAATAACCAAGTACTGATCTTGTCCAATAGGAAATAAAAGATTTGACGATGTGGATGCTGCATTTTTCTACGGGACTGAGTGGTACCTAGCCACACGACACCTGACCGTCTTATATACCGGGTGGCTCGAACGTCTTCGATACACTTCAAACATTTCGAATTATCGAGACCACTGCTATCAGAGTTTCAAGAGACGGGTTAATCAATTTGATCAGGATGGACCTGATCAAATTGATTTTACGAGCCATTAATGACATTTCGCCGAGTCAAGTGAGAGCTGCCAAAATCAAACCTAACCGAGAGGGGATGCAAAGGCTAGGGAAGATTAGGTTAGTCGATCATTTTTGGGTTGGTTTAGGTTAAGCGTGCACTTCAGAGGGTACATTAGGAGGGACGATGAGAGATGAATTAATTTGTGGATTTTAGGTGTTCTGGCTTTTTTGTAAAATTTGTTGGTAACACTTTTAAGATGAGGGAAAATCATTGGGTGATGCTGAATCGACGTGAAAAAAAAAAGTCTGAGTAATTACTTTAGGTTTGTCACGGATGAACGGGTGAGAAATCAGTCGAAATTGGAGACTGATGTGGAATCGAGTTTACGGGTGACACAGTGGACCGAGGAGAAGTGTATCTTGGGACGATAAATCATCAGGGCTACCAACAGTCAGGAACTGATCCTTTTCTCTATGAAACCATCGCTTTTGTGGAATTCGCGTAATTTCCCTGTTTCGTTTTAACAATGTTACGCGTGGAAATTTAACTTTTTTATTTGTTGGTACGTCACATTGGTTTTTTTCATATTGTCAACAGTGTCTATATGCAAACATTCACTGTTCTGCCTGTAGAAACTGAATGATGTCAAAAAAAAATTAAAAAATCGCATCGTCGGTCAAAGCATATACACATTGTGTAAAAATGTTTCTTTAACTAATATTTAATTTTCATCGTCATTCGTGGCTCTGGTCATTTTCGAAAACCCAGAATTAAGCGTACGGTCAAAATGACAGTAAAGCGTCGGGACGACCCTCGACGTCGTCGTTTAATAGTTCCGTGGGGTTAAATTATCTTAGGTAAAGGTCCAAAGTAATTTTGCGTCACGAGTGGAGAAATTATAACGTAATACGGTTGATACTTCATTTTGATGATCGTTTAAATGATTTCGAAATCATATAAATTAACAAAAATATAAATCAATAAATTTGTCATTATTCTAATCGCAAAACAATTCATATATAGATTTCTTCTCACCTTTTCCTGTCGTAGGTCAGAGACGTCAGAAGACGAAATCCGCAACCCTTATAACTCCATGGGGATGAAAAATTTTTCACAGATCCACGTCACTAGCATAATTTAAAGTTGATAAATAAAAAACATCGTATTTCTATCGGAATAAAATCAGCAGCGTCCACAGTTGCGGTTCGCACAGTTCATTAGCAATTAGCGGTTGATTAATTTCGTTCCGACTAATGATATATTAATCTCACTGATAATTCACGTTAATAAATATTCCAGATAACGGAAAAATATCGTTCCTCTATTTCCAATATAAATTCGATATAATTGCCCTGAAAAAAAAAGTTTTTACGTAATTATCGAAAAATGTCACTCGACGAACTTTCGATATACAAACACTGACACCGTAATTATTTAATCGCTAAAAGTTTCTCCCGACTTCGACAGTCCACAGTTATCTAAAGTACACAGAAGATTCTAAGCACATTAGGATTATCAATGATTTTCACAAAGTTTATACAACTTTTTTTTTTTAATCAACAGTTTCACTCGTGAAAACTTGCCGTGATAACACGATAAGGTTGTAGATAAAAAAAACTGCGAGATCTAAACAGATCGGGATATAATCTCAATACGGATTTATACACTCGATAAAATAATATGGTCCATAGGCAATATCACAGCATCCCGATATAATGTATCGAAATGTCTGTAAGTATCTACAGGATTTTATCGATTGGTCGTTTAACACTTAATGCATAATTTATAATGCATTTAGCATAATGTCCAATGACATTTTCATGGAGACTCACTGAGGCGATTAGAAATCCACAGATTCCTAATTACGATTTTACAAGCGTAATCGTTCCCGTATCTAAATACGTGAAAGATCTCTTAGTGGTCCATGTATCATGAGAAGATTCGATATAACGATGAAAAAATCATTCGTAAGGTCGTGCTTCGAATGATTTTAATGACAGATACACATACTTGATCCAAGATAAAAGAATTAGGATATCATCCCAATTCTCCTTGCGTATCACTATGTTCAAATAATTAAAATAAATTTTTTATATTTTTAAGGTAAAATTTATGCGTGCGCAGATCAATCTCGCATTTATACTGTCTAGTATTTAAAATCTCATTGGGCCCATCCGTACGCGTCGTAAAGTCGTAGGGACTAAACTTTTCAAAGGGGTTGTTTTTTCTCACGTCGTTCTCCCACGCGCGTAACGCGCCGGATGTCACGTTATCTCGTGGAGGCTGCACGGCGAGCACTGACGCGATCCGGCGAGCGCGAGGCGCGCGCCGCTGCCTAACAGGAGCGCGCCCGAACGCAGCCGAGAATTCCCGAGCGATCCCGAAGTACGATACGAGATCACGAAGCATATACATAGGAGTCCGCGCGAGTGAAGATCAGGGAGGCGAGATGAGCCCGAGGGCTGATACTGAATGATGCTGCAGCCTCAAGGAGCACGCACAGCATCCAGTCTGGACCAAGATTAACAAGAACGTATTATAGCACGGGTATAACATACACAAAATAACCTTCTTTATACTTCTCCTCGAAACACCCTAAAGTAAACAACCCCTTAAATCTTCAAAAAAAATTCTTAATTTTTTAAAATAAAAATCTCAACGCTTGAAGATCAAAGATTTCATTTGTACCCATTCCAGGAAAAATCACTTAGCAAAATGCCCGCTGAATTACGTGACAGTCGACGAAACGTAAAATAAAATCGAAATCGAAAAAGGAAATCCAATCGATTATCGTCCATCGCGATTGGCTTTCTACCGGATGGTCCCGCAGCATCTCAACGCGTAACAGTGCTCTTGTCACGGGCTCTCTACTCCTGGGATTAAAGATATATCGTGCACGATAGGAGATTCTTTCGAATCGAATGTAGGTACATATAGCGGAGGTATCGTACTCGGGATTGTTCGGCTACTTCATTCGTGCCGACTCGTGGGACCGAGTAAGTAAGTATAGGTTAGGTATGTGCAATACGAATTGATCCTCTACAATCCCCCAGTGACACGCCTATCTTTCGATTCATCGTAATCGAACCAAACGAATTGATACAAGACGCACCAAAGTCCTCGTTGCATTCAATGCAACAGTGCATCCCTGCACCAGACGACATAACTAACAGAGAAAATAACACGAAAAAAAAACGGTCATTCCTAGAAATATTAATGATCACCTGCAATCCACTTCACTTCGATCCACCCGATTGAAATGGTTTAAAGTGCAATTTCAAATGCACTCCAAGTCACGCACGAGTGCATTAATAATGCATCTTCGTGATAATCATTAAAAATTGAATATTTATTGATAACTACCGTTATACATAGAATACTGTATATACAGCTCAGACCTGAATTCGATCGATTATTTCGTCAAAGTCCTGTATCGATGAATCGATCGATGATAACGTTACAAAAAAAAGTCATTATCATTATAACAATTGTCAGTCAATTAATTGAAACAAGATTGACTCAAAGTGCATCCATTATCCATATGCAATTATGCAAACAACAGAAAGAGCACGTGACGAAGATCATGCATTTCTTACGCGAAAATGGTGACTTGCCGACAAAGAGAAAGAAAGAAAGAAGGAAAAAGAGAAAGAGACAGAGAGATCGCCGAATCAAAGAGAACGAGAGAACAGACGGGCGCCATAGCACTTGAATTATCGTGCACCTTTGGCATCAAAGGGTGGAAGGTTCCTCGAGGTACCATAGGCCGCATAGAACACAGAACACTATCCAAGGAATGCAGCTACGATGAAAAAGCATATTTCAAAATGCATCTTACGATTCGGTCGCGTTGAAAAAGATAAATCATAAAGTTCGTCATAAATCACATTTTTAATCTCTCGCTCCATCCTTATCGTACGATTGTATTGTACAATTTTTTTAAAATCCTTTCCGTAAGTTCGCCCGAACTTCACCCAAAGCGCTTCGTGTGTATTCGGCAAAGATCGGCTCGATCGACGGACATACGTCGAGTTCTCACAGTTAAGAATCGGTAGCGGGAAAGGATCGATGATTCTCATGGGGACTGAGATATCGTTATCTTGATCGTGCCTTAAGGATTAGATGACACGTATACTAATTTTATATATTTATTTTTTTATATATTGTCCTAACCCTTAATACCAGAATATAAGAACGATATATAACTAACATTTAGGTATATTTTCTGTTAGTTTAATGGTACTGTATATATGTATATATATACACGTATATGACTATAGCATCGTAATGCTTATCGGATGGCTCAGGTCTGATAAGCTTCTGGTCTCGAGAGTATACATATATAGGTATACCTAACTAGGAATAACACCTCTACGTCTCTTGATCTGTATACTAGTGGCTGTATATATATTATACCGCATGTATATATAACGATTATATCGTTACGCGCATATACAGAGAAATTGCTACAGGGCACGTTCTGTATCGTTTACATGCACGATTAATGTACAATTCCTGAAAACGTATTCGACATTAGCTATACAATAGGCTGTGCATTACCTCACTAAATTATGAGCGCATTCCGATACTTATTTCCCGATCAAATATTTGGGGGTTAATTAATTTTGAAAAAAAAAATATTCATCACGTAGAACAGTTCGATAAAGTAGTAATTTTCATACGAAAAAAAAATTGCATGTTTCCGTAAATTCCGATAGTCCAAATAATAATGAAATGTTTTCAAAATGTTCGGATCAAAAAAGAAAATGGCGGTCGTTCTGTATAGTGTCGTTGTTATTACCAGACACGATATTCGCCATGACTCCTCTCCATTTTGCGCAAATAACTAATACCGGTTTTGGTCAAGGCTTAATGGCGGCTTTTCATCGCAGACAGATTTCACAGTACGTACTCCCATGTAACCGCGGTCGTCCCGTATCTCGGAGTGCTGTAACGTTTTCGAGCGACAACCCAGCGGCCTGGCCGACCGAGTACGAATGGAAACGAAAAGGAAACAAGCAGTCAGCCTACAGGCCGTTGCGGCAGATGGACGTCTCGATACCAAGAAACTTAGTAATGTAGCTGTCAGCCCGTTTAATTAAGGAATCTTAAGAGTATCGCTCGCTCTCCGATGGGGATGATAGTACGATAGGATGTGGCTTCGGTGTGTACGAGGCTTGAATCGAGTCGAGTCAGTGTCTCTCCTATAGCTCTGAATGCCTGGGTGGATGCTGAGTGCCGTAGCCGAATGCCCACCATCTTACTTCTCCTTTGAGACGCCGTCGTCCATTGAGAACTGGCCTTGTACTTCTCTGACTTAAAATTGACTCGCTGCACCCATTCGTTTATTTTCCCCGCCATTCGACCGTTTGGCTGAAACCACGCCGGAAAATCTGGAATTTCAATATTACACGTCGTCGTTAGCCTTTGTTCTTCTGTTTATTATTTACTGTATCTATATAGGTATAGAGGGTTCCATTATTTTTTTTCACACTCTTGTCAAAATACTGCTACGTGTCATTTGCATACTTCCGGTTTGAGGGAGTGTCTCGTTCGTTTGTTAATTAATTGTTTGTCGATGGTGATGATAAATTAATTTTTTTTATCGATTGTATCGATTTCTCTTCGGGTGGCTTAATTGTTGTGGTTGTATGCTGTACCTCGTGTGGAATTTGCTTAAGGGTTGTTTGCACGTACCCACGTGCTTGTTCGTGCCTATTTTGTTCTAGATACAGAAAGTTCTTCGTGCTGGTTATAGGAATTTCGATTAGACTTGTATTAGCTAATGATACAAGTCACCCTTCGTATATTTTTTTTTACACATGTAGAAATATAACTGTGCCACGAAGAAATGTGGAATATATAAAACTTTAAGTCGATTTTTTTTTTAAGTAATCAAAACCACTTCTTGTTGCATCCGAGGGTATCAAGGATATCGAGTAATTAAAGGAGTGAGGTGACGAGCGTAATATTATTTTTTTTTTCTTATTTCTCTCCTCTACTCTTCTTACACGATACAGCAGATATTACTTGTTACGCGCATAACGACAGAGATTGGTAGTTGGTGAGTATTTGAAGGGCTTGAATGATGAAATTTATTAGCGAGATTCCAGCTGTACAGGTCTTCTGGTTCCACGATAATTGGATATCTGGAAAATGGATTGGTACGAAGCCCAATGGACCAATCAGGCAATCGCTTTGGCCTCCTCTCCAAGAGCTCGAGATATAATGCCCCTTAATTCATTTCCATGAGGTTGAAAGTTCGAGATCCGGAAAAAAGAAAATTGAAAAACGAATATCCACAGTTTGCGAGAATTTATATCGCGTTCTCTCGTACAAAGCGAAGTACGAAAAAAAGAAAAAGAGACCAGTAAAGATTTGAGCAATTATTATGAAAATCTTATTTACCCAAATAAATTAGAATAAAAACATATACAGTGTGTGTGCGTGTATATATATATGTTACAACTTATTGATTTAAAATTCGTATAACAAATCTTTAGTCAGAGATTCGTGCCTGTGAAGCTTCCGATAAAGATTAACTTCTAAGACGAAACTTTGACGAAAGTTCAATTAACGTTGGAAATGCGGTAACGATATTCGTAACGGATATTGGATAATATTATCGACGTCGACCGACGCCCGGGACCGCATTAAAATCCATGGAACGAATGCGAAGCGTCGCGCGAGTGAAAAGCGGCTAGCGGTTTTCGCTGGATTGCTTCGAATGAAAAATTCAGGATTGAACTTGTCAGATTAATTGAATCAATCTGTATGATATAAATATATATGTATATACTCCTTGAAGAAATTAAACGCCCATATATTCCGTCTAATATAACGCAATAGCGGCGTATCTGCAAACAAACAGCCGCAGCCAATTCAGCATTCCCTTTATGCTATTCTCTATCTTCGATTTCATAGACATACATATATATATGTGTGTACATATAGACACATAGATAAAGTATAAAGCACGTATCTTGTAATGGAGACACGAATAAAACGGAATTGATAATCATATGGATCAGGCAGTAGACTCGAATGCAGTAATCATAATTCCTGAATATTATACCAAATGGAATATAGAGTGTACTAATTTTTAAAAACTACAATTATTAATTACGTAAGCCATTTTGTTTTATTCATTTGACAATTCAAAATTCCAATTTTTTCTTATACGTTGAAAACGAAAAGTATACTCGATACGTTTGTTTGACATTCCAAAATTATTCCAGAAAGTGACGTCTAACGTCAAACGATGTGATTCTTTTCATCTCGATTCTTCTGGGATATTCCGGAAATGAAATACGAAAAAGGTCCATCTTGGGTCCCAAACGAATATATATCGATTATCGATTTTGGAAAAAAAAATGTATCGAACACTCGAAATCCATCGAGTAAGCCAAGTTAAAAGGCTCCCGTGAATAGGGGTGGTCAAAGGGTTGTGAATAAGGGTATTAGGGGAAGCAGGACGTCGAAGTGGAATTGAAGGAGGAGAGATTATTGCGTGAAAGGGGTTGAAAAAGAAGACACTAAAGAGTTTAGGTCGTTTTGAAATTTTTCGTTTGCCCGACACTTCATCCCTTAAGTCGTGTCGGCATTATTCGGTGATTCGTTCATTATTGCGTTCTCTGCGCAACCAATAGGCGTCAGGTATGTGACGCATGTAAAAAATTGGGAGGAGCGAGAGGGAGAGGTAAAGGGAGATGAGAGAAGATTATACCTAATTGTAACTCGATGGTCCTACTAAATATCAGACTATTTGATCTTCCGTAGCAACGTGAAATTTATTTGATCGACGTGAAATTTGGCAGTCCTCAAATCCACATAGGAGAGACTACACTGTGATTGATAGTCTGATGCTTTGACTATGCTTAATTAACTATAGTCAATTTATGACAAGTAGAATTTGTTTTTATTTTTAAATAAGAACTTGTCTATGCTGTATTCCTTTCTATCTGCTTTTGAACGGTGCTTTTATTTATCTTCTTTTTTTAATTTACTCATTCAGCCGATAATCGAGTATTATCGTTTGAAATAGTCACTTTCCGGGAATATCGGATGAATAATTTGACTGTCGATCACTGTCGTTGCTCTGTTCGTTCCGCTTGGTCATTCGTGCTCGCGCATGGCTTGGACAGCTCGTGGAGAACACGTTTTGCCAGATTAATGTTGCGACAGGACGGGACAGCTTTTCGGAAGATCGTGAAATAACACGATGTGGCGTCAAATGATCCGTGGACATTCGAGCACTTGTGCGCATTGAGTTGTACATTTTGTAAATCAGAAACGAAGAATACGAGGATAATTTATTGATACGATCCTGTGAGCTAGTGATACTGTGAATATAAATTATTGAATGTTTCGTCGTTTTTGAAAAAATAAAAATAGAATCGTTTGGAGCAATGAAAAAAATTTTTTTTCATTGATAAGAGCCTGTATCCGATATCGTATGAAATCGCATAGGACGAAGTGCCAAATCATAGTTTTAAAAGGGGTCGAAAAGATTATGGCAAATTTAACGTAATTTTGTATATATATATATATATATACATACATTTTTATTTCAACAAGTGCCGCGATCATGTCGAAATTGTCTGACTGCGCCGACACGTATGATTCCACACGTACGTAATTCAATTCCCGTAAAATCGACAGAGTGAGGATTTTATTATCACGTATATCCCAGCGGCAAGTATCGAACGCAGAGACATATACGTATACAGCAGTAGGATACAATTGTAATTAGTTAATTGACCGAGTGGCGGCAACTTTTGTATAGCAGCTGGTACGGCTTATACACACGATGGACGAAACGTTCAGTCAAATAATTTCAATTTCCCGCCGTGGGTAGACTAACTCTATACGTCATTCTTAAAGATCGCCATATTACGGTATATAAAAAAAAATTAACACACGCACCCCACGACTTATGCAAATTTACAAAAACCTTCGATAGTAACAACGTTAAGCACACCGACAAAAATTATATTGTAATTAGTAATTTATAAAATTTCGTTATAACGAAGACAATAAAAAAAAACAAAGCTAATTTCGAATAAATTCTTCCCTTCCCCAAACATCCCCGTCGAGCGTTAAACCCACAATTTTTCTTCACGTGAAAGGCAATGCACAAGGTATAAGGTGAAACAACGCCATCTTGTTTAATCTACCATTCCACCCCGAGTGAGAACAGACGAACCTCCTGACGAAGTTTCGTCCTCATTAGGAAAGAGAACCGGAGGCTCGCTGGTTTATGGCTTATCCTCAAAGAATTTTACGCGTAAAAGAATCTCGACCGTTAACGAGATAACAACTTCATCGCCCGAGGTTGGTAGTCTCTCCGGAGGTATCCTTGTTGTTGGAACCTTATAGGTTTAGGTTAGGTTGTCGGACAGTAGAATCGTCGGTGAAAACGACGAGGGCCTTACTACCGTCCTTAAGAGAAACAGCAGTCTCTACCGTTTGGGCCTTTTCGGGCCCTTCAGTCATAAACCGTGTAGTTAAATAGATCGTATGGATGATTATAGGTTTCGAAGGTTGCCGCGCCGTAAGAATATAACGTGTTGCTATTGCGACGACGATAATAACAATGACATTGACGCGACGTGAAAACTCGACTAAAAATTGCGTCTATTATTTCTACATGTGTTTCGACTAAAGTCCTCCAGGTGGCGCACGTGCAGCCACTAAAATTATCCTAATTCATTATGGCGTCGACGGACATACGTAAACACGAGGCACGTCCTACCAATGTATAAATAATGCCTTTCCTAGTATTAACGAGTCACAACGCCAAGTCTTTTCGGTTCTACACGTGAATTATTCTCCCGGCGTCCTTAGCCATTTCTGTGCGACTTAAATCGAGTATACGGCGTTGCTGTTAACCGTCGATAAAATTTAACGTCTTCTCTGGGGACGAGGTGACGATTTCGAGTTGCAACAAGCTCAACTGTGAAACTGTGCCTGGACTTACATAACCTATTCAACGGTCTGCAGCTTTGTCATACGCCCGTTTCCTCCGACGTGGTTTAAACCTGGTTCAATTTTTTTTATATAGTTTTGAGATAGGGTAACCAGAGTTTAAACTCCGATCAACGTCGGAGGAAACGGGCAATAGACATTTAAGAATATTCGTGCAATCGTGTCTCGTGATGGAATTTGTTTTGAGTGCCGTCATAGAGAAAATGGACGAATGCGTATTGTTGTGCAAAACAGTACTGTAAGAATCATAGGTTATGAGAATCAGTGTGTATATTTTATATACAGGGAAACTGGTAGTTTTAAGTGCTTTGTTGCATGTGTACTTAGAGATAATAAATAAAATTACAGTCATACCATAAATGACAGGTATGGTAATCGTTTATACACCTTTTCCAGAATCCATTCGTATTTCCATGACGTTCAAGGATCGTCAAGCGTATCGTTACATGTTTTTTCGCGGTATAACCACGACACGATGCGCTTTAAACCGTTCTTTTCATTTTATTGCTACAGTCCGTCCGCGGTATGACAGTCGACCAGCGAGCTCACTGAATTAAGCCTGGTTTTTATAGGGCGCTTAGAATCAATTCATTCCTGGCTTCATTTTCACAAATGCATTTTATTTCACGTTTTAACCATCGTGTATACATAAGCCGAACTTTGACCTTACGCGTATGTAGATCAACGCTCTGTCTAGGAATTGCAAACTGCGCTTTATTAATTTTAGCGGGGGGCGGTTTTCGAAAAAAATCGTCGCGTCGCTCGTTGCGGTGACACCTCGATACTTCGTTGCGGTTGGCAATCCTTCCCGGTGATCGTTATTTCGAAAAAGTAATCACTTGCACATTTATCATTGTTGCTACATTGTGCAACTGACTCGCGCAGTCATTCATTCGAATATTTCAACTACGCGCATGCGCCGTAACCGTCACTGCATTTATTCACAGTTGGATCGTAACGTTCATAAAACGATCTTTTTTCTCTTCTATCATCTGAAAATCATCGAATAACGACAGCTGCTATATATACGTACATAGCTTACAATTGTTTATGGCAATGATGCGACCAACTTCAGACAACACCCGCATACGTCGAATTTATCTCGACAGTTTAAGTGCAACGAAACAAATGAATTTACAGCGTCATTCACGTACGAGATCATTTAAGAAAATTGCGTTGCTGTTTGTACCAGTAATCGATGACGTCACATATCAGAAGACCGTACCCAATGAAATTTACGCCAGACTGTATACTTTCTCGCAGGTAATGAAACCAAGTTTAACGGAATTTAATTGGCTTCGTTATTACGTAAAGTGCGAAGGCGTCGACAAGAGCTACTTAACTGTATGAACTTAACGGAAAGTCAAATAAATATGTTAAATCTATTACAGAGTACATATCAAGCATTCGGTTGCATTTTAAAACTGCTCCTAAGGTCAGTTTGTATATAGAACATCAGTGGGTCTTAAATAATGTTAGCGTGAGGAATTTCAAGTCAGGGCATCGAAGACGACAAATGAAAAATACGAAATTTCGATTTCGTCCCTAGTAAAAAAAAAAAGAGGTTACAGGCTGCTAACAGAAATCTCGTTACTTTTCGACCACAGTAAATCCAAGGAGTGGCATCGGCTGTTACGTAATATTTTTCAAAGTGGGTTGTACCGCTTTAAATCTTTTTAGAAGCGCCGGGGCACATTAACGCTGAGAATCCATCCCCTTAACCCACTTGGCTCCAGTGTTCAAATTCTTAATGAATTTTCACCGGGAAAATAATACAGTACAGCCGGGAAGTTTCTCTCGCGAATGAAGTACGTGGAAGTATGATGAGTACAGTGGAACAAAGAGAGGGTCGCAATACGTGCGAATGGGAGAATAAATTTAATAATGAAAAGAAATTAAGGGAATTATCTTGATAATCAAATGGCTTCCTGTATGGAGTATACAAATCTTTTTTTTAACAGAGATTTCGAATAAGCAAGATGGCTGATGCGATTTTAAACTGCCTGACAGTTCGACTTGGACTATTGCACAATTGGACTTTAACGTCGGGAAACAATGGCCTCTATGGACCAAGAGAGTAAAGTTTCAACTGGGTGTAGGGACGGTCAGGTATATAGAGACTGTAGAACCAGACGCATCATAAATCACGACTACGCTTCCAGTATGGCGTCAGAGCTCGGCCTTTTCGGAGGGTCTCAAACTCTGAATGCCACCATCCTGGCAGGTGTAGCCCGTCATTTCTTAACCATTCCCGCTTCAGGATTCTATACCTTTAAAAGTTCGTCAAAGGAAACAGCCTTGAGATTTCACTGGGCGCATGCGCGTTTTATGGGAAAAAAAGAAACAAGTTTGCGAAGTGTCAAATCGATTAATCAACTATATGGGACTGGATGACGTCATATTGATAATTGAATGTCATTGTAAAAGAAATTTCTTTGATTTCGAAATGTATCTTTAATTAGTGGAAATGTTATTTTTGGATTTCAAATTAATCGTGGGATTGATCTTTTTTCCCCCCTTTTAGAACATTCAAATGGTTAATACGCTTTTACACGGTAGCTAATGATTACAATTTAACTATTTCTTAGGTGGTTAACTTAAGTAGTCGGGTGTAGTGTAAATTAATGATGACGTTCAAAAGACTCGACGAGTAAGTTGAATTTTTATAGCCGTATAAGGTAGATAACCCAGGGAAGCGTAATCGTTTGATCGGCGAAGGCATCTGTGATTTTAAAGATAATTGCTTAATTAAAATGCTCGTAAGCGAACGAGGCAGACCCTAGGTATGACCAGCGGTCATTTTTACTATCCCACAGTAATACTCATCGTGTTTTCCTTTTTATTAGAATGTTTATGTTTATTGTCACCCGTAACGACAGATACATTCATAAATAGATAAATCGTCGACGACCGTGAACGTTAAACGAAAGAAGAAAAAAAAAGAAGAAATTACACTAAAACGACGTTTAGAATAGCTATGAGAATCCACATTAAAATTAACCCTGACTTTACCATGAAAAATTAAGAACAGCTAATAGAACTTCCCACAACGCAAACAAGTATTACACAGTCGAATTTCGCGGTGCTAATTTCCTCCTGGTATCGTTGTACAAGCAATTTCGAAGAATTACAAACATTTTTTTGTCATCGCAGCAAGCGAAAACGTGGAATCAAGTCGAAATTCGGGCGTACCGATTAAATACGTAGAGGCGGCTGGTATAACGCGGCCCAATAGCAATCAAGTATTTCAATTGACATCAAACAGTGACAGACCGACCACCTGACTTGGTGGAAAATTCGTGACAATGTCGTTCGCTATTAAATCATTGACTTTGATCGAGCGACGACTAACCGAAAAGTAATTGGCGTCACTTACAATATACGAACCAGTAATAAGAGAAACTAACAATGCTAATAATTGAAATAAAATTAATTTTTTAATTACTCTCAATAATTATCGAAATTTTACCATAAAAAAAAAACCGTAACAAGCCCTACCCAATCACACATTTACTATCGATCGATCGATTATCACCGATACACTTAACCAAACACACTAACAGTCACCAATTAGCAAAGCCAGTAGCCTTTAACTAATTAATAAAGATTCGACTCACGCGTCCGTAATAAAAATTCCGATTAAACGTTCAAAGCTCATTGACGTGCACGTATCAGAGGAAGTTCCTAATCCGTACGAGAAAAATCATTAACGATTCTGACTAATTAAACGAAAGACTCAAACGGGGCAGAACGAAGTACGATCATCAAGAGAATCTTTGTTTACCTCGTTTTCACGATAACGACAGACCTCTTTTAAATAATACAAAAAAAATTGTGTATATATATATATATATATCAATAAAATTTCAAATCGATTTTCCCATGCTGATAGAAACGCGAACACGATTTACCGGTAGCAGAAGTTGATCGCGCCGGTAGGTAATATAAAATGTCTCCGTCTTGCAATAAGACGAAGTTAACGGGTAAATAAAAAAGCTAATAAAGGTAGAAGAATGCTGGCTTTAAAGGAGACTTGGGTTACAATACTTGTAGATGGCGAGATAGCGTTCCGTTTCGTGTATATAGTTATATATATATATATACCGAATAACAATATATACATATGGCTGAGTTTATATAAACTTGTATATAGTATATAGTACTATGTAACATATATACGTATATCAACCTCACCCTGTCCTAACGTCCCTTGTGGAAATTCCCTTGGAAACACGAAGGACTTTGTCCCTTCACGATTTCAGGTTCTTCGTACTTCGGTTTTCGTCTTATCGGATTCCAAGATGGAGACGATCTTACCAGTGTAGTATCATTCTTGGGATAAGGTAAATGAAATTCAGCTTTGTGCATATAATTGGGGATTGAATTTGATTCGGGCAGATATTATTTATCTACGATACTCAGTGTTCACGGCGTTATCTATCCTCGTGCCGTTATCGTTATCAATGACGATGATTGGTATCAGTGGAGAAATTTCGTACGAGTGTACCCTGTAGGGAAGCTTGTCGATTTTGCAAAAAAAGACTGAATTATTCCAGTTACGTGAAAGTTTCAGGTTCACTTGAATTTTAAATATTAACGGAAGTTAATGCAGCCGCCGGAAGTCGACTAGATTTAAAATATTAATGGGAAGAGAATTGTAGTAGCTGCTGCTCCAGTTAGGCGACGCGAAAACGCGTAGCTGACTATCGGCTCTGAATTTTTCGACTTTTTCTTCAGATGAAAAAAAATAATTTTACGTCGTTCCCGTGAAAATAGGCTGAATATTAAGTTTGATATTTCGGTTGGACAAGCGCGAGAGACGAGACGCATCCACGATGTCGAAATAAAGTGTTAATGAAAATGGCCGATCGTATTTTAAACGGCATGAGAAAGAGTTTGTTTTTATGTATATATAGTATATAGGCCTTATGCGCTTTGGCGTTCGTTACGATGAAAGAGGACCGATAGTACAAATAGACAGACGTCGCGACGCTCCCTACGTAAGGGCGTCTCTTTCACAGGAAACTTCCTCGTAATCACGATCAACGAGAACCCGACTGGTTTATTAAAAAAATTTTTCGAAATTTCTTTTCAATCAATTTTCTATTTCTCGTTTGCATTACCGTTGCAATGTTAACAAGAAAAAAATTTTAAAGGGACAACAAATGTTTTTTTTACAAAAAAAATAATGACGCCCCGAGGCCTTACTCGGAACGTTTTTCTCGATTTTTGGTTGTCCTTCAATTACAAGGAGGAAGCGGAAGCTCAAAATTTCAAGCTCACAAGGAAATACCTAGGAAAATGGCGGATCCTTCTTGTGCGCTTATAATTGGCTAGGATTCAGAATTATAACGAGGTAGCAGGTAGCTGAGAACGAGACAAGCTCGTATCGAGGAACGTGGAGCCTCGGGGATTTAAATCCGTAACATACTCAGTTATATATGTAGTACATATATACCTGAGTATATATATACACGCATTATGTACTCTTGCTAAGCAAACCGAATGTTTTAAGGAGTCCAGAGAATGTAAATACAGTCAGTCGCAGAAATTCAAAACGCGTCATTATATATGCATACATATATACACGTATATATACGTATATACTAAATTTAATCGATCAAAAATCACGAATCACCATAATTAGGGTCTCTGCTGACTATAATTAAACGGTTGCACGATTATAAATAAACAAAAAAAAATACCGGAAACGATCTTCCGTCTTTAAAGTGTTTTTTTAAATATAAAACGTATACCGCGACGACTCGATGCTACCGTGGGATGTATTTTATAGATCTTTCTTTATGGTTCACCATGAAGCATCACGAGTATCCGGTCAATCGTAAATACGTAACCTTAAGAAATGTCAAAGAGATCTCTCGTTGGTGTACCTGGGAATAATAATAATAAATCAGGTATAGTACCCCGCGAAGACAGAATTAACATGGTGACTTTCGGAACGACGATTTAATCGTTCCGCCATGCAATTTCCGGAATACCTAAACGATTGTTTTCCCACCCGAAAGACGCTACGACGATACGCGACTCGTTGTGACGTCAGAACATCACACTTCCGGCGCAGACTCTAATTTCGTCCTGTTTTGTGTTATTACGTGGAATTAACATGCGCGTTTGTTTACTATGCGCGTGTATATATATATACACATATATATACATACATATAGACACACACCTGTGTTACGACGTAAAACGAAAATGGTGGATTCTATACGGAAAGCTCATATCAAATTAAATTGCCAAACGGAAATGCCCAGTTCCGATGCTGGTAACTCGAATCGATAGGACATATTACAGATTAGTATTGCAACAAGGAGAAACCGGAAATAATTAACAGTAATACGCGAACCTAAACACGAATGTTTATTTATGGCAATCAATTAACTTCAATTCGCCGAAACGTATCCGATTAATTAATTGACGCCGATACAGCCGCGATATTAAAGATACGGCGCGATATAGAAATATAAAAAAAAGAGCAAAAATTCCCGCCAAAACCGGTTTTGCCTACGTAAATAATGACTTTGCGAATCGAACGGTTAATCTGGTTTTAATCATAAATTTTCGTCTTCACTTTCATTGCGGTTTGGCAACGTCGCAAGACGCAGTGTGGCGCCGCGGCGCTTACGGGGATTTTACCAAAATTATAATAAATCCTGTGTTTACGTGCCAAATAGATACCAGGGCTTTACAGTGTGTAAATTTTTTTTATTTATTTTTTTAAACGCTTCAACGTTCCGACTCTTTGCCGTTCTGCAACCTGCGTGACGTGTCCACTCATAAATCAGGGAAAAACTCTCAGCCTCCCAGCATCCCTCTTCCTGTGCATCCATCCTTTTATTATAGTACCAACCTGACCCTCGATGAATTTAAGATGAACACGGAGTCTGTGCATGCATCTTATATTCATCTTTATGCATATTATATATATATATACACGCACACACACATATACACTATACTTCTCTAAACCTTTTATAATCCTTCTTCGAGCGCGACCTAAGATCAACAAGATAAATTAATCTTAGGATTATAATGTTTATTACCAAAGTATCATGTCTTATTAAGACTAATTTAAAACAAGTATCTATGAATGTCCAAACGTAATTGGAATTTTTTTGCTTACACATATATATCACAGCCATTGCGCATGCCTTTCAGCGGTTACGTCAGCTAATTCATTTATGAGTGAATTTATAGTCCGTACGGATTTATTCTTACGAATGAAAATATAGGAGAGAAATATAATTACTAAGCGGTGAATGCCCCCCCTGTAGATATTTAGGAGAGATGCGTGAATTTTGCTGTTTCACGTAGCACAGTTGGCTGCATTAACTACACGAATGCATTAATGGATCAAAACGAAAATTCAGCTCGAGGCAAAATCCAAATTGATAATCCGGTTATTATTGTCACTCTCTCTCTCTCTCGTGTGAGTGTGTATGTATATATAGTCTGTCTTTTTGTCTACCAACCTTTCCGAGTAGATAACTACCTGCCTGGCTATTAACTAAACCTAACCTATACAGCATCCGCTGGACCGACGATCGTTTCTCGTTTCCAAATTTCTGGTTGAGAAATTTAACAGGCTTTTTCCTCCTTTTTTTTCTTTCTTTCTTTAGGAAGAAATTCCACAATTTCTTCTACTTATCCTTGTTTGTCCCGGCTGACGCCGAGCGCGGTATAATGACGCCCTAATACCAGGCCTGCCATCTTTTGAAACAAAGAACTTTTCAGGGAGCTTCGATGCCGTTGCATCGCGTTACACCTTGTTACCCCCGGGCGCTGATTAATCATCCCTTCATTAAATATTTGATACTTTAAGTCGGTAGTCGTTGTCGACGAGTTTTCGAAAAATACGAAAATTCAACGTCGCGTGCTGCGGGCATCGCGAAGCCTTAACGATGCTTAAAAAAAGAACGTGATAAAATATAGGTAAAATAAAAAGAAATTCTTAACGGAATAAAAAATATTTTGCATCATTCCTCTTGACGCCTACCGGCATATATATGGTGTAAAGAAAAGAAAAATGTACAAGAACAAAATTAAATACGGACAATGTTTTACGGTCGAGAACAAAAGAAGAATCACAGCAATTCCCGCTCGCTGCGGGCATAGAAGTGACTTTATGAAATTCAAGCGCAAACTGGGATTATCGGCGTTCTTAAAGCCGGGTACTGTGAGTGGCAAAAGAAAAAAGAAAGATGAGGGAAGAAAGAGAGAAAAAAATAAAATAAACGCTTTTATAAAATTCCAATATTTTCTAGCGCAGACCGAGGTAAGTACCTGTGTGGCGCCACTGTCAAGTACAAAAGTTCTATCGCGAGAAAAAAGTTTAAAATATAAAGTACACCGCCACAGTTTTACTCTCTAATTACACACGTCTAGGTAAAAAAAAAGTTTGCGCAAGATATCCGCTCTCTGACCTAGAATTTTCGTAAAACGCGGTCGCACCGGATTAAAACTTTAAGGAGAAAACAAAAAAAAAGTCACTTGCAGAGCACGGACGTCGCTTCAAGTAATACGATAGACTCTCGTGGGAAATACGATAGACTATCAGTCAGTCAATGGAAATTTCGATAGCACTTATCGATTGAGTGAAAATTGGGAAAAATAAGTAAACAAGCATTTGTCCTCGTCGCGGTTTCAGATTTCTTATCGCGATTGAATATCGCGATACCGGACGAGTCGGAAAACCGCAAGTGGAATATTGCAAAAAAAATAAAATAAAATTTCAATTCACACCCAATGTATATATATAAACAGCAGACGGGTCGGTTTCGTTGACATTGGCGATTTTGCGGCATTCACAACGGCAAGCTGAAATGTTTTTAAAAAAAAAACTAAATCTTGGGGCATCTGGCATTGGAATTCTAACCTAACTTAACCTAACCTAACCATTTCTAAGCTCGTCACAACTCCGGGTGTCTAGCATTGAAAAGAAATTTTGAAAATTCGGTGTGAGCGCCGCTTTGTGGTCCTCGAAGTAGCCGTTGCGTAGAAAAATTTGTGAAGACTGTCCTCAAAACTACCAAATGACCTCAAAGCTGTCACTGCAAACTTTAAAAGTTCTCAAAACCGACCTCTCGGATGCACGCACACTCATAAAAACCCAATATACCCGCAAATCGCGAGTGTACAACACACATATTTTTTCGCAAGCAAAAAATTGCATACGTAAAAAAATCTTAACAACATATACATATAGTCGATCCACGAGTACAATGTGTTTTGTTGACAGTTCGCAAGCAATGTAATCCTTAGCAAATCACACGTGGCTTTCCACAAAATCACGGATATGCATTTGCTAATATAGAAAAATAAAATGTATTTCAGTGCAAAACCATGCACCTGCATACTTTTTAACAAAAACTGTATGCAGAGCCACTTGTGGTTTGCTAAGGATTGCGTTGTTTGCGAACTTTAAAAAAAAACACATTGAACTCGTGAACGGACTGTATGTTTGTATAATTTTTTTTGTAACCAGCAACAAGATCCGAATCTGACAATCGACATTTCCAGTAATTCCCCCGCAAGAAATGTGGTCCAGAATCGATACAGAAACTAAAGATCACCGATTGATCCAGATGCATTGGACAGGCGGGACGAAACGGATGTTTAAAAAACAAAATTTAAGGAAGTGAAAATAAAACAAAGAGATCTACGATCGTCCGAAAATCAACACGCAACTTCGTACAAGAAATAAGTCTTGAATGAGATGGACCAATGAACTGAATCGTGAGTCTGCGTCTTGGCACGGAGGATTTCAAAGTGCCCGAGGCCAGAGTGGCTGCCGCTCGCAACTTGAAATCAAAACCAGCTCGTCCCGCTTTTCTTCAGTCTTTTTTTCCCCCAGCCATTATGAGAAGACAGAAACGTAACGCAACTCCGACCAGAAGACTCGTTCAGGTTAAAAATCCAATTATTTCCATTTTCTCTGACTGGAGACTTATCAACTGTACCGTGAATCGATATATATATATATGCACACTATATACTCATATTATATATATATATACTCCGTATATACATATATATTCTTTCTGGACTTCATTAAACGTCACTGGCTTTCACGTTCCGCTCCTGCGGGACCGTGTAAACACCGACAATTCGTCACCTTAGCTCGTTTGGTCCGCAGGCTCGTTAACCCTCCGGTTGTCTGGTTAACCTAACCTAACCTAACCCAAACGTAACTTCTGTAGATCAAACGGATTATTAGACTCCGCCATTACTTTGTACAACAGGAATTCACGTGCAAGTTGAGGGGTCCAGTAGAAACACGTGTGTGTGCGTGCGCGCGTGTGTGTGTGTGAGTGCGCGTGTGTATAGGCGTCAGTTAATTTTTACTCGATTCAACGAATTTTTTAAGGTTTCATTTTTTTTTAAATTACCTTTTTCATGGGAAATTTTTGAAAATTTACAATTTAGCGGATCGAGACTTTCTGGCCGAAGTCTCGAAATGACCAGATTTGGGAAACGACGTACAGGACTCCTCGAGTTTTTATTTAGGATACGTCAAGCCGGAGATTAGCATGGATTAGCCGGGAGTTGGCGCGAGAATGTTCGTATCTAGGATTCAGTATCCTGGATGCTGGATCCGGGCTTAAGGCTCTCTCGTTACTTCAACATGGCTGAAATTAGAGCGCTTGAATATTTTCTCTGGGTTCGCATTTCGAGCATCCGGGTGCTTCATGTAAAAAGAATATAGGGATGTATATTATATATGTTAAATACGTGTGCAATGTATGTATACGTTATAGGACATTCGAGTAATAAAAAAAATGTGTTTGAATGTCAAAGTATATTTGAAACGATATAAGTATTTCTTAGAAATTTGTATTATACTGGAATATATTATATATTTCGGATAATATGTTCTGAATGAAATATATGTAAATTTGTGAGTTACTCTGTGTACGTAGCAAAAAAAGAAATGAGTGATACGTGAAAGCTTGAAGCTGGTTAACCGCGAGAGCCGTTATGTAAGTAGAATAACTGTCGCGCATGTGAAGATCTGCCTTAACGAAGCTCAACGTAATCCTCGGTACGCGCAAGCTCGGTCGAATGTCCCTCTGGTAGAATTGAAAGCACGCGAGTGCAATATTCTATTCCTTATCACGACAAGACAATGCCAAGTGTATTTAAAGGGAGTGTGAAATTCGAGCGGCCATCTTGAATCAACATTTATGAAAATAATACGATCGCCATGTATATTCCTCGACTGAACGTGCCACCCGATATATCTTGCAAGATTGCCAGTGACGTGAAAACCATTTTCAAAAAGATTCATTCAAAATTGACAGAGAAATTTGAAATTCGAATTTCGAGGTAGACCCGTCACGTGATTATAACGTTCGCATCGAGTCTGCGGCTATACACAATTTTCCTGGCTAAAACACCCAAGATGGCCGCCAGATCCTCTCAGTCCGCTAAATCTAGAAAATTCATTTCCGTCAAGTCCGCTGCAACTCCAGGGGGTTTCCTCTCAGCAGGATGGGAAAAAACCCGTAAACAACTCATATACGTCTAGCGATGCAACCTTGTATCTATCTCGAGTCTCAATTACACGAGTTTGCAAACCCGTATCCGAAAAACCCACCATAATTCTCTCCAATAAGGAAAAAAAGACAAAATAAAATTTTTTTAACATCCCAATAATCCCCTAATATTTTCTACGTGAAAAATCTTCGAATCAGTATGACATTTTCCTCTCTCAAGAATAATAGACGTAAACAACTTGTACTATCAAGAGTACACCATGCGTCACGGACGCCTGTGAAAATAAGAAATGGCGGCGTCCCATAGTCGACCAACCGAAATTGTAGCACGTGAGCCGAGAAGAAGTGCAGTTGCGCAAGAGGCGCAGTAGGTCGTGAGTATGAGCGCCATGAAATATTGTAAGCTAAACATCCCCTGGCATAAACTTGTAAATTATAAACAACCTCCGGGGCCGCACAGTTTATGTGCACAACGGGGAGCAGTGACATCGGTCGACCCTTGGATCATAGTTGCCGCCGCCAGCAAACCCCCTTTCGCTACTTATGGCACTTGTTTTTGAGAGAGGACTCCAGAGGGGTGGGGATGGAGTAACGTTTTCTCAAGTGCGTCCGGCGTCGTTTTAAATGGACGCGCAGAGCCACTAGTTAGAACCGGTTACGTCGGCGTCGGATTCTTCTCCCAGAAACGTCTCTCTCTCTCTCTCTGTCTCTCTTTCTCTCGCTATCTCCTCTCAGCATTTGAATAATTTGTGAATGACCCTTTAATATTCGTTGAATTTCCAGAAGTAACGAATCCTCACGTTTTCTGGTTCTCTCGCGGGTTGTTAAATAGATTAATGGCGGTTAAAAGCAGAATTCTGTATTTTAAGGGTGTACGTCATGCATTAGTGACTGTCAAAGGTCGGTCGTTATTAGAAAATTACGCGTGACGTTACGATTTGAAATTTGAAAAAAAATTTCTTTTGGGAACAGTGCTGCGTTGCTTAGGATTATTAGGATGTAATTTTACGACGACATTCGTATTTATTACTATTGCGGGAATATCGAGGTAAAATAATTCTTTGCCACCTGCCGACACTTTCATTTAAATGAAAGACGTCAGTGACGAATGGGTATAATGACGAGTGTAAAAAAAATACAAAAATAGTCATTTCATTCTATCTCTGACTAAGGATGCATCACTGTGATTAGAGCTGGTTTTGTGTATTATCCTTTCGTTACCGTTGGAAACAACAGAACGCCTTTCAAATGTATCACTATAATTCTATCGCCGCGAGTTTTCTTCTCTCACTGATTGCGACTATTCAAAATATGAAAACAGAAGAAACAAAAAAATTTAATCAACTTCCTCAACGTCACGGATTATACCAGCAATAATGACGTCATTACGGTAAAATAAATTCTGGGGAATTGTACCACGTGTGAATCGACCTTTAGCCGAGTTCAGAGTCGTTTCCGTGTCCCTGTGCATAACTAAAATTTCGATAGTGCGTGGATTGGAAAATTCAAAAAAAAAAGGAAAAGGCGGGAAACTCAACCTGATATAAAAGAAAGAGGATTTATATAGGTAAAACCAAGTGTCCAAGACTATTCGGTATATTACTACGACATAAATATATGTTCCTACTGCCATTTCATCCATTCCCTCTCGAAACGGCCATTCTGGTATCCCTTTCTTTCTGCCCTTCCGCCATTGTCTTACGATTTAAATGACTGGTCCTCGAAAGCTCTTATCCAGTCGAGGGGTTCCGAAATTCGACGATTCGACCATAAACCTTCTTCCAAGTAGCAGTTTACCACCTGCTGGAATATCGCCGAGTACGGTAAAATCTTGAGTTTACAATATTTTTCTAAATTTCGCAAAAGACGCCGTAAAACCATAATAACAACAATAAACGACAAGGATAAAAATGGACAAAAAATCATTCTATCACGAATCCGCACGAAAATCCATTTCAAAGCCACTGTTTCCAGACCGAGCGATTTGTAGATGAAAAAAATCATTCAATTTCCCACCCTGAATGATATACACGAAAAAAATGTTCATTTTCTTATCCACCCAAAATCATCATCCATCTCGTTCAGCAACGACAATCCAAAATCTTCAACCTTGTGATCTCGTCGACACCGAGCCGATGACCGATGATAATTTCAAATGATTATATCGTCAACTCGTCCTATCAAACCCCATGATAACCAAGTACACAGTAATAAGATCGTCGTCATTGTCGAGAAAGTCATGATGGATGGCCGGTTGCGACTGCGTAATTAATGCGCGTATCTGCTTCAAGCTCATATGTATTACATAAGTCATATGCAAGTACATACAACCCAATACACATACTCAATTTCGTATGTAAATTACACATATACAGACTCGCATATACGTAAACCCACAGCCAATACATCAAAGTTACTGTATTGGAGACGTTAATCCCAATCGCGTCATCCAGCGTCATCCTTATCAGTGCCTAAGACAATTCGAGGATAAATCAGTAATCAGTAATTAGTATCCAATGGGTGGTTCAAGATATTCCACCGATAAACAGTGTCCCTCATGACATTATTATTCCACGAGTCGATTGGTCAGCTCCTGATGGTTAGTCAGGATGTCCTATAGGTAGTAAGTATAGTCCTACGTCCTTCCTGGTAACCTACAAGGACATCGGCGGTCTAATAAAAATTCATGAGACCGCTATAACACATGGATACGAAAATTCCCCTCCCCCAAAAAAAAACACGATAACATCCCAGTCAGAGATAAACCAACCCCTTCTTGGAATATTCAAGCTCTGCCCACTTTGATGACTTTTAAACGGCGCACGACGGTCCAATGAAAAGTCATTTTTCACCAAATAGGTTACACGAATAAACCAACATTTTTTTTTTTCATTCTTACGTAATACCTCCGAATCGTCCACCAATCACAGTACAGTAAATTCCCAAAATAGATAATCGTCCTAAGATGATTTTTTTGTAAAAATTATCTGTCCATCTAACTTCCGCGTGTACCCCGTAGGCCTGTATTAAATATTACAGAGGTCAAAGGGGTGAAGGGGGGGAGGGATGATTGAGGTCAAATCGATAGGTCAGGACAGCGATTGTCTGGTGGAAATTGTATGACTGCGTACAAGGTACCACCATGAAGAGAGATACAAGTGGGTGCTGACCCGGTGACTCGGACGACTTCCGGTTCGCCAAGAAGGACGACGCCTAAGATCAGTGGCGGTAGAATGCGAGGGAAAAATAAAGAGGTGGAGAAGGAAATGAATAAGAGCCACGTGATTTCAATATTTATCGAGGAAAGTCAGTTATGTTCCCGAGGTTGCTATACGACTTGATTTCTTTCAGCGGGTTGGTATTATCTCGACGAAGTTGTGTGTACTAACATAAAGTTGCTGGGAAAGGAGCTTGCTCTGTTATGTAATATACCTATGTATATATGTATATATATATCGGTACGTTGGTTCCATATATATACGCGTATACGTATGTATATATATATATATATAGTTTAGTAGCGGCCACTCGGACAGAAGCAATGAATACAAATGTTGCCGCTTATCCCTCTTTTCTTCCCTCATCGGTTTGGCCGCCTTCTTATTCCTTCTTGGCCTGTAGCTGCCTTGCTTCCTTCTCCTTTACATTTTCTTAGCGCTGTAGTGCCTCCTACTGTCTGTCGCTTCTCTTGCAAGCCGTCGGCCATTCGACGACGTTATCTCGGGTCGAGAGCCTGTAGGTATGCTCTGGAGCACGCAGCTGTATGATGGCTTTGAAAATTTACAAAACAATATTGCCGATGACAGTTTAATGTTTTGTTGCGCAACTCCAACGTTGTAGACACGTCATTATTTGGGGGGGGATATGACTTTGCATGGACCTTGCTGATGTTTGAGTTGCTGCTTGTCGAGTGTTCAAGAGAATATTTGCTGTTGTGCAAGTCAGGATTATCTTGTTTAAGTAATTCGTAGAATTTCATGAAGTTCGATACGAAAATTCCAGGTTGTTATTGTTGTTTTGAATTTTTTGTTTTTTGTTTTTTTTTTTTTCTTAGTTTTATACTCGGTAGTCTTGGTTTTATCGTCTTAGCAGATACTGTCGTGTCTCGCTGTGTTATGCAACGCTGTTACATTCAGATTTCACTCGGCCGCGGTATCTTTTGAAGTAAATCGAATCTTCTCTCTTCACGACGGATTCTCATAGTGCTCCATGTAAATTGAAAGCGACATCGATATGTGCATTTTTATTTGCCAATTGTACGCGAGCGGCCTCGAAAGGACGACTGGTGAAATTCAAATGTGAAATTGCACCCTCGAAGACAGTGTACGCGCGGATTCTGGTAAATAATAATTATAAATTGACACGTATATCCGTCCGGTCCGACTTTAAATTGATTTTCGTTTTTCAACGTGAAAATCGACAGTGAATTCGTACCACAGTTTCATTAGAGATTCGGCTAAACGACCGTGCGAAATTCTTAATTGCAATGGCGCTTCGGTTCTTTGTTCAAAATTTGAAACATTATTGCATTACCCGACCTACGAATAAATGCCTCCCCGTCAGACCTCCGAAGGGTTCCGCAAGGATGAAAATGAAGATGGAAACTAAACGAGCTGAATTATTTATCTTCAGTCTAGAAAGGATCGTCATAGAATGTTCGCTGATGAAATTTTCGTCGAATGTATATATTTTCCTTTATCCCACAATAGATCGAAATACAGGTAACGCTTGCCGATATATACCCCAAAAGTTCACCCTATTAGCAATACCCTCCTCCGAAATACAACAATAAAATAAATAATAACAAAACTCGTCAAATTCCCTATCAATTCCCAAAATTCTTCATTTTCCCACAAAAAAAGACATCTGCCTCGATCCTAACGTCATCGACATAAAAAAGGTTCCAAAAGGAAAAAAAAACAATCAAAATGATCTACAAGCATCAGACCCACCCTATGACAATGCTAAACATCAAAAGGGCCCAACAACACAGATAAAAATTAATTCAATCGCGATAACACTGATTACAGATAATACCAATAAATTCAAGATGGAGTTCATCACTAAACCTACAGAGCGATGCACACAGACCAAACCCATATTCAACACCAACACGTACAAAATCCAACCTGAATAGCCATGCAGCCATGACGATGACGATGACCGTGAAAAGTGGAATGGGATAGAAGATCGATAGCGATTGATCCAGTCAGTAGTTAAGCGTGATGCTGACATGTTGATTTCATGACGATCCCTATAGTTGACACACGTAACGTCGACACCAATTGATTTTCAATATCCACTGCGCGTTCAACGTGGACGAGCGATAACGTCGTCGCGCAAGATCATTGCGTCAGTCGCACCGTTTGCGCATTGCACGTAAATAACGACGTCGGATTTAGGAAGCATTCCGCGCAGTGGTTAGGTACAGAGAACAGGCTAGAGAATAATGGCAGCGTTTCTAAGCACTGTCGTACCTTGTGGTTAGACGCATCCTGTGCTGTGCAACGTGGCGTCTGTTCAAGATTCTCACTATGAAACATATACATATATATATATATATATATATATATACGTAACAAGAGTGCACAAGGAGACAGAGGACTTAATGCACGCGCATGATAAAGTCGAGCACGAGTATTTAGACTGAATGCATTTAACCTGTCATTAAAATATATCAGTACCCATGTTTCGCACGTTAGAACGTTAAGGCATTCCTAAAGTGTCTAGCGTAAAAATTATTACGTAACGTTGTATTCGCTTGGCGTCTGCTTAGACACTGTCTCAATCTAATTTCAAATGTCTCGCGTGACTCCGCCACGAGTCACTAGAATTGACTCGAGTCACTTGAATTGACTCGAGTCACTGCGAAGTTTTGTGACTGTCCCTGAGCGTTGAATAGTTGTGTAATATATGTATATTACGAAGTCAATGACGTTGATTCAAAAGTGAAAATCGAAATAAAAAGGAGAAGGGTGGGGTGGGGGTGGGGGTGGAAGGGGCCGAGTGTAGCTTAGTGCCAATGAAAACGTATTGACGACAGGCGAAGTGTGACGTTAAGGCACTTTTCAAGAAAACATCGCGTCGTTCGTTAGGGATTCCAAGCATTCAGCCACTTGAATGAAATTAATGTCTTTTGGCGAAGTCGACATTGCCTACGGCTGGCTGTCTCTCCTTCCGTTTTCCATGAACGCGCGGCGGCTTTCGTCTCTCTCGCTCTCGCATACCTGGCACTTCCCACCACTGCACGCTGATCGCATTGAAATTTATTCGTGCAATAAATAACGATGATTAATTGCCAGCTGGGAAAAACGACGAGACGCACACGTACAGCTTCGCCGTGAACCTAGTGAAATTATCCTCGACGACGTCGCCGTCGGCGTCGGCGTCGACGTCCTGGACGACAGGGGCTTCCGCCAAGACAAAAACTTCATTCGCAGATCCACCCCCACTTTAGTTAACGTACTTGCATCGGTGAACGCGTGGAACGATCGATTAGATCTTCGATCGAACATAATAATGATGATGATAATTTTATGTCTTACGTAATAATTTCCTATAGTCTATGCAATGCGTTTATTTTTTTTCTTCAACGTTCCATACGTGACATTCATATTCACGCGTTTATTTCGTACCTTCAATTCCGGCAGAGAATAAATAAATTTTTGGAAGAGGTGGCAGAGAAAAAAGAAATAATCAGTTTTAATATTCTTATTTTAAAATCTGATTCTCTGCACGAGGAGGAGGAAGAGGAGGAGGAAGGGGTAGGGGGGATGCCGCGTGAAACCGTTTAAAAATTTCGATCTGATCGCATTGCATTTTCTTCTGTCGATATCATCTACCCGGTTTATCGTGATTTCAGGCTGCGCTTTATGCTTCTGGGACATTGTGAAATACACTCGCGTGATAACGATAATGGGATTTCCGTTGCCGGTACCTGCTATCGCTCCAATCTTTTTCAATAGTTTTAATAAGCAGATCGTTCGATGAAAAAGTTATTAACTTTTTTTTTAATGAACTCTTTCTTCCTCTCTCTCTCTCTCTCTCTCCCCCTCTCTCTCTGTTATTTTATCTGCGTATATATATATGGGTCTGTCAAAAGTTTTATCGAGGCAATTTTGAGTCAGCCGAAAGACAAGAATTTAAAATGCAAATCGTACCGAAAGCGGAAGTCGTTCTTACGAATCAGATCATTTAGCTTTAGCGTCCACGGCCCTTTTACGGTATTCCACGTAAGTTTCAAAATAAAATCTTGCCAAAGTCATTTTGCGGCGACTATGACTTCTCGAGTCTTCGTAAAATCGCTCAATGTGACGGAACAAGTCTTATAACGATAGTCCTTCGATTCTGTTTGAATGCAAAAGATTATTTTCGCCCCCCCCCCCCCCGCCCCTCTCACGGGAAAACATCGCAAGAGACCCTTTCGTGATAAATTTCGCAAATTCATGAAAATTACACTCGATCGATCGCGTAACCATACGATATCCTAAAATAATGCTCATTTTCCCTATCTATAAACCCGTGCGATAAATAGAGTATGCCAGAGGATATGCATTTCGCGTGCATGTACCAACGTCTATTAGCTCACGTTTTAACTATGTGTATTAATTAATGGGCGTGTGCACAGCGTAAATAAATGGCGTACAATCTACGTACTGTTGTTTTGGCAATGGATTAGATCGATAATTTATGAAACGTTATTTTTCAGCGAGACGTTAATTCGTCCCATAGAGAATTTATTCGCGTGATTCAATGTTACGTCATTTCGACGGCTTATCATTCGCATTGAAAAGAAAATATAACAAAAAATAATAAAATAAAAACAATATTTCAAGTTTTAATAACAAAAAAAAAGTTCGATATTAAAGTCTTGCCCTTAACGTTAATAAAAATTCGTAATGACTGACCACCGACTAATTTATCGTCAATCAATAGGAATTTCCGATACGATTCCTATGAATTATTAGCCAATAATTTTTCCTCCCGATCATAACGTATTTATGATTTCTTCGTAACGATCCAGTCGGTCTTGCAGGTCTTTTAATTTTTTTGACCTTGATTAATGCAACCAGATCTGCTTTCGAAAGCAGACTACCGCACGGTTGCTCTTCCTCCCCCTATAGCACATACGCAATAACTCTTGCCAAGTGGCATAATCGGCCTCTAATATACGTACCAACGTGATATCGTAATTGTACACGCGATGGCGCAAGACAGTAAAATGGCGGGAAGCGTATAAGAATTTGAATAAATGCATACAGAAGCCGAATAATAATGACGTCCATTTTTTTCTCTCTCTCTCTATGATTCGCTATTGGAATCAAAGTAAGACATTAATCTATAGAGTAAACGAGGTCTTGATAAAAGTGAGTCAATAGACATTCCAATTGTTTGGTCCGGACAAAGTTCATTCGGCCATTAGACGGTACCTCGGCATAATGTCCGCAACGATTTCCATTAGTAACTTCGTTCCGTACCTACACTTCGTTACTGCGTATAGCTTTTCTATAAAATAGTTTAAAACGTTTAAGCTATCGGATTTGAACTTTTGAAACGAGCTCGCAACATTCGAAGCTTAATTAAGTTGTCAGGACTGAATTTAAAAAAGAAAGGAGTGGCTCGACTCGAATCTCGTTATAGCTGCGTCGCTGGAAGATAAAAAGAAAATATATACAAAAGAAAAGAAAAGAAGAAAACTATAAGCAAATTTTAACTTCAGAGATTGACCTATTGCGTATGATGATGCTACCTAACCTATACGGTCAGTTGGCTTTTACAGTTAATAAAAAAAAAGAAAAGGAAGCTACAACTGCATCCAGTATTTATTTACGTACGTGTTCGTTCTCTCTCTCTCTCTGCTGAAATATTGCTAGTAATTGCTACTAGCTAGACGATCCGCCATTTTGCCATTGATTCTAAACGGCACGTAACAATTTACTGAAGGATTTATCAGGGTATCTCGTTGTTACTTCGCCATTATGTTATCGATAATGCGATAATAATGGCTGCAAGGCGGCTCTCGATTCAGGATCAGACACGCAGCCATTAGATATTCAAGAAGCCCAATCTGTTCGGCAATTGTAAACGTGGGCGAATCGGTAGCCATCTTGAATTTCCATATAAGCAATCACCGCCCTGCTCAATAGAGACATTAAAGCAGTTGCTTATCCTATTTTTTTCTTTCATTTATAACAACCAATAATTTCCAGTAAAACTAACGCAGAAAATTGCTCCATAACAATTTAAAGTGTTTGCAATTTTTTTTTTCAAAATTACTTACATTCATTTTCGAATCCACTCGACCAATAAGAATCAGTAACACGGTGGATACCATTGCTTGTCACTTTTGGGATATAATTGTTTTGTTACGTGTCTAATTATAAAGCAATGAAGGGACCCCCCCTCCTCATTGTATTGCGCAAGTAAGACGCTCGTTAGCAGAAGAGCGCTTATCGCAACGGAGTGAAGTCAAACGTGGGTAATGGCGCAACTTTCTTTTTCGCATCAAATTAAAATTGTTTACCGCTCAAGGGTGAGCTGCCGGAAAGTTTATACCAAGTTTTGATTCGGTAGCCTTATCAACAATTCAAACAAGAATCGCTCCGGGTACTCGTGTGGAAGAGTAAGGCAAGGACGGCTGCTACGACGACGTCGGCGTCGGTAGCAGCTTCGTCGGCTCGATACTCCGCCAGAAAGGAAATAAGACCATCCACAGATAATAAATAGCCACTTGCGAGTGCTTCTGCTGCTTGGAGGAGAAAGTACCAGGACAGCCGTGAACATTCTCGCGAACGATACATTTCCGACGTATTTTTGATTTAAAGTATTACAAAAAAAAAAAGAAAAGAAAAAACTGGAAAGCATAACAATTTTGAATACAGGCGGCAATTATTATTATTTAATTCGAAGTGGCATAGAGAAGCGTGAATTTTTTCTTTTTTAATAAAATGTCAATAAAATGTCATTGGGTAGTTATTGTGGCGTTGGAGATACTTGCGTAATATTTAAATAAATTTTCAATCCGGACTGAAACATTTCGAAAAATTATGGTACTACGTGTTCATATAGGATCAATGCGACGCAACGTGGCGAATGTGCAACTTGCGATCGTTTCGAAGAGAAGCGAGATTCGCCTTATGGCGATATCGATTTTTGGTCAACCAATCGCAAAAGCCAATGGCCAATCCGCGCTGCAGCTGGTCGTAAATCGTATCAATCGATTGGACAAAGATAAGCCGTAAAAACGAAAATAAACGTCTGTACTATATATATATATATTCTTTATATAAATGAATATTTATATACACAAACGTATACAGCCACATTTAAAACTGAGTTTCCACTGACTAAAAGCCATTCGACAGATTCCAAAACAAAGATTCACCATTGTACCAACGCAAGACAAGTTTTTCCTAGTATAAGCACAGAGTGCTACTAATCTCTCGTAAAACTGGTCCATCCACAGAATAATCCTTTCACGAGAATATAAATAGCAGAAACATTAAACGACCCATTAACAATGGCATTCAAGTACGATGCTCATTCGAATCGTTCGATTTTCCTCCTCTTTTACTTCCATTAAAATGTATTAAAAAAATCTTTCAATTCCACAATTCCTAAAACAATAACCAGAAGCTCAATTAGACATATTTCTCGACTTCCTTTAAAAAAAATTTTAATTCACCTTACGCAAACCCGGCTTCTTCTTTCTCCTCGAATCGTGATAACAATCGTATACACACATATATATATAATACAAAAAAAATTGTTTCTATAAAAAAATCTCCACGTGTACCCCGATGCTTCACTAATACGTAGTTACGTAAGCGAAGCGTCGTTACGCCGTGCAGAAGCGTCGTCGCCAACTCGTGAACTCCGTTAGGTAGAAGTTCACGACGTCCCAAGTAAAGTCGGTTCTCCATTTTGAAACAGGCAGACAGACACCCTCCGCCCCCTGATGGCTAGTGTTACCAACTTAACGGAGTGTGAAAACTGCTGCTCGTTTAACTCGGAGCTTCTGAAGGCACGTATCGCGCGGGAGCGTCGCGACGCCCAAGGACCCCTCCGCTTGAGCTTTGCTCTCTCTCTATCTTTATCGCTCTATCTCTCTCCGTCCATCTCATTGGCTCGACCATTGTCACTTTTTTACAGGACTGTACAAGAACTCCTACCAGATTGCTCGTTACTTTTTATCGCGTCTGTCATAGCTCAAGCTAACTCGATCGCCATAGCTCACTTTACATGAATGAGCTATCCTATAATATATATATATATATATATATAGGTCTCTCTCTCTCTCTATCTCTCTCGTTACGTAATGCTATTATAAGTACGTAACGCTGCCGAACCAGCCACGGGATCTTCTACTTGGATGCACTTTCTTCCTCGTCGATGCTCTCCTTCACTTTATCGAAATGCTATCACACGGATCCTTTGCAATTACTGCTCATCTATAGGGAAGCCTTGGTGAAAGGTCTTGCTTCACGAGCGAGGGATCCTCTTGCTTTGAACGTGTCTATAATGTAGTTAATAACTTTTTTTTAAGGTGCGAGGTATTTTTGGTTTATATTTTCATTTTTTCTTTCCATAAAATTTTATTCGGAGCAAAGTTTGCTATATATAATTATAATAAATTATCGCTCGTCTATGGGGACGTCTTGGTGACAGGTTTGATTTAGGAGAGTGATCCTGTTGCTTTGAACGTATTATATTGATGTTAAACTTTTTTGGATTTCAAGGACAATTTTTTTTTTGAAATTTAATCAAATCTCATTCGGCAGTGACCTTCGGGTACGAAATTGCTCATTGAGAAGGGCAATTTCTTTTTCCACGAACTTCCTTATACCTCTTGGCGAATTGCTGGTTGCTTACGTTTTTATTTCTTAGAATTTTGTAATTGACGTAATTTCCTGTTGCGTGCTCGGTACACTTTAATGTACACAATATACCGCGTGTACATTGCGACTGCAAGTTATTTCCTTCTTTCCCATTGGTCCATCTGCATCGACAGATACCATCTTTTTATTATTTTTTTCTTACTCTAAATCCTCTCACCAAATTAAACGTTTTTCAAAAAAAAGATCGAATTTAAGATAAATTGTACATTCGTCCGAACATTTGATTTCGTCCATAACACCAATAATAAGTGTACACGAGTGTTGTACGTTGAATTAAAAAAAAATTACCAACTACCAAAATAATTATCAATTTCAATCAAAATTTATCTAAGTTCTAATCTGCATCCTTTTAAATCAAAATTCTCAGTAACAGACAGAATCTTGGTCCATCGAGAGAACTTGCATTTCCAGATACCTCTCCTCCGTCATCACGTACTATATCTGTATTACCGTGTACCGTACACACACCGTATTCTAGGGGGTTGATAGCAGCCACTTGGTAATGCTGCGTAGGAAGGATACCGTAGGCAGCTGAGACAATTGGGAACAGTCTGGCTATTAGTGACACACCACGGAACCCAGCCGCAATACGCTCCAGCGAACGACTGGCTGAATTACTTATGCACGTTAACACGAGTTTTCGCCAAGCGCGAATATTTATTGCCTTGGAAGCTGTAAGGATTGAATTACAATGCTCTGGCTTTAACGCTTTGTCTATTTATGAACTGTGCATTCCCAAACATTACGGCAAACGTTCTCCTTGGTATTCAATTGAACATTTTTAAGCATAACGATTCCGACGTCTATACGTTATAATTAATTTTTCTTTAACTTACGACATACGTGGCTCTTAACAATTTGCAAATATGTCGTTCGTACGTGTACCGTGTATGCAATTAAGCGCCTGTATATTCAGTCTTATCGGACGCGTGTAATATTAAAAATTTTACCCAAAAAAAAATTAGCATATTCGCAAAAAACGATACGTTCCAATTGAAAAAAAAATTGACGGCTACGCCGGTGCTGCGCGCTCCTTTTTTTTTGGATTCTTGTGGATTTCCCGAGATCTTGAGTGACGTAAGAACGCGACTAAGTCTCGGCAGGCACTTAGGAAGGTATATAACCGAGATATATCACAAACTTAATACTTTTGCCCGCCCCCTTTAAGCGCCGAGTTGCCCGAGTTATAAAGTTACAAATTGCCTAGTCTCAAATTTAGCGAATGCCTCACCCACGATCTACCCACCCTTTTCCAAGAGCATCCCCCCCCCCATGCCACCCCCTTACTGGTACTAGCATCCCTCTTTCCCATAGCCAGCCACCCAATAGCCCAACCAACCCCCACGTACTTGCCCATGTATCCTCGCTCTGTATTCCAAGGCACGGCCCTGATTATCTTAATAGAAAACACAAACACGCTTTAATGTATACCATCGATATATCACTGGGCTACAGTAACGCCGGAATCTAGCCTGTCGTGCCGCCAGAACAAAAACTAGGTTAATGCAGCCTTGTAACTTGGCTGTGCTATTACCTAGTGTTACCTAATATTGGGTAATATTATCCAGGTGCGTTAGTAGACACTGCGTAAACAACTGCGAAAAAATATTTGCGAATTCAAATGAACTTATTTTTACTCTTTTATTTTTAGAGACCTTCGAAGAGTAGCCATCTTGGCTTTTTTTGTATCTTGTATAATAAGGGGTTGTGAGACAGATTTAATTGATTTAATAATTATCTATTGATTGCCTCGTAACGGCTCTGCTTTGCTGTTCGTTAGGCTTAGAATTCTGGGTAGTCTCAGTCGTTTCCTTTTACGCCGTTGCACGAGGTTAATGCAAAGCAAAATTAAGTCCTTTTGCTGCTACCACGTCGCTCACGCGGACGTTCGTTTTGCCATGGGGGATTTATCTTCGTATTATTTCATTAACTGGTATTTCGGGACTTATTAACTTGGTGATTATGTAAAACAGTGGCGAAGGATTTGCCTGCTCTAAACAAAGCTGTACACTCGACGTGGAAAGTTTTATGTCTGTAGACTTTTTCATTCTCTTGGTCCGATTGAAAATGGCGATTGTGAGCTGCGAATGCGTGTTGATGCGAACGTGAGGTTTTTGCTTTGAAAATTGACTTAAGGCGATTCCGATTACGAAATGCTCGTAGATGCATTTGAAATAAAACTGTTGGCTTTTATACCGCGGCGTCACCGTAGCCGTCCGATACGTTGACTCTGATTTACGAGTAAACGGGCTGTAACGTAAAATTGAAAGTTCCCGCGCTTTTCCAAAATCTTCGGTACGCGAATACTACTGGTGGACGACACAACACTCGCAAAGGCCAGAAAAGGTTACGTAAACTCGCCGAGCATCTCCTAGCAGATCACACCTGGCAGAGCGTAGCCTATTGTATAAACCAGACATAAAATGTATCACAACCTAAGAATAATAAAAGCATACTATACTATACTATCTTCGGTACGCGCATACACGCATAAATCACATTCAATGAAAAGTCAGACGTGCGTTACCCCAGCCTCTAGGACTTCTCGTAGAATTTCCGTTGCACGCGGAAATCGTATTCTCGAGATACAGCAAAAAGTCTATAAAGAGACACGTTCCCGCTTAGCCGTGCCGCCGCCATGTGCGAATGCCATTTTCAGCTTATCACGTGTTTCTGACTTATGTTGCAGTCGTGACAGACCAACCCCCCTTTGGCAACGTTACGGTAAGTCCTGAATCCAATAACAAGAGATCCAAAAGGGCAAACGTTTTTAATCTACGGTTGTTTTATTTTTTTCAAAATTTCCACCACTATCATTCACCCCAAGCTTTGGAATCTACATCCAAAAACATTCGCTCTCGAGTCGATGGAATTATACAGATTCAATATATATTTACCCAGAGCAATAAGCGTGCTCAGGATAAATCAATTACAAGACTATGACTTTTTTTGAATTATTTTTTTTCTTTTAATACATGCTGTTTATTCGCAAAAAGAAAAAACTACTATATACCGTAAACAGTCGTACCTCCTTAAACGCCTCGAAGCATAGATGCTACAATTTTTCAAGTATAACACTTGGCGAGCACGTTCTTGGTGCTATGAAGTAACGAAGAGAAGAGAGACAGAGATAGAGAGCGCGCGAAAAAAAAGAGTGCCAGAGGGCAGAGTAGAAACTCAACAGACTCGCCAGACTCAGGAGGGAGACGGTACCAAGTGCAGAACGTGTAAAAGAAGATAATAAGACTTACCCTTATCACCCTGTAGATATATCTCCTATTTCTGAAGGGACTGAAGGAGGGTAGGTCGTGTAAACTCGAAGCAGTTTTTTTTTAACGCAAGGGATACATTTCACAAGCAAATTATTCGTACCGTCCCCCATTTTCCCTTTCAATTGATTATTGCGCCACTGTGGTTAGTCCGATCTGCAACATTGAATTTTTGGTTTTTCTTCACGTTAAACTTCCGAAAAATCGTTCTACCGTTTACCAGCCATTTTGTTTTTGTATATCACGACTCTCGCTCGCCTTACCCACTTTTGTTGAGTTCATACCAAGAACATTGTATACACGATATTCATATTTCTTCTAAACGCACGCGTACGAGTTATCACGCACGTGGTCTAGGCACTTCGCGTACGTCAGCACCGGAAGTGCGTAAATACACAAATTGTCATGATTTACAGTTGCGCCTTACTAAAATCACAGCAAGAGCCTCCGCCCTCCCTACAGGCCGTATGGCGTTATAATGAATTTCCATGAATTTTTTTCTCTACTTCCTTTTTCATTTTTAATCGGTGCCTCGCGCGCGCAATCTCACAGACACGCCATGGCAAATGATATTTATGAGAAATACGAAGTCTTTCAGTTTACGCCAAGCAGCAAAAGAATTACAGTCAATTGTACCGTCGCCTACGACCATTAAAATGACGAACTTGAAAACTTTCTAAAAGTAACGACAATTTCTTACTCTTACTTATTTCCGATAAATAATAAAACTCGAATCAATCCTACCACGGTAAAGTATCGCGCGTGACGTCACGTCATAGAAATATACTTCGCTTCAACTTGTTATCGTTAATGCAATCGTAAATTGGACCAATTGCAGTTGCGGAACGTTCCGTTAGCTCGCGTCTCGGTGCATCTGTTTTCTTCGCGCGGAACGATTCCTTCCCGCAGTTAGTGGCAGCAGCTGCGCTCGACGTTGAAGTGGCAACGGTCTTACATTTTGACAGGAAGAATCCTATTTAAAAGTTTCCGAAGCGGTAATGCCCACTACAGCGAATGCAAGGATGCGCCTGTCCAATACTCATTAGTCATGGGACCTTTATTTCCTTCGTTTTCCGCCATCTTCGCCAAAGCTTACGTAATCCCGTCTAAAACGAAAATACCAAATTACGTAACGGGCACTCGTGGTTAACGAAGACAATCTTTCATTCCGTCGCGACGCCGATAGCCCTTGCAGCGTCGCTTGCAATCCCACCTGTATACCTGCTTAATCAATTAACCCGTATGCCCTTTAATTGATTAACTCCTTATCTCGTCTAATCACCCAAGGTAAGGTTAGGTTAGGGTTAGACTGGACTGCCATTTAGAATTAAAACAATTACGACAATCTCAATTAAACCAAATCGACATTGATCCGTGTCTGGTTACGAATCGGTCGTATCTACTATCCAAGTGACGAAAGTCCTCTCACGGCCAGACGCGTCCATAAAGCAAATAAGAATATTCAACCTACACCCATGACGTTTCCCTTTGGTAAAATAAAGTCATGTTACAGTTACATTGCCGCATATTGAAAATATGTCCAAGGTATTGTTGTCGCTATTCCGCGATACCGATTGGTCATCGCTATCGTCGTTCGATGCGTAGAAATTTGTCGCCTGGAGTGCGTGTTCGCGGTACTAGTCAATATAACGTATAGCGGTTCTTGGGCCATTACGCGACAAGGAGGAGGTTCGACACAAAAAACCGGATAGTTCTGAGGAGTGCTAACGATTTCCAACTGAAAGAAAAAAATCAATGGAAAATATGCATTTTTAACATACGGGGAGGGCAGGATCCGAAACTCGTTTTTGGGCCGTAACGTAGCCTAGCGTAAAAAAAACCGCATAGTTCGGGGAAAGTGCTAACGATTACCGATAATCCTTTTAGTGTAAAATCCATGTCTAGGTTAATTTATCGCATATCGAAAATATCGCGAAATTCCGTCACCGCGTTTCGCGTTGCCGACTTGTGGTCGCTATCGTTCAATGCGTGTGAATTTGCCGCATGGTGTGCGCGTTCGCGGCGTGCAGTGAATTTAAGAGATTGCGGTTTACCGTGAAAGTGTAAAGATATGAAATAATTTTTTAATATTTTATTCGATGCTGGTAAGACGCACGCCCAATGGGCGTCGGGTCTATTGAAAATTTCAATGAAAAAAAATCCCCTACTGTCTTTTGCTTTGTTCGATCACAGGAAATCCCGGAGGTTTACACAGCAGCATAGAACGACCAGATAGCGCTGCCGTTCCTCAGGGAAAGTTCTTTACTGAAAACACAGCACGGTACAGGACGTAGACTGCAGCAACACCACAATAGAGTACAGAAGGCATAGAGCGTCATGAGACAAGGGTAATTCCCAATTCGAAAACGACCTTTGTTCCAAGCTCCCTCCAGATATCGGTGTTCGCGTACCTGTTCCTTGCTTCTCTTGTCTCGTTACTTCCGCGTTAACGTTACTGCCGCGACCGGATGCGCCTGACGCTTATATCCACGTGAATCCGAGCAAATATTGTAATCGAGCCTTGCAGTATGCTGTAATCGATTTTACGTAAAACAATTGCCAACTGGTGGTGCTCGAGGATCGCCATATTGAATTGAATTGACCTTAAGGGGTAGTTCCAATGTATTTTTTTCGTTAAACCGTACGACGTAATACGTGTCACGCGTGACGTATCGCACCACTGAAAAAATACTTTGCTACGACTTCGTTATCTTTTTTGTGTTATCGTAAATCGAAGCAATCGCAGCTGTTTTGCTTATCGTGAAATAAAAAAATATTTTTATCCATCCGTCGAATTACTCTGTCGGACGATTAGTATCGGCGTTGGATTTTCGCGAAATAAATCGTCCTTCCGTATATAGCCCATATATCCAGTGTGACGTCAAATTGAAAGTGGTAACAAATAAGTGTCTACCCGTTATAGGTAGGGGTGGCGGGTAAGTACGTGTGGTGGATGTGCGTGCACAGTGTCTGACTATGTGTGAGGACGAAAGTGGATTCAGTGAGTAAGTAAGCGGACGGGATGGGTTCGATGGTTGAACCGCTATGCGAATATGGGTGACGTATTATCGGGAAGGTAAGGAAAACCGGATGACACAGTGCCGCCATTGGTTCAGAAAATGGCGGAGGTAATCTGTATGGAGTTGGAGGAAGAAAATGTTATATTGAAAGAAAAATTTTTTTACAAACGCGAAGTTGACCATTTTTTCAATTTCATAACAGATCGATACACTACTTTAAGCGGTTATCGAACACGATCTTAATCCAATTTATTTTGTTCTTCTTAATCGAAGCTTAATTAAGGATAATCGTCGGACTTCTTGCTTCTTCGTCGCCTCCCAAGATCGACCTTCGGTTCTACCGTCATGCCGTGGTAGGTTACGTAAACGCGCGAATGAAAGAATGCTAGCGGAAGTGCAACGGCGTCCTCCATTCGCATGGAGTATTCAATTACCAGGCAGAGCCAATTAATGTAAAAGTAAACTTCTTAAGCTCTTAAGCTTCCGATCCACTTCTAGTTTGTTTCAGACTTGTGATTACATTTTCCTAAGCGCTCGTTTTGCCCGTGTACGGTCGCGCTAATAGAATTTACCTTTGGCCGCCATCTTTCTTGCAATTCGTCGAAGTAATTATAGGGGAGCGCGGGATATTTAAATTTTCAAAAAGATATTCCCACCCACGTAACTACGGCTGCAAAATGTATTTAAATGATATCCAATGATCTGGTTCCTTTTCTTTTGAATCCACGAAGATTGTCTCACTCTCCTTCTCTTCTTTTTTTGTCTTCCTTATCTCTCGCGAAAACAAATAAAATGCTGTTTCGCTTATCAATAGAATTTACTGGAAAAATACGTGACCGCGCTTTTCTCCTTATACTCTGCTTTCCCTTTATTTATTTATTTATTTTTCTTTTTTCCTTTATCTTCTCCTACCTTCTTACTGTCCACTCAAAGACAATCCTAAAAATACTGCGACAAAGGACTGCCCCGTCCGGTTATGTATATAGAAGCTAATAGTATATCTATATACGAAATGGCGTAGCGATGTTTTATATCGATAAGACAACATAAAGCAGCGGAACCCTATAGTCATTATGGGACCCCATACGTGCGATATTGAAAAAATATTGTCGCCAGAAGATAAGGGGCTTCCCTATCGGGAAACTCGTAAGTGTCGAAAATTGACCTACGATCCAAAATGTCTATATGCGAGAGGCGGCGCCACTGTCTTTCGAACAAGACAAACGTATCCGCTTATAGGCAGCTTAATCAACGTTTACCGTAATAAGTAGCCCGGGACGCCATTACCCGTTACACGAAACGACACTTAACCGCAATTTCATTAGAGACAAACATAAAGAAGAAAAAGAATTTTTCTTCTAATTTCACATAATTTTCTCATTGATCAATTATCTTGACGCCACTGGAGCTCAATCTACTCCAACGCGATAATCATTATATTATCACTACACAGTATATGGGCACTAATTCATCGGTACCAAATCTTTGGCGTACAAAGTTTATTAATTTTTTCAAAATATTATCCAGGAGTCGTACGAGATACAAAGTGACAGTGAAGTTTCGTTGAATGGACTTTTCAAAAGTGCGATTAGGGAGGGGGGAAGGGGGGAAGGGAACGACCGAAGGAAAGACAACGACGGCAAGAAAGAAAAAAAATGAAAAGAAAGAAAGAGAAAACGTAATAAAGGAATAAGAGAAAGCATGCGTTTTCTCTGGCTTTACTGTCGTAATCCCCCCTCACTCCTTCCCCCATTTCCTCACGACTTCTTTCACATTTTCTTCACGGTTTCGAGTACTCGCCGTTATTTGCTGGCTCAAACAACTAACGATAAGTAGGGAACGGGCGCATCCCACATCCGACGTCAGACATTGCAAAATCCTTGGCTGGTCTGAACGATTCGCTTCCGTAACCACTGGCGCACTTCTTCTCGATTGTTCCACTGCGCGAAAGCTCTAAGTCACTCCGTAGTGAAAGAGCGGCGCTTAGCATAGAAAAGCCATAGAGTAGATGGTTCCCATACAGATAGAGTCCTGAATGATGCTACCCTTATAATTCACACGGGGATGAACGGCCAATGAGCATCAACCCTTAAACCCACTTTCTGTATTTTAATCAACATTCTTGGAAACGATATAGGAAACACGCGTATGATAACGAAGATATAGTCCAATGAGATTTTGTGTAGAAATTTTTTTATTCTTAACTTTCATATATTTCATAAACATAAATGTTATCGATAAATGAAATACACGAGCGCAGCCGGAAGTGATATTTGTCAGTTTCAAACTACCCGTTTCCTTCGTTACGTTGTGATTACGCGTATTTCCCTTATTTCAAAAGTCTCAGGTGAGTTTACTGGATTTCGAGTGTACGGTGTAAAATCCCGGAAATCGCGGAAGCGAGGAAAATTGAAGAAAAGTGAATCGAGCCGGAAGATTACTCGGCTCCTTAAATCCTCGTTCCTCTGTGTTCCTCGTTACGTGAATGTGGGCGCGTAGGTAGGTACGTGTTTACAGACTTACCGCAGGACACTCATTCCTTGGTTATATATGTGTATATATATATAGACTTGAACTTTCTTTTTATCATCTTCCCTGGTCTGGCCACATTAAAAAACAATCGATCAAATGGAAATTAGTATTGAACATTGATCCTCAGCCTGAACCCAATGAAACTTGATTAGTTTTATTGAATTTTCGGCGCTAAGCCTTTTAAGGTGGATTCGAAAAGATTGCACGACCGCATCATCAAGGCGCAGTCATCGATTCTAGACTCAGGTGATACCCTTACGTATTATTGAGTCATAGTAACATGGTCAGTGTCAAAGTTCAACAATTGCATAATTTTTAGAGAGACAAAATCACAAGATCTTTTACATTGAGATGCAGCATCAGTTACAGTTCTGAATTCAGATTTTTATGCACTGTCGAGTCGCGAGACGATGACCCTCAATAAAAACAATTGCTCGTCCAAAAATTATTGTACAATTAACGCAGCCTCTGTATTGCCATAGTATTTCACTTTAAATTATTTTTATAGATTATAGCGAATGACTTAGGTGCGCGGGGATGATCGGAACAAATAGAAATGGTTAAGGACGAAGGAAGTAACATGGATATCCAACGTTGGCAAGCATCGGCCAGGAGTACCAACAGCAGTGGACCCACGTTATTCCCTATAGGCAAATACCGATAGCTATATCTCAGGATAATTTGTAAGTGCATACAACAACATTGCACATTCGTCCTATGCACACAGAGTTGCACGTGGAAGCGAAATGCACCACAGTCCCTATACACGCTACACTCGATCGGAACTCGTAACTCGTTGCGAATCCCTACGAGCTTTGCGGATTTCGTCCTCTCGCAAGTTTATCTGACTTGACCTTATCTGACCCCGAGAAATATCGAAGACACGCCTGTCTCCCCCCCCCCCCCCCGTCCCTGATACCGTTGGCAATCCTGTAAAGCCTCGAAACTCCGCATCGTTAATTGGAATCATATCGAACCCAAGGATCCTATATATTGGACGAGACTCGACCGAATCTCTTGATTCTGCAATCGATCGTTTATCGATAGCATTTTTTTTTCGTTTACGTAAATACCCATTACGTTTTTGCGTTGTTACGAGAGTTTGGCAAAATTCGAAAAATTTCTCAAAGATGAAAAAACCAACCAACATACAGACATGCGGTTCTGTTAGATTGAAATTTCACGTGAAGCACGCTGAAGATGTTGTGAAAAGGTAAAAAGCGAATCGATATGCGATATTCAAAGGCGGTACGTTTCTTCGGTAGTTTAGCTCGAGAAACCGAGCTACCCCGGATCCACCCCCTATAGCCACCTAGGAAGCATCCCTTCCTACTCTTTCTGAAGATGGGGATGGATATCGATGCTCTTATTGCCGTAGCTCACTTCGCTACTGGCTTCTCTCTATCTGTATTGGAGGCAGCCGCTTTGAAATTTATTGAATATCCATAAGTAATGTGAAACGGCTGTAAGAGCGTAGAAGAGCCTTCTTATGCGCGTTATGGAGTGCATCCCTCTTGCATATATGTATATATATCAGGCGCGAGAGCTGCTTAACGAAATAAATGAAAAGTATACAGGGTGACTCACGGTAAGTTACGGATTCGGGTGTGGGCATAACTTGAGCGACGGTGATTGCGATCGGTCGTTGATTACGGTCATTGTTCAATGACAAATAACACTTGAGTTATATGGATCATGAAAATGATTAATCGGTGATCCATCCCGTATCTACAAGTTTTCACCCGGGACCAAACCGAAACGAAGTCAACAGTATAAGGAAAATTATTGTCCTTGGTCAATGAGTTTAATCGTTGCTCAATCATCTTTTATATGGATCTTGTGAATTTCAGAACTTATCCTAAGTACGCCACGTACGCAATACTTTCTACAATACATTAGCTTATTCTTTTTTTATAATAATTCCGTAATTTGAATAACGCAAAATATTCTTGTTTGGTACTTACCGTGTTTTCAGAAACTTCATGTCGAACAAAGTGACGTATTACGCCTGATGTATTATTTTCGAAATGAATATAAAAAAAATTATACAAGGACAAACATGGAATAGATCCCTTATTTAAGGAAAATAAAGTCTACACTAATATCAGTTTGTGCTAGAATCCAAATGAATGAATAAATTGCATATAAACGAATAATTGCTATTATAAATGTCATTTCTACTAAAAAAAGCTATTATTTTAAGAAAAATAATGTTTTTAGTTTCTAGCATTTTCGAGGATAGATGCCCATACGTGCGAGCATAGATGCCCTGGTGCAAGTGATTAGGAATGGATGTGACACAATTGAGGTTAGGACCTCCACTACTTCTTATTGAAAATCTAATTGTTCATGGGCATTAATTTATATCCTTTGCAAAATAGGATAAAACGTAGAACAATACCTCGGACCAAAAATAAAGCATGGGATGGATGCCTTGCCAATATTATATAAAAGTCTTAAATTTAAACGATATTATATTGAATGTTATCTTTAATTTAACCTCATGGCTTTTCGATAAAACATCGTTCACCTTAAATTTCTTCGTAAAACATTTTTAAACCCTTATTACACAGGACCAAAATTTACCTGAAATTACCAAAAAGCGAATAATCACTTAACTGACTCATCACTTATAAATGTGACGAATACACTAAATATGCAAACTACAACAATTAGATTGCATTGTTAGATCAATCGTGTTGGCATACAGAAAAATAAAGAAGGGGTAGGCATCTATCCTCGTAGAACATCTATTCCATGTTTACCCTATTAATTAAAACCGCAGTCTCGCGGTACTCACTCAATAATGTGCAAGTCCAGACCTTCCAAGGGTTGATCGTTGGGATGATTCTCGCAGAACTCCATATTGACATCATACGTGTAACTCCAACAGCCATCTTCCCTCGTTCGGCACTTTTTTCTGAAAAATGCAAATTTTTAATATAAACACATATAACATACATCCGACCGCTCTACGTGTCTTTATCCGTTTATATAATTACGTAAAAATTGTCCAAGCACCTGATTTCAGTTTATCTATACACCTCCAAGCATCCTGCCTTGAAATGACAATAATTTGTCTTAACGCGAACGAGGATTCAGTTTTCTCGAAATATTTTAAAACGCCGTGTACGACTTGAGAAACAATGACTTACAGTGAGAAATATATCGTAATTTTCTTTTTTTATTTTATTCCACGACTCGCTCTCGACATCTGTATCTGTTTTAAGTCTATATGTGGGTAACCCTCGTATCAGTGCGCGATGTTATCATAATCGATCATGGCTGCCGAAAGAAAATGCGCTAACCCCCTGAAAATGCCTAGTGAGTTCTAGAGAAAGGTTGGCTGCCGTCAAATATTTGTTAAGCTTCCGTATACGAAGGACGGAGTGTGTTTCGAAACCTGCTGATATTGTCCCTCCCGTGCAAACAATATTGACAAACTGATAATAGGATGATATCGAAATACCGCGGCACTCATCTTTGCAGTTTCAATAGGCGGACGACGATGTTCAAATAAGCCAGTATTGGCGCGCGAATAATCGGATGTCTCGAAAATATTATTATTATCGAATATCCTGTCGACATTTTTAGTTACCTTTCGGATATATAGAGGATGACGTATCGCCGACGGATCAATTGATCACAAAGTAGCCTCTGGCTAAGTGCACGCTTGCTAACTGCGCACCAAGGCGTCTTCCCCTAGATGGGCCGTCGGTAGAGTTCCCCCACTTATAGCCTGACGCTTTGCAGCTCCCCCCTCCCCCTCCCCCACTTGCAATTTATCCGCTTGGCAGCGTGGAGTAGACAGTGCAGAGTGGTGGTAACTCGCTAAGTGCGTGTTTCTTCCCCTAGTTCTCTGGACGCGCACTCAACGAGAGGCTACTGTAATAGGATTCGAATGATCGATCATAATGATAATAATCAGGACGAGTCAGACAAGAAGTGAATCATGGAGAAACTGGAAATTAAAGAAGAAAAAAAAATTGATCTTCATGATAAATCTTGTGGATATATTTTAGCACTGTGTCTTAGGCTGTTTTATGTGATAATAATTAATGGGATTTGAATGTAAGATTAAATTATTAACCTCTGAACGACCCTTAAGGTCATCGATTTGACGAGGTAAGTCGAAGATGGAGATGCTTTTTTCTTCTTTTTTTTTTCACGGAGAAAATTAATTCCTTTCTATTTAATTTACTACGATGCTTCGTGCGCGAGCATCGCTCTGCCTGAGATTTGCATTGGATCTTAGGTACTTCAAGTACTTAGCTTGACTAATATGTTCCACGGTATTAAAACATGCCATACAATTTGATAAGTGTTATAAGGAAGCTGGAGTTTGAAGATATTTAAAGCTTAGAATTAGGAAGAGCCAGTGAGAAAATTAATATCCTGAGATTATTCTTTTTTTTTTCTTTCTTTTTAACTACACAGACAACAGACTGATAACTTTTGACAGTTTTCACGTAATCCCAAGAATCTCTCAAAGGGCGCTCTGACTATCGATCATCTCGCGTAATAATGATATATAGCTAATTTTTTTCCGCTTCATTATATCACGATTTAGCCTATGTATTATTTTATTTACGATAAGACACCCGATTGTCCCGTTCCAAGAAATTCACCAAGAATTCATCAGCGAAGCGAAGAGGGAAGACGTTTCAAAAGGATTCCTTTATAGTAAATTCAATTAAGTCCGTTAACGTTTACGCTCCTGTCTCATTACTTGATTATTAAATGTCCGCCATGGAATTACGGAGTAAGAAGAGCAAGGAGACCAAGGCATTCCGGACTACAGAGAACATCCCGCGTATAACCACGTTACCTACAACTGTACCTATTCACTAGATAGCAGTACGTACTAGTTTCGAAACTGTTATTACTACCCTCGTGAACTCTCTCGCTCGAACTACAAACGTTGGTGTATTCACTGTTCGCTGTTCGCTCTCGAGACTACAGAGAGACGAAAAGCCTGTAGGTTTTGACCAATACTTGACCTCTGACCTTAACAAAACCAAAGAACCACTATTCATTCATCCCCTTTACATTAAACCAACAGACAAAATAATTCATGCAGTTGCACCCCACGGGAGGAATTAATTTCCAACCTCAAGCGCCTTGAGTAAAAAAAAAACTATATAATTATCATAAAAAGAAATAATCATGTTAATTCTTTATATAATATACATATGTATATATTTTATCGAGCTCGTTAACGATGTGAAATAAAGAATAAATTGTTCATAACCGACGAAAATATCTGGTACATTAATTTATTCCTGGTGGGTCTAAGAAGTCTTTAAACAAACAGCACGTTTCGTCCTTAATCCTTTCCGGGGTTGGTAGCCACCCTAGTATAGGTACTGAATTGAGGTTAATGTTCGCGAGTTGGTACCACTGGCACACGTAACAGTATGAATGACAAGCGGCCCGTATAATGTATGTAACGCGCGTAGTTGCGCGGCGGACAATGATTAATGGAGGGTGCTACTGATGAAGCAGGCAAACACGTATGGTTTACATAGTCAGCCATACTAGAATGAACTATACCTAACTATATATAGTTGAATAGATGCTGTAATGCGACTCAGGTTTCGGGCTCTAATTTGACCGAGTGTGGATGTGTGTGTGCGTCTGTGCATTTGGCGTGATGGGCTCTCGCTTTGTGATGATCAGCGACTAGCTGTGCCAAATCAGTGAAGACATAACAGAGACTATTTAGCGAGAACAAGATCCTCTTATGTATCCAGCATCATCCGAGTATCCGATAACACCAAGAACTTGAACCATACCGAGTCCAAATAGGAGTTGACATTCATTCGCAGTGCCCAGTGAATAATTTGTCGTCTGCTAAAACGTAGTAGGAATCATTTTTTTTTAATTAAAAAAATGCCTTTTTTATTCGTACTTACTAACACGCTCCTCTTGATTAAATCTCAAATCGTTTACAGAGAATGTATTCGTTCGACGATAAAATTATATTTCGTATATCCTAATCTTTATGGGATGACAAAGCCTCCTGGCTTGGCATCGCAAATTAAAGTCATTGGACAGGATGAGACGTCGCAGTGCGGTCGTTCTCATGGGACACGGGGAAAAGCTCCGAGGCTGTCGTCAACATGAAAGGAGGACTTGAATGCGTCTCTGGATTCTGCAACAGGAAAGAGAGCGATGCGAGTAATGTTGATGAGCTTTGCAGTCGCATAAATAATGTTGGCACCATAGAGAGATAGAGGGTGATGGCGGGGGACGAGGGGTGAAGCAGGAGGGATTTAAAAGAAGGAAACAAGAAAGCGAAGGCTGATTTAAAGAGAAGAGTCGGTCTTTGCGGAATGACGGTGGGTGACTGGCTGGCGCTTTAGTAAACTGGTTGACTGGCTGGCTTGTACAGCGTGGGGACCTGGCGAAAGGAGTAAGTCTTAGATATTTACAAGAGATCCTCCTTAATTAAGGGACAACCTGCTGCTCCGACGCTTTGCCTTGCGGTAAACATATAATATCAGTGTACCATCGGGTGTCGCATCTACCTGACAAGCACAATGGCGTCAGGTTCATTTAGTTGCGCTGTTCGCTAAACCCATTATGGCGCAGCCGAGTTGCGTTAAATAATTACGAGGGAACGAATATACACATTCGCTAAGGTAAATGTTGGTCGTAAGCGTACATACGTATACGTAGTGCGGAGGCCTTGATATTTCTATAGGAATTGCAAGTCTTGTGGTTCTTACAGAATTAAATGACGCTCATTAGCAAATTCGTGGTCGGGTCTGTCGATTATGTTATTGTTGATAAGAAAGAAGAACCACAGAAATTTTATCTAATAAAAATTGTGAATCTGCGTCACGCAGATTTTTTGTTTCTTTTTAATTAAATTATTGCGTGTTTAATCGCATTTGAATCTGGTATGCTTCTAATGAATTGAGACACAAGGGATGTTTATTGGTGACAGGGCTGAAACGGTTATCTTGCAATTCTATCGTAATTTGGCTAGAACCAGTTTAAATGGACTATATTATACGGGAAGAGAAAGGAATTAGAGGAAAGAGTGTAATTTGGCGCGAAATAGAAAAACGCCATCGGATAACGAGAGAACGCGTCGCTGTAGCTCGGTTGTAAATTGTATATTCGCTAATTTTGCGAATCGTGCCAGCGACAATTATACGGATTGTAATATTATGCTGCGCTATGTCGCATCGGCGTCCCGCGAATGCACGACGCCTCGTCGCCATTGGCGACGCTTAAAACACTCAGCCAATTTACGCGCGCGCGGCATTTACGCAGTTTGCAATTTGCGTAATATCGCGTTGCGACACGAGGGCAGCGATAACGACAGGTGGTAAAATTATAGTCGCGTCATCGTCGAGTATTCGAAGCAGAATGAAATTGAAAATTCAGTTAATTAAATAGACTCCAAATATTTATAACAAAAACAAAACAAAGAAAAACACGAAGAATCTTCATTCATACAAATTGTTTAGTAAATCACTAACAGTATTACCTATACGTGCACCATACACGTGCCTTGCATTCCACAAGACCTGGAATGTGGAATGAGAGATTGTCGAGATTAAATTAATGAGCAAATAAAAGGTCCATAATTCATCAGTGCAAATGAGGATGTCCAGATAACTTAAAGATTCAATTTCGACCCTTTTCATACCGACAATTTCAAGTGCCTATAGCATGCCGCTATAGTATACACTGGTATATAGTAAATCCTACAGAAGGGGCGTCGCGACGCGTGGCGCGTCGCGCGTGTAGGGGACCGACAATAAGTTACAGAACGATATAACCATCGGTCAGCTTAAGCGGTGGGTTTAGTCCGACAGATTATTAGAGTCATTTACCGTAAATAAGAGTCCATCCCTGGTATAGTGCAATGGCCGCTATACCGGAAACTAACGTAAGCTACTTCCAATGAATATACTATAGTATATATTACAGTGTGTAGTATACTGTATTTCCTTTCAGAGCCTCCTTCGCGCAATCAGCTACAATTTTCCTGGTAGTATCCTCGTATATAGCCTTGGTAATTTTTCTCTTGAAATAATTCTCCTCCGTCAAATGACTCTGGACCTTAATTTTTCTATTCACTTCACTCAGCATTTCCCTTTGTGTATTCTTCGATGCATCTTTAATGCTCATTTGATAGTACCATGAGAATAATGAATAGAGTTTGTGGTGCATTCGCATTGTGCCAGCTGGTATATTGTATCCTCAGATACAAGGGTGAATCCTCATGGAAAGCGGTTCACTTGATATCCTGAAAACAGGCATACAATCCCACTGAATAGCATATCACACGTTGTGCAATGTCAAACTTTGAATGTGACACAGTGTAATAGGAATAATGCGAGGCACAAATGAGAACAGAATTGGTAGGTATCTATAAAAGAAGAAGATATCCACTATATACAATTTTGATTTATCCATATCTTAATTACTAATTAGTAGTTGAAAAATATGAAAATAATTTTCTTTTCTGTATCGAGAACTCATAAGTATATGATACTCATGAATACGAGATATTACTTTATTTAAGCAGGAAGAAAAATGTATAAAATACACCTACGATACTTTAAGGATTTTCTTTTACTTCCCTAACTTTCTAGCAATTAATCACAATGTACAATTGTGGAGAGAAAATGAAACCACTGGAGATGATATGAGCTAGAAAAGACATCAACACTTGAGTCTTTTTATTGGTGCTCATATGCTCTGTGCCTGTGTAGACTCTTTTTATTACTATCTGCTATGTCTCTCTTTTTTACTGTATACTGTATCAGCTATGTCTACAAGGTTATATAGTGTGGAACATCTCTACAGGGATGAAGGAATCGTGCGAAAAACGATGCTGTGCAGGGGGATGAAAGTCACGACTCATTATAACCTTTGACAAAGTTACACTGATATTGCATTTAGACGAAACGGTGCAGTCAAAGTCCTTTTGACGTCCCGTACAAGACCAAATAAACGTAGATTGCTAGAACTTTGTTACCTAAAAATTAATACTGCTGTGAAACTATTACAGGGTTCGAAAGTGATTTGGGGGAAGGAGGAGAGAGATTATTGTCGGGTATTAGAAAGCCAGGAGATTAAGAAATTTTTACATATTAATGGGGATACGAGAAAGTTTTAAATTTCAAGAAATATATAACCCTTGTAAAATTAATTTGCAGGTGAATTTGCAGACCGCGAAGTGGCGCAAACAATTTCTAGTAAGTTTTCTTAATATTCGAGGATTCGCGAATAATTTCACCATAAAGTTTCCAAGTTGGCATAGAACCGAGCATTCGCCGAATTGGCTCCGGTTACTCGACAAGCGTTGAACTGTTTTCTGGCATAAAATGCACATGCGAAATTGCAGACCGCACTGTGCAATTTTCGAAGAGTGCTGAAAATATTGACCCTACCGATAACTAACTGAATTTCATTTGAGATATCGCGACCGTACAAATTTTAACAATTTTTTATTTACGCCACTTGCACGAAACCGTCCAATAGCGATTCAGGAAGCTACGTACAGACAAGAATTTCGTAAAAATACTGAATCCGCGTAATGGCAACTTAATGCAAATTATCAAAATTCTTAAAACTATATCTCGTGTTCGATATCTTAAAAGAAAATGGCCACCATTTGTACATACAGGGCAGCAATAGGGTTATTACAAGGGTTCCCACTTCCTACTCTGCTTCACTTTCTCGACATCGCACTTTAGTAAGTGGTTTCCCTTATTTATTTTTCAGATGGTCCATCTTCTCAAGAATGGAAGAGAAAGGCCTTCTTTGTTTTGCTACTTTACCTTCAAATGGTCCACTAGAACGTCACTTCCATCCTGAACAATCGGCCATTCTTACGCGTGTATACGCATTCCACCAAGAAAGCTTTAATAGAAGTATTCTAATTGAAATTCTAAGATCCTCCCTCGATCATCCACATTCCGTACAGACGCTTCGAAAGAAGTATTGAAATCGAAATTCTAAGATCCTTCATCGATCTTTACAAAAGCTTTCCACACTAATACCCAATCTTAATAACCAATCATAAAACGGTACCTGTTATCAACAGTTTAGGATTATCTTTTTGCATATAGAAAAGCAATCGCGTCCTGACAACACGACGCGACCATCCCGGCCAGTAGCGTAGGCTCGTACAAGGTTATGTTGATCGGAAATCTGTCAAGCGTAGCCACAATATTGTTGTGTAATCCCGCGTGTTAATTCGACACGTATCTCGAAAGCTTCGAAAGCTGCGGCAGCATCGGCGTCGATAAGCTGTCAATATACCGGACTATAAGCCTTCCAGTATCATCAGAATACTGGGGATACAGCTTTGTAATACACATCGTTTCCGGTATTACTACGTTAATCGGAAACTTCCTACACTCAATAGAAACCACGAGATTGACAAGTAGAAATAACTTCCGACAGAGCGAAAGAATTGTTGAATAAGTGACAACTAAAATATAATTTAAATATTTCGTTTTACATACAGATTTTTGCTTTTGTCGCTTATCTATTGTCATACCAACCCCCTTCGTTTCATAATGTGGCTTGCCATTTGATTAACGTATTTAACACTCAACTGCCTTCTTTCAAAATGTCTGTATAAAATGCGACTCCGCAAACGGCTAGGGTCACGGACTTTTACGGAAGTGCTTTTCATTTTCTTGGCTCGCAACGCGAACGACGTATATCAAATATTTAGTCCCATTTAGCGACTGTGACAACAGTTTGGCAGAGTCATGACGCATAAAATTTAGTCGCCCAAAGAACCGAAACGACACTCCGCGGTACCGGGGAGATTATGAGATGGCGCTGTCATCGTTCACTTTCATGAATACTTCTCCCTCTCATTGCGCTCTACAAATGGCGAAGAGCGAACGACGCTTTCTTCTTTATTTTAAAACCGAATTCTATTGCTGACTGCGAGGACGAGTGTAAGTGAAATAGATACGGAGAAAAGGTGAGAGGGAGTTTTCGTTTCTGTTGCAATGAGAATCGAGCCGTATTAAAATGGAAAATTCGGATCGACGAGAACAGCCGACCTGATTCGAGTTTCGATGGAAATCCGGAATAAATTCGCCAGCTGTTTACACAGAAGACTCAGTTCTCATTAGAATTCTGGTTTGTGGATTTTTATGATATTATTTATAGATATATTGCATGGGATATATATTTCAACCGTTTCCGTATCCATTGATATTGAATTTCTAGCTAACGATACGAATATTGATATTACGAATTAATATTAATGAGTTATCAATGACTTTTCTCTTTGTATTTTCTTTTCTTTTCATGAATTTCTTACGAACTTTCAACTGTTACGTAATGGATTCAGTATTTATCTTGTAAATATGTAAAAGTTCGATTCCCAGTAAATGCTCTGTGAATAAAATTATGCTATTAAACGAATTAAAATTATCGAAGAGATAGCTTCGTTTGTAACCCTAGACGGATACTCTTGTTTTTGGGTCCTTACTCGGACACCCTGCGGTCTTTCGTGATCGACAGGTTTTTTTTATCAATATTACCGCGAATTGAAAAATCAGAGAAAATTCTATAGTATACATTGACATGTCTACTAAACGATCCGATAGCGTTTTTACCCAAAAATAATATGCAAATGTTTTTTTAAATCCAAACTTAGACAAAAATCATGAAAACTTGAAATCGCCTGGACACGAAAGACCCCCAGGGTGTCTTTCTAGGGTTAACAATCGGACAATTCAGTTTGTTTGAAAGTTCCTGAGTAAAGATTGTTTGGTGGCTTGATCATGTATGGCTAATTATGCAATTTCTTTTTCTTTTCATATAAGGAAAAAAGTCAAGGAATAAGTTATGCAGTAACGACTTAGCGGCAGAAGGAAGCAGAGAAACATCGAGAGAGAAATGGACGTGGTAATGCTGACAGCTGGGTAAGGTAAGAGCGACTCTAATATTATTTCTTGAAATACGCGAATTTCAAGCACTCGACGAGCGTCGGGACGCTGTGTCAGTAGGGTTGGCGGCGGTTGCAAGCTTCCGGAGTGAAAAGCGTCGGGAATTCAACATTCAAAAGTTTACTTTTCCCTTTCATACAAGGCACTGCTTTCTGCCATGGAAAAGCAAAAAAAGAAAACATTAACCAGAAATTCTCAGGGCTGAATGTTCATAACGTTTCAGTTTACACTGAAATAATTAAGTCATTCCCAATTAGTGCCAGCAGAATTAGATGTTTATTAATTACTAAAAGATATACTGAAAGTCTGAAGATATATCGAATTCTTCATAACTATAATCCACTAACATTCTACGATACGTTGCTAGGAATTTTTCGAAAAGTCGAAGATTCCATACTGATTGTTTATATTAACGCGACAACCAGTGCCAAAGTGATTGTCAATTAGGCCACAACGCGTTCTGTACCGCTACGCGCCATTTATCCGTTAATTGCTCTAATGAAAGTTTAAAGTGTTTAACGCTGCGTAAATGATGAGCTGTCGGCATGGCAGTGTTGACAGGGGACTGCATAATCAAACAATACCGTCTAGGTAGTTCGGCAACGGCACTAGGGATTTTCTTATTAACATGGCTGCCTGTAACGTGCGAGCCCGGCTTTCACGTAATCCACCTTGTATTATCCAGTTAGGGTTACGCTGGGTTAGTTACTATAGAGTCGAGTTGGCAGCTGCCAGCTGGTAACCATTCCATTCACCTTTCTTCTTCGTCCCCAAAAGAAAACTGCTCCTGGCTGGCTGGCAGACATGCTAGGTGGGTGGCTGGCCGACTGGAGGTTGGGTGGCTGACTGACTGCTGGGGGTAGACTTTTATGAGCCAGAAACATACGAGGGTTTGTACGATGGTGGTCTTTTTCCTTCTTTTTCTCTCTTCTTTTTTTATTGTTTCGCCATTACCTACCTACATCGTTCGCGCACTTACTAATACTTATACCTCAGCGAGCCACTTCCGCTTTCTCACTTTTTCTTGTCCTTTTAACTCTTTTTTTTGCTTCCCCTTTCACGATACTTTTTTTCGTTGCGAAATGCGACGATGGTCACGACGCCGCGTTGCTGGAAAGGAAATAGTTTTTTGATTTCTTTCGATCGTCTTCTTGTCTTTTTATTTCTTGTGTTATTCTTGCTCTTGTTCACTGAACAACTCTTCGATGCCTAGAACTTGCGATATATTTACCTTTTCAAATAATTCCAGGTCGTTTCTCCTTTAGCATTTTTTTTATTCTTTCTCCGAAACGACTTCACGGGAGATTTATTCAATTTTTTTTCAAAGTGCTCGTCTTATCGACTCGATCACGGAAAAAATTTCCACGCGAAAATACTCTGTAATAATGTAAGAGGGACTGTACTAAAGATTATCGTAATTATAATGATAAGCGTTCACACGAGAAACGTAAATCAAGGTGAACGACGAAGTCATTTCTCAGGGCACGTATTACTCGCGAGCGAATGGGACGTGGCAAAAAAATATAATGGCACCCTGCCTACATATACCTGTTCCTTGTGTCATATATTTTTCAAATAACTCCATGCCAGTACTTTCCTCATAATAATTTCCTACCATTTCAAAGATCGTACACAGAGGTACAAGATTAAACAAAAGAAAGAGAAAAACATCAGTACACTCGGAGACAGTCTTTTCGAAAAAGTATTGGCGTGTTACTCAAAATTTCTTATCTCACCAAAAAAAGATTCCTACCCCCCGAACATATCGCGAAAATTCATAAAAATGACATCGACCACACGTCCAATCAGGCGATAAGAAAAAGACTGAAAGCAGAGTGTGTCTGACTTTAGTCGAAAAATAAAAACGTAAGAAATATCACAATTTTTCTTTTCTTTTTTCCAAGAATACGTTAAATTCACTCTTGTATCTTTTTCCCATATAACGAAACAAGCAGCAAGTAATCCAGACGTCAAATCCCATACAAGCCTAAAGTCTACTGACGTTTTGTTCCTTCGGTTTTTCTTTTCATCCTTCTCTCTGTTTCCCATCTCTTTTTTATTGACTCCTCCCTTCCTCCTTCCTTTCATTCATCCGTCGTAGCTTTCCTGGGTCGCTTGGGTAAAACTTCTGTCGGGGTCGCTTTTCTGTTGGGTCTTAGGGTCTTCTGGGTGGTACCAAGCACCACTACATCCGCATCGAAATGTATTTCCTTTGACGTGCGGTTCTGCGACGGAAGTGCGGCTCAAAGGATCGTCCTCGGATTTCGAGTGATTCGCACGTATTTGCCAGAACGTTTTCGAAAAAAGGACTCAATCGGTCTGTCGCTTATCTATATGTCAGCCTATATGCTGTGTAGTGAAGTATATCTACGCTGTATTCTGTGTATAAGCATATATACATATATACACACCCATACAGTTTCTTGAGAGATTGCGTAACGGAAGTACGAAAGGTTGCGAAACCGGATGTGAGCATAAATTGTCGAGTGGTTTTAGAACATTTTCATCCCCACTGATACGTACTGAGTTTCAGGTGATTTCAGGGGGGGATAGAAAATATATTTTTTTTCAGACTCTACTAATGCTCGCCTGCTCGGTTAGCTGACCTGGACTTAGGCGTCGCCGTCGGCAACTTCGACGTCGACGCTCTGAAATAAAAACTGTGCGCCTTGTAGTAGAGGTATCTCGGCATAAATAAGACATTTGTTTTCAAAGTAGCGCAGGGCATTGCGCCAAACAATGGAGGGAAAGCATTTATGTAAAACATAAGAAATAACTCGCGGGCCAACCTAGTCTTACCCCCAGACACGGGGTCGCCTAAACTTTCACCCTTAAATAGCGTTCTTTGTCTTTTCCATCTAGGAAGATTTATTTTCCGGCATAAAAAACACAACTTCGGTATTTCTACGCTCCAGCTGCTTCCCTCTTTTTTCTTTCCTTTTTTTTCCCGGGCCTTTTTTGTCTTATACTCGCTCGCGTATTATGACACACGAGACACCGTGCGAATTTAATGCTCGTGTCTGTTTCCGTTTTTTTTTTTTAAAGATAAATTCCATCCACTCCAGTCGCCAAAGACGCGTCGACTAATCTTTTATCGCGACGCGGAGAAACACGCGCGATTTTGTATTTTTTCGGTTTCCTTTTGTCAGGTAATGCATCGATGTTGGGGAAAAAAAATGCTTGAACTTTCGTAAGGTACTGCGTACTCGAAAAATTTCTCTCGAGTAACACTCATACGTGGAATAGCGCGGAGCTACGATTTTTATTAATATTTTCGGTTATGAATGTTCTCTTTACATTCGCCATATTTAATAATGTGAAAATTGAGAGAAAAGAAAAGGTCTGGATGACTTTCTCTACGGCGCCACCATATGTGTAGGTCAGATAAAAATTTTTCTTTTCTTTTTTTTTTTGAGACTTCAGCAAAATAAATTCAGATTCCGCGATTCGATTTAATGAGAGTCATTTATCTCACGCCTTTCAATACGAGAAGACCGGCAGTATTGGTTCGGCGAAGATCATAGGAGGCTTCATCAATAATATTCTTTATGGATGGAGGATAATCCGTGATTCTCAGTTTCTTTTGAAGAAAAAAAAAAATGGAAATCTTATCCATAAGGGATTTATATGAGAAATGTGTTTCTTTATGTGTATCTGGGTTAAGTAATTTTCCTGGGAGAATCAAAAGCCTTTACGAATCCATATGATTATTATCTCTTAGCGAATCCAAAAATACAAAGAAGACGTATTTCATTCATCTTTGAAGATAAGTTCAAGGCTCATGAATAAGCGTGACAGTTCACACAAGGTGTACTGTATGTATACATTATGTACGTACCTGACTATACCTGTTATCCAAAATTCGAAATACGGAGGGCATGATGAATTTTGCTATACCTGCAAGTAGATCCGAAGCTCCATCCAATTCCGGCTGTCTGCTCTTACAGCGACTGATGATCGATTGAACGCCATATGGGTGGCTACAAGGGATGATCTATATAGAGATACGAAATGATCTAGCGCCGGGTAACTTACACCTGGGTGACTCATTAGAGCGAAATCGCAGCTTTGCATAATGGAGGACTAAGCGTTCCTTGATAGCTGACGTCACTTTGTTATGGATAATTCAAATTTTCAATGACAAATAAAATAATTTTATCTTCGACTTTAATGATTTATAAATTTATTTTCTCATCCATCTCCCATGAGATATATTACTTCATTGGATCGCGAAGTCAGCGTGAATTTTTCTTACGCGGTTACGTAACTGATTTTTATGGTATACCGCGTAATGGCGGGAAAATTTGAAACACTGTGCTATACAGCGAACGTGTCGTTGTTCGCATTCTTTTTACGTTTCTTATTCTTCACGATGTACAGGTGGACGTCGTGTTTACCTGATTTGTAAATTCGAGTCACGTTCTCACGAGCGTCACGTATTTCCGTAGAAAGAGCCGATAGCTCACTGGTCGAATTATCAAAATGGCCAATAATCGTACACACGCTGTTGAATTGATATTTTGAATTTAATCGAGCGAACGACACTCGCTAGTGTGCTAATTAAATTTTCGTTTTTGCATACTTTCGCAAATACGATTTAAACATTTTCACGGATAATTCTGCATTTTCGATGCTCACTGCTGGACAATCTATAGTCAGACGTCATTGACCGATCAATTAAAAGCATCGCGAATAACCGGGATACATATATATAGACACTCAGTTCCATGCTGATGATTTATTTCCGTCAATTAGTACTTGAAATGACTAATTAACTCCGTGTCGGAACGTAAATTCCGGACCGTAAAATTTATATCCAAACCGTCACCATAGTCATTTAATCAATCCGACCATGACGCTGTTGGCTCGTGCCTCTATTTTTTCCTCCATTAAATCAATAATCATTGGATATTAAAATCGAATCTGATTTGCCAATCATTGAATTTTATGCAATGCAAATCCATTCCTTGACAGCAGAATGCCTCAACCATCGTCAGACAGTAACGATCATTGTCAGTCAGTAAATACCTAATTTTTGTTTACTCCAGTCATCAACTTCGTGACAAATCATTACATTGCCCATTCTCGCAGCAAAAGCTTTCTTCGAATTGCTCGCGGCGAAGCTTTTGTCCTCTTTGCTTTTCCTCCAAGATAAATTTGACGAAGCCTTTTTATAAAATTTTTCATATAATTATCTTAAAGCGAATATAAAGGCCTTTTCAATTTATTGGCTAATTAATGTACGAGCAATAGAACCCGGTACTTTGGTACTGCAAGGTCGAAATATATCACGGATGGAATTGCGCGGTTTACGATAACGGTTTCTGGCAACGAGTGAAATCGCTCCTGCGGTACCTGGAACTGTTCCTCACGGTAGAATTTCGTCAGACGTACCGTAGTCCCTAGTCCTGAATATCGGAACGCGGTGGTTATGGAATTCGCGAAACTGGAATTTCATACGCATGACTTGAACGCCATTGGCGTCTGACGTGCGAACTTGATTCTTCAACGTGGATGCACAAATTTCTGCACTATTTTTTTTTTAATTAAACTGCAATTCATCGTGCAATTTCGATCGAAGGGTAAACATTGCAAAAAAGATATGTATCCTTATTGCCAATTAGACTTTGTCGAATTACACTGTGCTTTTAGAAGTTCATCGATACACTGGTCCAGGACGATCACATTTATCCATTACAAAGGATACGGTCTGCGCATGCGCGTAAACTTTTTGTTTCTCGTCATCTGTCTAACTATTGAAAGATTTTTTTTCTTTACCACCCTTGCCAGGCTGCAATTAATCCTCGAAATAAAACGTAGGGTAATGGGGCGTGGGAGGTAGGGTAGGGAGGATCCACATTGTAAAGTACGAACAATAAGTCACTAGCGAACAATGTGTCAAAGGGCGTCGCGAAAGATAACGTCCTTGTAAAGAATCTTTAGTAAACGAGCGTGTACTTAAAACTGATGGGAAAAATGTTTTTCCTGCGTGCGATAAAAAGTACGGGTACTTTGAGCGTAGGTTTTTGCAAAAAAAAATTCGTACGGCCCCACGTCATTATCATCACTCGTCGTAGAGACGGGTGACAATGATTTTTTGGTAATTTTATGTGAATTAAAAATTCAGTCATTCACCGTCTTGACGATTGAAATTATATCATGATAATGATAATCGAGTCGTAATCGGCATTAAAATTATTCGTGGTTAACAAGTTAATGAACATTACATGCGGTTAATAGTGTGACTTTTTTAAAATTCAAATTGTGTATAAAAAAGGAAGAGACCGTTTATTGGTTCGTGTGTTAAAGCGTATGAGTGGAAAAGTTTAATGAAAAGAAACATATATATATATGGAGGATGAAGAGAATAAGGAAGAAAAAAAGTATTACAACGAAATTGCACACGATCGAGTTGCTCCGGAATTGTTCGAAATAACGTAGTGCATATCGTACGTGGTGCACAGTGCCCACTGGCGAGGCGAGTTAAAATATGGCTGCAAATTGGAACCTGGCACACAATGAGTTCGCTTAACAATGCGCCTGATTCGAATTGAAACGTCATGAAAATAATCACATCGAGCCACTCCAATTAATGGCCACTGCTCGAGTATTTATTGGGTCTGGGATTGTCGAGGTGTGCATCCTGGAGGGTTGCAGGGGTTGAGTTGCGTGTTTGGGTTTTTTTTTCCTTTTTCAGTTACCCTCTCTTGAAAGTACGTAAACACTCTAAACTATTAATCAGCCGGTGGATCTAAACGGTTATACGACTAATAAAGCCCGAGTGCCATGAACACAGCTACAAGTGTTGCAATTCGTTATCCTTCAAGGACGAAATACGGTTTTGTACCCCTCCCCCCTCCCTAGACTATTCTACCGGTACCAGCTGATGGATGCTTCTTTAACGACGGACTCTTCTTCTCTAAATCCCATTAAATATCTACTCTCTCTCTCTCTCTTTTTCTCTGGCACTTTCTTTTTCTCTTTCTGGTATACTCTCCTCGTGTATTCTCTCTTTCGCTTTCTCCTTCGCGCTGATACTTCGCAAATTATCGGACTGGATTGAAAGTTGAATCGTTACGTTTTCATTGTTGACGTCACGTTGAATTGACGTTGCGATTATATATGTATTTTTGGTAATATTAAAATCCTATATACGCCGTGATTTCTTTGTTGGAATTATTATGATTTTAAATATGGCGGGACGTTTGATTCTGTGTAGGATACTTTGATCCTGTTGTCTTTAACGTTTCTATGGGGTATTGAGGATTATTAGCATCTTTTTTAACTTTGTCCAGTCTGCCAGTGTACTCGTGCTGAATTTCATTGTTATTTTTTTTGTATGTATCAGTGTACGAAGGTAAAATCCGTTTTTAATAAGCCATCGAACGAATAAAAATCGAGACTCGTGAGTTCGAACGTTACTTTTATCTGTACCGACAGACATGATATTGCGCCGCCATTTTTCCTCGTCATCTTCCTAAGATGCCTCTCGTCGCTGCTTAAATGCGGAAAGTTTTTCTTTTCTTACCTCGAGAACGAGTCTGCGCCATTGTGTGCCGCTACAAAGCCGTTTCATTCTAAGTTTCTTACGAGCCAACTGGGAAACCGATTCTCTATGTTCATCGATTCACATGGTTGTTCCATTAGCAGAGCCGGAAGCGTTAGTTATTAGAAAAATACTTTTGCTTTTGAAAATTTAAGCTTTTGTTCCGTCAAAAATTTAGCTTTTTCCTCTCTTCCATTTTAAAGAATAACAACAATCGAATATCGATCAATCGCAAAACATTACTCGAGATTATACAATCGACACTGCCAGTATAGTGGAACGTCCAATTCGAAGGTTACCAAAATTCCCGCTGGGCGCGCTGTCGGCGCTTCTCTCCCGAAAGCGAATTCAAAAGTGTACCACTCCTTTACGGAAGCGACGAATTAACGTCACGGAGTTCGATATCTCGTTGAGAATGGAAGAAGGTCGCCGCAAGGATCTGCCAAGTTTAAGTAAAAGTGGCAAAGGACACGGGAATCCCATCTGGATTTATTAAGATCCAATTCGTTCAACCCGCGTATATAAGGTGGCCTGCGTTTGTGAAAGCCCGACGGGCTTAGGCGAAAGGAAGTGACGTCAGACAGTTACCACCGCCGAGAGAATCGAAGTGTTATTTAACGAGAAAGTTTCCCTTTCAATGAATTGCCAAATCGTTCGATGGAAGTTAGTCGCTCGTTGAGTGGCCCCATTTAGGCCGAAACTGGAATTCACTTCCTATACTGATTTTCGCTAATGGCGCAGTTAAGAAGCATTTCACATATATATTACATAAATTATATATATATATCATCTTTACGTTTATGAAAATCAAGAATTCATCCTTGAATTAAATTACATTGACTCTTCATACGAGACCAAGATCGCGTATTTATTCTGTGGAATTTCAAAATTTCATTTCTAAGCGAATTGCAAAGCCAGTGCTCCGGCAAAGTATACACGTGCATTAATTACAAGAGATAATTACGTCGTCACCAGGTACCGAGGATGGAGGGTTACTATGATAACGGAGTATCCAATATCCTGGCTAGTTACATACGAGCCAATGTTATATATATATCCCATATGCTACATATGTATACCATCAGTTGAGTACACTCTCTATCAGGTCACCCCTCGTGACCTCTGTTCATTATTAATGTAATACTGCACCCCATGCTCTCTTATTGCTATACGCTATATTTGTTGTTTGTCAGCTCTATTGTTATTTTTGTTTAAAATTATTTTATCGCCATTTCCATTGGGGATCGTATTTTCAGGGCGGACTACTTAGGTGATAAACAAGATTTGAATGAGATTAACGCCATTCTCCTGTTGCATGGTAATGCCTCAAGTAGTGTACCCAAAGTTTACCCAAGTTTGTTTTCCAAGGATTTACACTTGCGTACACACGTGTACTTTGCGGATCAAGGTTAATGCTCGTACAAGTTTGAAAGTTTTCACCTGAAATTTTCACACTTAAGTTATTTCAACTTTTCAAATAAAAAATTTCTTACCAATTACTCTTTACAGTTGTGATTAATTTGACGTTGTTACGATCGTTAGAATCCTGTCGGTTCTTATTGGTAGTTTTTTTATTATGGTTTATTTATATTTCATCCCCGTCTCGGTCGTTTTATAGCGATTCATTGATTTTACTAAGTTCGAGATCGACTCTCACGATTTCCATTGGCTTTATTATCGGCGATTAAACGTAGCGGTGCATTCAGCCGTGTGAACGCGGCTTAATCGTTATCCCCCGAGACGTGTAATGCAGATCAGACATTGCTGCGAGTATTAGACGGAGTCTTGGGATTATATTCCGGTATGCGCGCACTGCATCACATCGGAGCTTTTGGTGCAAAATTAAAGGGGGGAGAGAAAAAAAGATGATTCCCGGGAATATTCCTGTTTCACGGAATATTCGCGATCTACGATCACGTCGAGCTACGATTTATTATTCATTCGAGTCGATCCTGTCGCTGCGTATATATACATTATTCATTCCCTTTAACGTACCAGAATCACGTGGTACTGTAGTCTCAAATGCTTTCTAATAGATTGACCTTGACAATTTTAAATTGCAAATTATTCACAAGCATTCCGAATGCTTTCGCTCCTTCGTGCTCGTGCATTCTCGTTCGACGGAATTGCATCGTTGGCCATTTTTCGTGCACTGTATGCATATAGATATATATACACCGTAGTCATAAAGCAAAGCACGCGAATCTGTATTTTCTAGCGAAAATACATTCGTCTTGTCAGTCACGTTTACCGGAAAGCTAATCGAGCACGATTCTGATGCTGACATGATCTTGGGTGCATGAATGCGTCTTCGTGGACCAGTATAAACTCGCTGCACCGAGAGATACTGCTGGCGTGAGTGGAGCTTTCCTTCAGCTTTGTGCAAATTAAAGTTGCCGCAAGTCAGCAGTGCCGTTGCGGTGAAGTGGATAGAGTGATTTGCATGCGATTCTGGTTGTTGTTATTGTTATTACATAGCGGTCTCTGGTAACATTAGAATTTATTGTAGTCGCGTAAAAATTCTTTTTGGATGCGTTGGTTGATTTGTTTTTTGTTCCTTCCTTTTTTTTTCCTTTGAGTTACGGCATTTCATTTTGTAACGCTCGCACGCTGCAATTAACGTTACTTTGTTTCGCGAGGAAGAGAATTTACCGATGGGCTCTTAGCCAAGTAGTTTTTTTTCGTTTTCACATTCTCTCGTACGCGGGCATACGTGCGGAGGTACTTTTGCAGCGAATTGGGAATTTTTTAAGGATTTTTTTATTTTTTATATAATATTTTGGAATACTGGTTTTACGGGTGAATCTTGAGGGAGTCAGACGATTGTCATTTTACGTTAGGTATGTTTAGGAACGGCGCAGTTTGACTTCTTTATATTTTATACCTTGAATGATAAAGGCTCGTGTCAAAAATAATATGTTACCAAAAATTGAGTGAATTTGATAAAAATTCCGAATTTTATTTCACACGATGTATGCATGATACGCTGTATTGTATATGTACGATTTTTCGCGTAACCTGAAACTCGCAGATGTCTTTCAAAATTTTTCCACTTTGAAACGCGTAGCGATATAAAAAAAAATACTTATGACACGAAATTTCAGATATTTTACAAGTCAGAATCGTATGACGTATCGCTAAGTACAATAAAATTTCCGAGTAAATTAGGATTCGCATTAAAAAATTACGTTACTTCGGAAAATAGTTTTAAAAATGTCCCCCCCCCCCTCCTTTCCACCTCCTAAAATAACACTGTGTCCGGAATGTGCAAAAAAAAATGAATCCGAAAATGATATAAAATGTAATTCCCAGTAATCGACGATATTTACAGCCCGGTAGTAATGATTATTTGATACCCATCGTAGATGGCGCGCGCGTCTCTTCCCGATGGTTGAAAATTAAGTGTAACCGGAAGCGTCGTTATAACAAGCAACCAGGTGGTTCCTCGTAAAACTTTATTGAGTCTCCTTTATTATGATAATAAACTCACGGGAAGTGGGTGCTTTTCTCCATTCGTTTTTCCGTTTGGCTCGTCCCGATTTTGCGAGATGAGAGCGTCGATAGCGCCCGAAGACGTTGTCTAGCAGCGATACTGCGGCTTATGGTTCGGTTTTTTCTGGTTTTCGACTCCAACCAGAAACCTCCTCCTACCCCTCCCACCACTCCCTCCACACCACGAAGCCCCAATTCAGCCAAGATTCAACCCTGTTCCAACCCCTCTAGCCAACCCTGCGACCATGAGGGGATCTTACCGTCTACCACCGATCACCCCCCCAAACCAACCATCCCTTATTTTTCTTTCTTAACTTAAATCACTTCGTTCCTGCGCTCTTGCGAGAACTTCAGAGTTAGATTTGCCAGGATATATTTATAATCTTGGGTATACAGCTATTAGCATATCCGGACGTATGTACATATATGAATATAATATGTAAATATATATATATAAGTAAGCCATATAGTGATTGCGCATGATCATGACTTTCGTTATATCAATTGAATTATTGACAAGGATATGCTCTTATTTGAAAATTTATTTTTGCATTATTTTTTTACAATTTACCTAACCCACCATAAAATTGTGCACATGGAATAGTCTACAGCTGATTCTCCGCGACACTGTTTTTCGTTCTTTGGCAAATAATTTTAATGAACGTGCAAATATGTAGGGGGGATTCTATATCAGCAAATCTGATCGTTAAATATTCACGGTTGCTCCATAAAGAAAAATATGTGGGTTAAGCTATTTTCATCGTGGCGAAATTTCAGTTTGCATTTATTTAATCCGTGATACGTAATCCTGGCTGAACTCTCAATACCAGGCAAAGTGCTTTGTCCAATCGCAATTGTCAGTACTGATTATCCGTCAATGCGGACGTTGGGAAAATCGATTGTTTTTGTTGGGTTTGAAAGAAAAAATTATTACTCGTGCCCGTAGCGAGTACGCGGATTTCACTTTTACACGTTTTGCCAAAATTTTTGCGATAACGTATAAAACCAGCCGTATTCGTGGCAGTTCGTCGAATTCTTTTAATGAAACGAAAATAGTAAATGCATCTACGCGGTGATACGTGCGCGATTGAAATTTATTGGAAAATAAAAAAAATCTGAAACTTTTCTTTCCACTCGGATTGCGCCTTTAGGCCATCTTCCCAACTTTTCTTGTTTCGAGAATTTCACTCAACTCGAGATACAGGTCGATTCCTATTTGAACTTCAATATAACAGTCATAACCTCAATTTGCACACTCTACGCAATTGCGCATGCGCTCACTATAATATTCTCAAACATGCCCGGACATATCCTCGACAAATTCGTCCGTGTGTTATCTCCAACGGTGTGTGCATTTCGGAAGGCTAATTAAAAGTAAACAAAACTTTGACCGTTTAAACAGTACATATAATTACAAGGTTAAATATTACGAGATAACTCGTCATCTGGATTGTCTTAAAAAAGAAAACATCCGTCCATCTAGATAATTCCAAGGTCATATTAAAAAAAAATACGCTCCGTACAACGACCGCTGTCAAATTGACAGATGGTAGTGGATATGACAGGCTATCGAGTAGCCGTCAAAACTAATTGTAAGAAAAGCTCGAAAGCTCCATTCAATGGCTGACAAAACAAAACTTTGACCGTTTAAACAGTTAATATAATTGCAAGCTAAAATATCTAGATAGCTTGTCGTCTAGATAATGCTATAATTAATAGTGATTTAAAAAAATGATATTCTCAATATGACCTCTGTCAAATTGACAGATGATAGTCGATAAAACCGGATATCGACTGGCTGTCAAAACTGATTGTAAGAAAAGCTTGCAAGCTTCATTCAATGGCTGACAAAACAAAACTTTGAGCGTTTGACTAGTACGTACAGTTGCAAGTTCCAATCTATAGATAACACGTTATCTTGATCATCTAAGAAAGAAAAGGAAACGTCCATCCATCTAGATTATGCTTTGATTAGCAAAGTGACTTAAAAAAAATACTCTCAATATAACGACCGCTGTCAATTTGACAGAGGATAGCGGATAAGACAAGGATATTGAGTAACTGCCAAAGCTACGAAAAGCTTGCAAGCTCGATCCGATGGCCGACGGGTTTAATAGGTACGCTGAAGATCTCAAGAAGTTTGAAGTTTCGATCGCGACGAGTATCAGCGTCTCGGCGTCGACGTCGGATTCAAAGATATCAAGAAGTTTTGCCGAAGTTCGAGTGTCGTCGATCGACTTACGCGTTACGTCAGTCCCTATTCTAAGTTCAATCAGACCGTCGTCCTTCACGATAAATCGAATCAGCCCCGAGCCGCAAGAATCGTCGAAATAAAACAGATCAATTACTAAAATCTTATTCCGGCTAATGTTTTTTTTTTCCACTAATTATCTCCCCATACTGTAGAGCATAATCATCATTGCTTCGTCCCTTGCAAAAACATAAATTTGCAAATATTTCAATTTTACACCAGGTATACAGGTGAACAATGCTAATCAGTGATCACAGTCAGCACGTCACGTATAAAAAAGTTTCTCGAGACAGATAACAGGCAGAAGTACCTAAAGATCGAATATCTTATCTCACGATGCGAAATGGCCGCCGCCAGTGCCGCATGCAAATTTCACATTCGAGATTGCGAATATGCGGTAAAGCTAAGTCGAACGTTACGCCCGTTTATTCTTGGAAGCTGATCTAAAAAATATAGTCGTTGGGTCGGTAGCGGAGGGGAATTGGGGGGGGGGGGGGGGTGAGATCGAAATGTGAATAGGGCGGTATCTCATCTTCAGACAAATTTCTTCATCATATCTGGAATTTAAATAAAGAGGAAATACGTTGCGTCGCATGGTACGATAGAGGGTGGGGGGTGGGGGGTGGGGGGGCAAGAGGCAGGCGACGTCGGAGGACGTCGAGGTGGTAACGTCGCTACGTGACTCTCTCGCCCTATGAGCTTCTTTCTCTCAACCCCATATGCAGGCATGTACCTATATCTTACCTTCCTTACGAAACTGGCATTCGTTATGTCTTTCTTACGGAAATTTTTTCATTCTCCTTCTATTTTTTTTTTCTTGTCATTTTTCTTTGCTTCCCCCTTCGTTACCTGGTACCGGTAAAAAGCTTTTATCGTGGTTTTGAGTTAATACAATTTTTTTTTCTTTTTTAGTGAAATCTATCGCGTAGATCTTATTCGGAAGGACAGTCGTTTGTTACCAAAATCTGTTCCGCGACGAAATTCCATTGTTGGATTTAATGTCGGGTTTTGCGCCTAGCCTCCCGATGTTCCGTGTAACCGATGAATTTTTGACAAAAGCATTCGCATAAAGCGACGATAAATTTTGAAAAAATGAGGTCGCGCAGATCCTCCCTCCCCTTTCTCTCTCTCTCTCTCTGATAGCCAAGATAAATATATGACAGGATTTCGGTTTTGATTTAGGACTATGGTCGCTATCCGAAACCCAGGGAGCGTAATACAGTTACCTATTGATATTTCGTGCGTTATATACGGTTCGCGTGTCTACCTACATAATACTTATATAGATATACGCCTGCACTGTGAGCAACCACTGGATATATAGTTGCCATTAAAATTTGTGCCAGTTTAACCTCCCACCCTCGCCCTCGCGTCATCGTACATAACTAATCATTTAGCGACCGAATAAAACCGCCGAAAATGTTCAAGCGCAAACGCGATCTATTTTACCAGGCGTTGTTAAATACGAGCATCGTCGGGGGCTTTTGCACGGTGCCGTTATTTTTCATTCACTCGTGGTACGGACAGATGCCATTTTATTTAAAAAAAAAAACACAAACCCTCCCCTTGATTATATCCTCAAAACAATGGCATTGTACCGAAACTTTATTTTTTTTAAATCCTCGTGCAAAATCGTGACCATTCGGGTATTTTTCGTAAATTACAGAGATTCGCGCTAATCGCATTTTATACTTGGTATAAAAACTAACCTCTCATTCCACCCCCTTCACCTATCCCACGTGCCTTCGGACACGTTTACACAATTCTCAAGATAAATGGCGGAATTCCCGTTGCAATATCGCAGCTGCAATATCGCGAACGTGTTTGTATTTGTTTGAACTTGCGCGCGGCCATCGATTCTTCAAACGGCCAATGGCTACGCTCCTGGACGATTTCTTCTTTGGCGCTTTCAACTCGCGCCCACTGTTACTTCCCGTTACTATTTATTCGTAAGGCGGGTACGATCGAATTGATTTCGCCCCGCAGAAAGGGTTTCGACTTTAATGACAATTTATGAGAGACGGCTTAACCGGAAATCGTCTGCGGAATTGGACCGATATATTTGAGGTCCATTTGTCTCGTCGTGTATTTAACCGTAAATGGCGTTACGCGCTCGGACGATTCATTGGTCCTTGTACACCTTGTTGACATAGGTGTACGGCGCCATTTTTATATTTTAAATATCCCATAAGTTTTTTTTCTTGCTCGTTGAATTAATTTTCTTTGTTACTCGTAAAAATTCGCGTGAGACTGGATTACGTCATGTGTCGCTGTACCGTGGGTATTTTCGTTTTTTAATTTTTAATCCATTTTCCATTTTCTATTTTCAGCCGATGAACTTTGCGAACGGTTAAAAAGTGCGACGCTTAAAGCCCGATTCACAGTTTCTCTTATTCGAGGGACAAGGGCGGTGGGAAAATGGCGAGATAGACTGGGGGAGAAAGTAACAGGGTTGAAAACTCTAGGAAACGTCTCAATTATTTCGTTACTACTTTTCGACCCTCTCCACGGCCTCGACTTCCGGTAACAATGGCGGCGCCGAAGTCTCGTATACGGTCCGACGCCTCTTTCTCCTCTTCGTCATCGAATCTGTCTGTCTGTCTTTTTTCTTTTTAATCCATTTATTATCAGACTCCTAATTCACTTTTCGAAACTCACTTCTATTCTTATTTTGTACAGTCTTCGCGCGGTGCAGGACGACATTTCGTAACGAGGGGATCAACCGACGCGATTACTACTGACTGTCTGACCCGTTATTATTTTGACTACTTACGACAATCCCGAATGCATTATTATTATTATCATTCTTGTTGATTTGTCCTTCATTGAATCTAAACCCAACAACGTGGATAACACGAGAGTGCACGGTATTACTCGTCGCAAGACCCAGAAATACCTAGAACAGGAAAAATACAATCCCCAACGGAAGGGGAAGAAAGAAAATATTAATGGCGGCCATCCGTCTGTTTTTATGGTGGATTCTGTCGTAAACGCAGTTGACTCTGTGTACTCAGCGTGTAGCGTTGAACTCGGTCGCGCTGTAAAAAATTTACATGACATTTATCAGCCACTACTGTATACTGTTAATGCACAGCATACACTACGTATATGGTGTGTGTGTATATATATGTAACATTGGGCACATAGAAGAAAGTGCATATATATAGTGCAGTTGGGAAAGTTCGAGGAATCTCTATGAGGTAAATGCTATTAGGTGGAAGATGTAAAAGACACTCTAGACTGTGACGTCACTACCGTTACTTCAGCGTCAGACTTCCGGCTTCCATCTTCCATTTAAACTTCCTTGGTACGATCTCCTCTCCCCGTTTTCTAGTCCATCCTCCTACTGATTCACGTACAACCCCCTCCCCCCAACCTTACCCAACCCCATCCTCACCCAGCAATCTTTCAGTCTTCTAACAAGTTTCGTAGCAGCTCAAAGGAGCTATTGCTTCGACCCACTGGAATCTGATTACGTTCTAGAAAAAGAGATCAATTGGGTGCATTCTCTCGAGTGCAACGTGCAACGTCTTTCGAGACGAAAGTACGTGTACCGGTTGCCGAGAGCTAACGAGACGTCATTATAATTAGGATCACGAGCGGGAAGCGACAAGAGGCATAAGTGATTGAGAGGGGAGGGGAGGGGGGGGGGGAATAAACTTATAGAAAGACTTTGATGTCTTCGAATAGGGGTGGGGGTGGAGGAAGAAGTGGTTTGCTGTTGATAATAATTGATTAATGATTTAAAGCCGGTAGAACCGGATGGGGATGATTGTTTGATGGAAAAGTTGATAAGCGATTTGTGGAATAATTTCGGTGGACGGATATTGGGGGAGGAGGGAGGGGGGGAGGGTGGTTGACTTTGAATTTTGATGACGGTTGATATGAAAATGGAGGGTAAATGGTGAATTTACAATGTAACAAGAAGATCAAAGGGTAACGGATGAATTTCTTTATTGAAATATTCGGAACGGGAGGGGTGGAAATTTTAGTCGTAGCTTCTTGAAAGAGGGGCTTCTTGGGGTGGCTGATGGAATTGCATCATTTCTCGTTTCGGATTCCGTCGTCGGGAGCGACGTTATTTCGATTGATCGATCTCGCCGAGCAAGAGGAGTCCATTAGTAAGAAGATCGTGCTGAGATTCTTAAGCCGTCGAAAAATCTCGTATAATCCAGCGGACAGTTTTTCAATAGAATAATACGCCCGTCGTCTTGTGGTATTATCTTGGAATTTCAAAAGGAATTTCGGCCTCGAGATGAAAGGAGAAAAACGACGCAGACGCTAGTCGTGAATTCGTTCGAAAGAAAAGATTAGTTTTTCCATTTTTTTTTCTTTCAACCCTCTTTACTCGACGAGCCTTTGAAAGGTGCAATTCCAGCTGGATCAAATGACATTTGCTCCTGAGTACTCGTGTAATTTCATTTATCGTGACTATACGTCATTTCATAATAGATATATAGGACTTTTCGGAAATTTGGATTTTTCGTGGAATTGTAAAGGAACAATTTCGAGTCTTAGCTTTTCTTCTAAATAAAAATTGTGTATGCTTCATGGCTTTGATTGTGTCGATAATTAATGGCTGATCGAAGCGTATCTGATCTTCCGTGGTAATTATAAAAAAAATAGTTAGAAAAATGTATTAAAGAAAAAAATAAAAGAGTCGCAGTTATTTCTACTCCGGACAAAGTTTCCGTTCAGTTCGTACGTACTTTCGACCGGGCTAACTTTTCTGCTAGCCCGAAATTGCATTAAGCGCCTTCGTCGCAACGACTGGAGAGAGAACGTGGAAGCCGTCTCTTTGCAAGATACGAAATTGAGAGAAGATCCCTTAAAGGTATGGATCAGGTGGGTGCGGGAGAGATAGAAAAAGAACTTAAGGTACGTCGCTTAGCCCGACGTATCAAGATGCTCTTTTCATCCTACGTGAATTCAATTACAATAAAAGCGAATGTAAAAAAATATTTTTTATAATTTTTTTTTCTACCTACAACGCGCACTATATGGATGGGCGTAAAAATTTTCAAAATCACTATTCCACTCGCCGCCGTGACACTCGCAATCCTAACGGACGTTATGAAATTTGATTTTCGTCAAAGGGATACCGCGACGTCGTAAAACGTAACTGATGTATTTTTATAAGAGGTCGTCCCTGATACGTCATCTATGTGCAAATGCAGAAGACGCCATCCTCGTGGCGTCCCTGTCCCCTAACCATGAAATTATGGAACATTCGTCATACTCCTGGCGTATCCTATTAATTTTTATATATCGAGAAAATCCACATGACGTCATTATTGATCGACAAGCTAGTGCCTACGAACGATGGTTAATTTGGAAATTTATCCGAAACGCTTAAATATGGATGAGAAAATAATTATCCAAGATGGCGTCTTGTTCGATCGAACGACGATGTGTACACGTGAGAAATCTACATATGCGTACAAAATATTGCGCAATTTTTTCTCTCCTTTTTCTTTTTTCTTACACTCCATTTTATCCCTCAAGGTACAATAAGCGTTTCCTAAATGGTGTCAACTTAACAATTAGCGTCCCGTCTAAATGAGCTTGCGGATTGACATTCCGAAAAGTTTCTAAGTGCGATTAGGGTGTCACGGGTTATTATTTATAATCGTCATTTACGGAAACGAGCCTCCGAGTCTCGTAAGGTCTAACTTACAACGGTAGTTCCATACATTGCCGTTCTAAATCACGTGGCGCTTATGGTCGACAGCCCATTAAATTTATGGCAAGTCATTACACTTTGGGCAACAGCGACGCCCACTCCTTTTAGTATTCGCTAATTGGGCTATTGTTATTCTCTTGCTCTTGACTCGCACTCGTGTTCGCCACTACTATTAATATTGTTACAAAATGACTGACCGACTGCAGAACGGACTCGGAGTAAAATTTCGAAAATTTCTACTGGAATTTCGAGTACCGAAATTATCACACGAGAATTCTCGTTGTCTGGTAAATTAGCGAATATACAATTAGCTAAAACGTTAAATATGAATTTTGCGAAAGAAAAAGTTTTTATTAGCAGCGAAACAACCGTTTACGTTGATTATTTAATCGAAAAAGCATTTTTAGCGAATATTTACATATTCGTTGGACTAGAGCGATGACGATTTTTATGGGTAACGTGCATGCGCCCGTATATATAGTCGCTATTAATAGATTGAAGATTAAACTTTATTAATTCAATTGTTAAAGCGACGAACTAAATACTGGAGAACGTTACTCAGGACAGTTAATTAAAAAGCTTTTTTTTACACGTATACGAACGTGACGCGCGAGTTGTACTGATATAAATATATATATATATATATATATAACGAGATCGCAATTAATGGTAAAGGAATGGACCTGACCCTAACCTTATACGAATTTTGATCGACCCAACCTAACCTAAACTGCCACGTACACATAATGCACTAACTCCATTTAAACTCACCCTCGTCATAACGTTTGGACTGTAATTACCATTGTCAGTATGGTGACAAGGGCTCGCAGAAACTGTCAGTGGTATAACGCCATTAACGACTTTTCAGGCGTGCCAACTTCATTCGTAATGGTCCGTATTTCCAGTAGGTTGTGCGCGCAAAAAAAATTGGCAAATAAATCCGATCATCGGTTTCGATACTTGATAATACTTGAAATTATATCTTATATATATATGTATATTGTTATATGGATTGATTTCGCGCGAGCTGTTAAAATTTTGCCGTTTTCTTCTTTCTCTTGGCCTGCGGGACAAAATTATTATCGCGCGTTGTCATTATTGCGAATCCTTAACGAGTAGGGCTTGAAAGGGCCGTTCGGATTTGTTGAGGGTTAAATGGCAGGGTGCGATATTAAGGGTTGCGCGAGAGTAATTCAGTAGAGATGGGATTTTTGGGCGTCGGATGACGAGCGAGAGGAGGGTTCTTGGGGCTTTTGCCGCATGCCAAACCTTAAGGGATGAAACGTGAAATTTGTTAACCTGACCGAACCCTTTGAGAAGGGCTGACGAATTTTTCTTTTGAATTTTCGACGAACCTCTTAGTTTTTTGTTTCAATGAACGTTACGGATTTTGTCGTGGATTTTACTTTTTTAGGTACAAGGATGTTGGGGGGTGGGGAGAGGTCCTTTACGCCCTTACTTTTCTTTTTTTTGCGAATGTGGACTTTGTGGATTGCAATGTATGCCAGTGAGCATGAACATTTCAATTTATTGTTAATTTAACGTGCGCTTCGAATAATTTTGAAAAATGAAAGCTGCAATGGTAATAGGTGTTATGTCGGTCATAAACTTTTTAAAAATATCGTACGTTTTATACCTTTCGACGGCTGCGAACAAAAAGCTATTTCTCCTTCGACACTAAAGCCTGCTTTTAGCCGTCGCGCGAAAATGGTTCCGTTCGAAATTACGAATCGAATGCCAGAATGGATTTTTTTTTCATCAATTTTGAACGTTTTCATTTTGATTATCGCGTTTATAGTTCATTCTGAAAATTAACGAGACTTTGGGTCGAGATTAATTATTTGATAGGCCCCAATTGATTTTTCATTAAATTTCAATATGTAACCTAGCATTGTAATCGACGTTTATTCTTTTAATGCGCGTAAAAACGTTGCGCAAAATATTCATAAATGTTATTCGGTAATACAAAATTGTGACCGCGTCAGTCTGAATTGATTATCACGGATTTTCATTTCCGTGTGAAATTCGATGTATTCGATAATTTCACGGTTACTTACCTTCTTGTAACATTGCTTGGAGTATATGCTCCAGCAGTGTACTGCGAACGATGGAAAGCATATGAGGAGAAATGGCAAGGAACGTCAGAGAAGCAGAAATATAAAGTAAAATATGTCGCCCGACGAAAAGTCTCATACGACACGTCATATAAATCAGAAAGAAAAATCGATCGAAAATCAAAGGCCAATATAAAGCGTCAAAATAGAAGGACAAAGTCGCGCGATACGAAAGTCCATATTATATCGCAAAATCAAAAGAAATTTCAAAATTTCATAATTCCATTAAAACAATAATTATTAATAAATTCTACGATAAAATCGCAACAAAAATTCACTATAGATATTCCGGAATCACGCTTCCCGCGTTTCGCGTCCTTTAATCCGCTTTTCAGCGTCGCGACACCCAGAAACTGTCGTAGCGAATGTCGTTCGTGCGAACGAGCTTTGACCCCCTCCCCCTACCATCCTCTTACCCCCTGCCCATTCACCCCTTTCCGCTCCATCCTTTACAACTCTACATTCTACAAGGTATAAAGTACGACGACACTAGGTACAGATCATGCTTTGGTCGCGTCATGAAAACGATCCTTTCACGCAGCTTAAATGCTCGACGCCCGACCGAAGGAAATTTCCGTCTTGGAGATAAGTATAGTTCGAGATAAGTTTAATCTACGTAATCCTAACTGATCCCCGGTCGTTCGGCTGCTGGATAATCCGGCAGGATGTGGATTACTGCGTCAACGATCACTCTGCGTTACGTCTTTGCTGTTCTACGTCCGATTCGTTGGATTCCTTATCTACTGCCAATCGGATGTCTCGGCTGGACCAAAGAAAAACACAGGACGATCATCACGTGTGTATGGATGATGCAAGGATTTCTCGCGGTATATTTGATTCGCAAAAAGGATTGGATAATATTTACTTTATTATTGACACGCGTTTGCGTCATTGGTTGGAGGAGTGTAATATTTTATTTATAATAAAAATTGTATTATTTGCATTCGACGTCTTACGTCGATTGCGTAATATTTCATTAACGAATTGAAACAATTGAAATTATCCTTGACGCAATTAGAGAATTTTCCCGAATCGTGGATAATAAAAGTTGAATGATTATTTTATCGATGAGAGTTATGAGATGAATTTTTGTAGGAATTGACCTAGTGACGATACAATTGTCACGTTTATTCTACGCTGTCTTCTTGGATAAGAATGATGCAATTGATTATCTCAATGTATTTGAATGACGTCACGCGCTCATTATTTCGTGATTGGCTTCGAGCTGTATCGCCGTGTCGAAAGATGCGAATACAATGGGCGCCGTGGAATTGGGAACTTTCTATTTTATTTCTTCTGAAATTTTCATACCGTTCTTCTTCTTCTCTCCCTTTTCTTCGTCTCCTCTTCGTCTTTTTGTCTCGTATCCGTTTTTTTCGCGCGAGCGTGGGCTCGCGGTGCGATCGCGTTCACGCCTCGCCGCACCCGATGCCGAGATTGTTCAGTTAGAAAATGCGCCGTAATAGTCACCAGAGGGAAGTTTCGTCGAAATTTATGGAACTCGAAAACGTGGAAATGCACAGGGGACGAGAGAGAGAGAGAGAGATAGGGAGGGAGAGACGACGTCGACGCGTGGGACGTCGACGTGAAACGAGAAAAACCGAAAGCGTCGTTTGCCTGGAATTAATAACGTGCAAACACAATCGAAATCGACGACGCGTTAACGCGGCTTGCATCGGAAAGACGAATTTTTGGAATCGAGCGTATCTTTTTGTTTCTTTCTTTTGTCCGCTCTTTCAGTATTTATTTTACTTTCTCCTTTTAACATTTATACGTCCGATAAAAATTGTCCAATGGATACCGTCGAGGAGTGTATAAACAATTTTTTTCGAACATTTACAGAGCAAGGTCTTGCTTCTTTATTTTCCTTCGGAGTATTGTGATTATAAAAAAAATCATTGCTGAATTTCGAATATTTCGATTTACTGCTGATGCACGCTTCGATTTAAAAAGGTTCCTCGCGCCAAAATATCGGGGCCGAGTCATAAATTTCGTCTTTAAAATAAATTTTATTTACCTGCATCGAAATTTATTTATGACTCAACCCAGTAGACGAAATAACGCGAACTCGATTATCCTTAAAGTTCAACGAAGACTCGAGGTAATCGTCCATAATCTTCTTTATAAATTTTGCGGGATTACATCGGAGGAGCGAAGAATTTGCAAGCGGTGGAAACGAGGTGGATAATGGGAATTATTTCCTGTCGATAGAGTACGCGTTTGTTAACCAATTGCATTACCGTTATTCGTTCGTTTAATTCCTTTATTTACGAAAAATTTACGCCCTCTCCTTAAAAAAAAAAACAATATATAATCAAACAATAACAATGAAAATCTCCCACCACGAACCCATTTTTGCTCTTGTCCAAACCTATTAAGAATCATGTACAACCATTGCTGATCCGCAACCATGTATGAACGAATGTAAAATTTTCGAAAAATTGTTCTTTTCCAAACCCACACCAAATCCATTTTCAATAAATTTGTTATAACAGGTCAAGGTCACTGATTCCCTTTACTCATTTTGCCAACTATCCTGCTAGTAACTGAACCGCTACGTATCTCCTGCCTGGCTGCCATAATACACTATAGCAAAAGTGGTAACAGTAAATTCACTTTAATGGTCAGCCAAATGAAGACATTATGTAAATATATTTCGACGATATTGCACGAAAGGGAATAAAACGGATACAGCACGTAGATACGTGATCAATGATAACTAATTAGTCTTTACTAGTTTACGAGGTCGTTACTTTCTTTCGCATTAAAATTTCGTCAATCATTTATCCTAAATTTATCAATTTGTTATCGAGCATACGTATTATTTTATACCACGTTTATCTTACTCACGATATACGATTGAATTTTAATCATGAGTGCATGCAAATTACTGAATACTATCACTCTCTCTCTCTCCCTCCCATCCTCTTTCTCTCTCTGCTCGTATATTCGGTAACACGGCAATGCGCATTCGCCAAAACGTACGATAAAAGCGATTCATTTTCATGGAATTCGATAAAATTGCACTCAATGCCAATCGCACCGAGCCTCTCACGGACGACAGATAATACACACACACATACGCCCGACCAGACAAACGCTAAATATTCGCGGAAGTGGATGACGTATAATCTGTACAGCCGCGGGCTCTTAAGTAACGCGAGACTGTTATACCAGTGTTGCGAGATTTGAAGGGAAAAAAAAAGAGAAATAAAATACGTGCATCGCAATCGCAAAAAGCGTTCAAAAAATAGAGAGAAATGGGTCTAGGCTTATATCAAGCTTTGTATGCAATATATATATAGTACCAGTGTATTTCTGTACGAATTCAAACGTATGTTGTGTGTATTATGACGCAACCGTGCATCCATGTCAAATACATATTTTCTAGCTACTAAGAAGCTTAACGCTACGTTTGCGGAGGAAATTTACTGCATTGCACGTATGAAGTAACTGCAACGAGTGCATCCTTGCTAGAATGCACTTTACCCATCTGGTGCATGCGAAGAATTATATGGTGTATGAAGACGCAACGTTAAATGGGTTTACGTAACACGGGACAGTTAATTTCTCTCCTGCATTTATACTCAGGCGAATGAGTATTATTTTGCGGGGTATATCGATGACGATGGAGTCATAAAGGCTTAAATCGAGTATCGATCTGTTCGATTGGTATGTGTATACTTGCTCTGGTGCTCCCTCGTGCCTTGAATAAATATTGTTACTGAAATTTTAATTAAACCGATGCTTCTCGTATTTTTCTGTGGATATTGGATATAGTCAGGCATTAAGGTAGTATGGTAGAGTTATGTTTCAAAGTTAACCCTATATTTTTTTATGCCTAATCGAAAGAACTCAATCTCCTGTATCTATTGGCCAAAAGAAATTTTTTTTACCGTCTAGTTTAAAAGATATTTATCTTTAAATTTGGGCAAAATTAAGGTAACGGGGGGAAAGCCTGCGTTTGGGCCGGAAGTCCTTATTTTTTGCAAAAGTTAGCTAGTTAATCTGCAGATAAAAATGTATTGACGAAAAGTTTGATATCTGAAGCATCTACTGTAAAAAGATGAACACTATTTACCGTACGGTTATGGAGAAATTAATGTTCGAAAGTAGTCATGTGGCGTCTGTCTCTGTTTCATTAAGATGCTCTCTGTTTAGCCTTGGTCGCTAGGGAAAACATGGCGGCGCAAAAATGCGCGCCCGTTTCGAACGTTTCGTTTGAAAATATCGCCACCAGTTTTAATCTGCACTATACGTAATTTTTTAATGAAACGACCACCAGCGCATAGTTGAGACATCTTTGATTATATCGGTTATATTTGGTTATATTATGTCAAGAACAGTCAAGAGTAATATTGACACAAGTAACCACGTGCTATCTAGCAGGTTGTACCAACCGTGAAAACGTACGATTAGTTGGTACAATTAAGTGCTAATCAAACGTCGTCTTAGATTAAATGTTGGGGAGCACTATAATTAACTTACGAGAACAATTATCATTTACTAGTATTAAATAAATGTTGAAAAATATTATACAATCTTTTTTTATATTTGTTTGTGTAATTTGACAAGTTGTATGTAGATGTTCATTTGACTTCAGCCAAACTCTACCATACTACCTTAATATTTTGATTTTCGAACTGTACGTGGATTGCGTGAAGTGGATGGATTTGAGTATTTGAATTTTCAAGGGGTACCGGGGACGCGTCTTTAATGATGATCAACGAATCATCGCTCGAATCGGGTGTAGTAAATGATCATCGAAATTTTTTCTTTAATTTTCAAAACTTTCATTCAGTTTTTAACAGTGGTAAAGGGATGATTGAATGTTCAGGAAAAATATTTGGCAAGGGGTTGTTTTTGAGAATTTTTTGTTGGTTAAGTCATTGAACTGTGAATTGCAAGGGATGACTTTTTTTAATTTCAAAAATTGTCACTCAAAAATTTAAGGTATTGTTGTTCGTCTTCTTTTTTAAGGTTGTTTGGGATATTAAACTTATAAGTACAGGGTAATGGCGTCGGCGCCATACTGGGATTTCACGAAACGGCAGTGATTTAGAAAACTTTTTTTTATTTCAGAACGCCGATGAATCATGATAAAAAATTCAAATTCATCGGGCAACTTTTTTTTTTCTTCCAGGCAACTTGTAAACTTGATTTACAGGCTTTGACGATGGCCGTTACAAGCTTTGCTTTTTCTTTTCTTTGCTCCTCCTCTATCGCACTGCAATCTTGCTTCTGTTTAATCGCCGAGAGCCAGCCGCCATTTCAATCCCCTAGAGAGCATATTCATTATCCTAAATAAATCTTCATAATTACAACGAGCACGGAGAAACAATATTTCCTTAGGTGAGGCCCAGTAATTTTACCCTTTGAACCCAAGCGAAACTCGCTCGCCTAATTAAAAATCATTAACAATCCTTTTCCAATGTCATCAAGTACGCAAACCTCACGGATACCGAAATTCCGTAAAGCACAAAAACAATTCACAGTATACAAAACAAGCAAACTATCAAAATCCCCAAACAACAACCAAAAAAAATAAAAATTTACCCAAGTAAAAATCCTTTACCTCTATTTTCATTTCCAAGAATTTACCGTGCCCTCCGTCATCTTACTCAAACCATACCCCCAAATCTCGAAATATAAAACCAACCCTCATCTCCCTTATCAGCAAATTTAATGTACATAAACATACAGCTGTCCACAGACAAAACTTTTTGTTCCACTTTCTTCCCCTATCCCCCTTACCCCATCGCACCCCCCACTGCAGCCGCCACTTCGCTATCCCAATTTGCTAATCTCATTTTCCAATCTGAGACAGTCCCAACTGCTCTGCGAGCTGCTTCCCGTACCGACAGCTAAGTGAATTGAGCAGTGAAGCCGGATTTCAAAGGATTTTCTGTCTATCATAATATAACCGACCACGAGGAGGAGCAGTCGATACCCACAATTGTCAGCATATCCAAGAACGTCCCGTAGTCCGTATGTCTCTTATCCGACCTCATCCCGTAGACCGACACTGAGTCTGTTCGTTTTTTCCGTCCTCTCTTTTTTTTCTCTTCCCTTCACCTTCGCTTCACCCCATAAGGGCCCATCAACCCTTAACCCACCACGCATTCGACTCATTCCGCGTATTTCACACAGTCCACGCTTTGCGTTATACGTTATCTGTATTTCTCACACAAGGGGAGACACTCAATTTCACTTCAGCCCCCTCGTACCTCCTCCCACCCCTTCAATCCCTCTACGACCACCTCAACTCCCCCTATCCATCCCTCTTATACGTTTACGGGCATTCCCATAATCCACCGCGAAGAATACGTCTACTTATCCTGGCGTGTCATTCGTCACTCGGCGACGCCGACGCCGACGCCGTACCACATGTGGCGTAGCCCTCACGAACCTCGAGCTTACGCAAGACGTTCGAATTATACGATACACTTCCGGATTCGATTGACACCTTGGCAATAACCTAAGTGCTTGGAATTGACTTAGGAGAAATGGGTAAGGGCTTTCGCACCCCCCCACCCTCCCCTCCATATTGCCAACCCCGTGGCCTTTGGTCTTTTCTTCCTCGGTCTCGAGTGATTTTTTTTTTATGAATTATACGTGGAGAGGTTACGTCCTTGGACGTAATCGTAATGACGTTACTTGAGAAGCAGCATGTTTACGTTGCTCCTGCTCATTTTTCAAACTTCTCATCCTTTTTACTGACTTGGGTGGTTAATGAGCATCGTCACGGTTGAACGTCTAATTATATATATGTATAGCTCATTATCGCGGTATTACGGTAATTATTTTCTCAAAAATTAAAAGCACGCCTTACATCTATACGTTTTAGAAAATATATCGCGTCCACATACTTTCCAGTTTCCTTAAGTATTAGTAATAACGTCGTGTTGATGCTTGTTATATATATATATTCATGACGTGCGTGAGACTTTGAAAAATTGTACAATACCCGGTCACGAATGTTTGTCTGGCACGTTAATCAGCTCGTATAGTCATTACGACGCGTCGTTTTATATTCCTTGAGAATGAAAAAGTCGGCACCTATATCGTTAAGTGTCTTTATGGTAATGCTTGGTTACGTAACAAGTTACCTTTTAACGTTAATGCCCACGAGAACTTGAGTAATATTACTATTGGAGAATATCGAAATGCTTCGAACGCACAAAGCCTTCTGTAACGATGCGCTTCGACGTGACTACGTCACTCAAAATTGGGTACGGAGAAAAAAGTAGAATCAGCTGATTTACCAGTGACCTTTGTGCATCTTGAAAATTTAGGTGATCGTTCAAATTTTTTATTGAAAAAATTCGGATTTTTTTTTCGTATGGTTTTGTTTATTTTTTTTTATTGCTGGACTTTGTTAATTAAGTTTTAACCCTTTTTACGTTTTTTTTTTCGTTTCAAATGTATTTTCTAGAGCTTCGTTAGGGGATGGGTTAAGAACTACCCTGTGGGATTTTGTGGTACTAACATAGGTCAATGACTCTTAAGGCCCTTGTAGATAGGGGGTGGTACTCTGTGTGGTTGTGGAGGAGGTATTTCACTTTCACTTTCGAGTGCTTTCTTTTTGAGTTCAAGGAATTAGATATACCCGTCTAAGTGTACTCTTATTGTTGGAGTGGTTTTTAGCGTCGGCGTCGGCGTCGGCGCCGACCTTCCTCTCGGGGACAATAAGGGCGATGTTGTATGAAATACCATTCAGGAATGAGCTTAGATAATATTATAACCCAGAATAAATATTTACGGAGAAATCTCTGTCGTGTTGATTCAGTGACACTTGGAAAGATATTCTCAAGTGACGTCACGATGTAGAGCGGTGCTTTACAGTGTTTTTTTGAACAGTATGAACACACGTAAAATGAATAACATCGTGACGATTTGATTTTCCAAAAATATCGATTTTTATAATTTTTTTTTCATTCTCCTTACAACGTGATTTCGTCATTGAATTATGGCGGGTTCTTATAGGAATTCCATTAGCTAACGAATTAATGAAATACAACGGGATATTAACATCGTTTAGGTTAATTTAAACATTTTTCTTGTCTTTTCTTTCTTTTTGTCTTTTATTGTAAAAAAAAAATTAATTGAACTATCAATCTACGCCGTAGTCTACCCATAACTTTTATCTTACCAGAAACTTACATAGCACGCGTGGTTGCTTGATTCGATGATGAATCATAAATACGTCGATCAATACTCGCTGTCAATAAAAACAGCCACGTTACAAATGGATTACTCTGTCTTCCTTGGATTCGTCCGATAATCTATCTATTAAAAGTAGCACTCCACTTCGATCATTATTGATTTATTTGCTTTTGATAAATATTGAGAACTTACATCCAACGTACTATTAACCTATACACATATCAGGATACGTCGTATTCGTTAATAGCTTAACGACAAATTTTAGGTGAAATTTAAAAAAAAGAACGTTAACATCCATAACGATACACCTAAAGCCAAGCAAAGATAAGAAAAACGTTGCCGGATAACGTCCGCCATTCCTTCAATACTTAGTTGAAATTTTTCTCGTTTCCGAATCGGGCCGATAGACGTCTCCACCGTATCGTTTTAAATCCACCGAGTTCTTCGTGTCGATTAAGATAAATGCTTCCAATTTTCTTAGAAGCTAACTCGTGTACAAAAAGGACTTAAAAAAGGGAAGAAAAAAAATGGAGACAAAAGAAAGTTCATAGAAAATGGAGTAAAGGTAAAGAAGTATACGAGAGAAGTAGTCGATATCGGTACAGCCCCATCGGCGTACAGTATAACACTCAGGACTATAATAAAGCAGAAAATTATTTTTAACTGCCGCGAATAAGCTCGGTAGCTTCCAAGCTTAAATTCTCTATGGAATAAACTTTCCTACCCGAAGGTGGGAGGCCATCGCAAGTACGGTTATTGAAATTCTTCGATCAACTATTCCGTCGAGCTGGCAGGGAGTCAGGCAGACAAGTAGTCAGACAGACCGTCGAACAAACACGAATGCGAACAAAGGGATATAGCAGAAAGAACGTGAACACAGTTCAGCCCTAAGAACGCCTACTGTAAGTGTCGGCTTTCTTCGTGAAATCAAACGATCATTCCCGAAGGGCAAAAGCGGCACTTTCTTTGTATCATTCTTTGCCATACGCATTTGCGGACGTCGCAGGACGCTTTGTTTCTTCGATCCGCCCGGCGTCAGCCGATGACGAAACAATGAAAGATGGCCGCCGATTCTTCCGACGATTACTGTTATATCTACCGACCGTGAAACTTGATTTAAATGACCTTGAAAGGTATGTCCACGTCATTAAGAAGGGTGCTAGAATATTCTATGACCTTAATACTTCTAGCCCGTTTACACCGCGTATGTATAACGGCTACGCTGCGTCGATCTTGAATTTGAACGACGACGGTGGCGCTAGTGTCGCTCTGACTCGTCAACGAATTTCACTGATATATCGTAACCGTCCTTTCATTGAATTTAGAGATTAAACTGTTGAATTAAAAAATTTTTTTTCGCCTTACGTCAAGAGAGAAATTAATGGGTATGGTATATCTATCTTTCAAGATTATAGTATAGATTGTAGGTGACGCTTGGTAACCTTGCGTAATACACCCTGAACTTTAAGTTCCGTAACATGAAAGCGTCTTTACTCTTTGGCCGCGGGCCCATATATACTTCGCTCCAGTTGCCATGAAGCGAATTTCGAAGTTCTGTTCAGTAAGCTGTTATATAGTCGTCGACCGTGGCACTGTGTTATTATCTAATTTATGGTGTCAGATAAGAGTTACTTGCCCGAACTACCTGTATGAACGAACACGGCTTGTTGAAAATCAACCGTTGAATTTTCTACGTTGACGCCTATGGACTTTTGGACGTAAGTAAAACGTCAAACCTTCCTTCCCCCTCCCCTCTCTCTCTGCACGTGAATTTACCTCTATAAATTTTGATATAAACTTTACACGCGCCATCTTGGATATATGCGCGTTATATTTGATCATGGAAATACGGTTACGTAGGAGACGTATGCTTAGACAAATTCTCAAGTATTCTCAACGAGCTACCGTATGATATAACGTAACATGTAAATTTCGCAAGTTGCATTTATCCTATATATGCAGGATTATCTTTGAAAATTTGCTCAATGTTATCAATGCACTGTGAGTCGATGCATCTGGATGTGACGTAACGATCTACGGTGAAGTTTCAATTTTACGTACACGTCACAATTCTATGGCAAATTGATGCATCGCGAAAACCTTAATTTCAAGGTACGTTGAAGCAATTGCGTGTAAATCGTGAAATTGCAGTTGCACGAACTTCACACGAAAATGCATCCAGCGAGCGTCAACCGTATCTTGAATACTTTCGCGTACTGTCGGGGTATCGATTTCCATTTCGTTTCAACATTTTACACTGGACACACAACGCCGTTACACACGACCGTCCCTTCCGTAGTTTCGGGTTAAGTTACGACGAGCGTCGCAGTCTTTCTCAACGAGTTCGAAGCGTGAAATAACGATCCCGAAAACTTATAGACGCCGATACTACCCCTGCTGCGGTGAATTCAAGTAACATTTTTTTAAATTTATTTTTGATAATAACAATATAAGCCTCAATCGAATATCACTCGCGCAACAGTGAAAATCATTTTAATCGTCATCGGATTCGTTTCTTGTCGAATAAATAAATAAATAAATATATAAATAAATAAAGGTTGAAGAATTACACGTACATATTTCTATACATATCCACATATGTTTGTATATCCAAAAAGAGATAGGTCGTGAGAAACTATTGGGGTGCAGATCGGCAATAGGGGAGTAAGCCAAGCAAAGTATGAAATTTAGTGTATGTTTGTACGCGTGGTTCCGTTCCACGTAATGTTAGCCGTTATCTAACAATGGAGCCTCCATGGAGCGCAGAGCATAAACCACTCGAGCAGCCCGGGGTGCCTCGGCTGTCTGGCTAGTACGGCTGGCAGGAGGCAATACCTACTAGTGGAAGGTGGAACTACACTCAGCGCCATTACTGTTATTGCTATGTATAGATACTAGGAGGTTCCCAGTCTACATATATGTGTGTATATATATATATAGAACGATACGTTTGTGGTCTAACTGCATACGCCTTACGCATATCCCCTATGGGAGTGTGTAAGTGAGCGTAACTATTCTGCCACCAGCAACAGCAGATTTTGCACATGAGAAACGATACATTGTTTTGCCCAATTCTGACTGCACAGTTCGCCATTTTGACTGGGTTTATACTTGCGTATTGTACCTTCGTCCTTTTATTGTTATTCTTCTGAGTTATTGGATTTCGCGTATTTTGAATGTAACGATAAGAATTTTTTTCAAATTATTTTTTTGAAATTTTTTGGGGCTGATGGGACAATAAGAAAAGTATTTTTAGTTTTCAGCGCGATTCTTATCTGTGTAAGTATTGTCATTCCGATAAGCATCGCTGGCGCAAAGATTTTGGCGGAAAGTCCAGGGGTTGAAATTTGACTTTTTCATTTGGAATTGTACTGCCTGTAGTCTTTCTTTTTTTAGAAACGAGAATTGTCTCGATACCATTGGGATGCTTTTGCAAGAATAAATACTTGTTTTCGCAATCTTGATCATATGTTTCAGTTTTCGTCTCAGTGGGGTGGTAAACAGACGGTTTCACGTAAAGAGATTCAAATTGATCCTCACGATCCCGTTAACGGCGCGGCACCAGGTAAAAACCTCAGGTGTAAGCAAGCCCGCGTAAATTTACGTAAAACTTTGCAAATGCGAGTCTGTCGTTTAGCGCGAAAGTGACTTTATGGAAAGTTTAGCAGACTCCTGTTTTACCGACTTTTTGGCGCTAATGTCTTCAGGCATGGGAAACTCAATTTATCAATTTGCGGAGTACACAGCGAGGCGAAACAGATACAGCACGTAGACGTTTGACTGCATGCGGAGTCTCCGCAATACGCGATGTAAACACTCGTCGACGACAACGACGCCAGCTGGCGGCAGAGAATTCGAACAAAGGAGTCGGAAATTGCGTCACACACACCGTCGACAATTACGAGTCTCATTCGGTCCCGTTTCCGGTTGCCTTCCTCGTCATTCTGGAACACGGCAATTGCTCTTTTGTCTCGTGGTCGTGCGTTTCATTTAACGTGAGTTATAACGCTACATGGGAACTAGGAAGGAAAAGGACGTCACACTTGTTAAACGGGTAAAGCGTTTCTTTGTCTTCGTACACAGAAGCGAATTATTGCAAAGAATAAGATACAAGAGTAAACAGGTAATAATGACCAAAAAAATTATTTTTTTACAATCTTATCAGCGAACATTTTTCATTGATAACAATATGGCGACGTGGAGTGCTATGGGGCATCATGGGAAAATAACGTGTTTTACAAATGATTATTTCAGGTCAGACAATATGGCGACTGGTATTGCGCAATTAACCGAATCCACGACGTGTTATTCTAACGAAACGACAGTAATTGTTACAAAATGGCCGATGTGCATAAACCAACGTCCGCATACTAGGAGGAAGCAATACCGTTTCTAGGTCTACTAGACTTGTACCTATGTATTCCATAGGACATAGAAACTGTCGCAGTGCGGCCACTATGGTATGTAAAAGAGCTGACCCGTCAGCGGATATGGCCAAGAGAGAGAGAAAGGGAGAAAGAGAGAGAGAGGAATAGAGAAGATCTCTCGAGCATTAGAGAGCCAAGGGAGTGAGAGAGAAAGTAAACAGACGAAAGCACCGGAATGGGTGGTTGCTGGTTTGAGAGAATGAGAGTGACACTGTGTGTGAGAGAGAGAGTGTCTAAGGGATGCTGGATAGGGTGACGAGGGTGCCACCACGGCGAGAGGGGTGAATAGAATAGAGAGAGAAAGAGAAAGAAAAGGGCGAGAGATTGTCAGGAGCGCCACGAAAGTTAGCTGGGATACACTATAGAGCTAAAACCAGTCTTTATTAACTTCGACTTTCCTTTGTTCTCACGGTACACTGGAATCTCGATGATTCCTTTAATTCTCACGACCATTGTGATTACACGCTTTTCGTTAAACGTTTCGAAAACGGAAATTCGCGGATATTTGATATCGGTGATTAGGTATTAGTTGAATATTTGATTGATTTTTTTTTTAATAAAGTTTCTAACGTCAGTCGATTTAATGACAGTTTTGACAAGTTAGGAGTGGGAGGTTGATTAGTCTTAGTGCACGAGGGTTGATGACTTATTTTATTGAAGAGAAATGACGTTTTTGACATTCCAAATAAAAATTTTGAAAAGTAGAGCGTAACAATGAATCGTAGTAGATATGGAATTGTAAGGCTTTCCTTTGTTCTGCCCAGAATGTTCGTACCTACTGCTCTGGTTAATAATAAGAATTCGAAAAAAAATTTTTTTCCTTTTTCATTCGTTTTTAAATTGCCGCGAAATACCTATCGAATAATACTGATCGCTCGAGCATGGTCCGTGATATTAGATCGATTGGACTGATAAAATATCGAATTTTCCACTTTCTCGAGTCGCATTATTCGCATTAGCAATAGGTGGTTGGCTTTTGAATTTCCATGTTCAATTCGAAAGGAACATCCCAAGCGTATGTTTATGTCTCCCCTTATTCTCTGCTTCCTCTCTGCAATTCTCCAGCTTTCCAGTCCATCCCCCCCTCCCCTCATCTCCCCTCACCCTGGTTAGATAGGTAAATTTCTTGAGAACTTATGTAAGTGGGATCAGTAGGCTAGGCCGGTTCATGAATTTATTCACAAGTAGTAATATGTATAGCGATCCCCATCCGCTGAGAATTCCCGTTTTACCTTGATAATCGTGGGATTTCAAAACCTGTACAACTTGTACGTGGTAGCAGCCATATTGGATACAGTGCGTAACAATGCAATTTAAGTTTAAGAAATATATATTTACGCACTTTCAGAATGACAGAAAATAATATGAAAAAGTGATTAATTTCATTCGAAATTCGTTATACAATAAATGTACGGCTGCTTCGTAGCGTGTGCAAATCTCGTAGCTGTAACTCTATTACTGTATCTACAACTAATTCCACGGGACGCCATCAGATGGCGCAACGTACGTTCACCTCGGTATTCAGAATTCGTATTAAGTTGTCTTAATTTCAATTTAAACGTAATCCGTTAGTTAGTCAGATACCTCCGTGGCTGTTTCAAGGTCTACACCGGGACTAAAAAGCATTACGTGGCTTCCGGCGGAAACTAAGTAAACTAAGTTATACGTCTGAACAATCCAGAGCTGAATAGTTAGGTAGTTTGGTTAGGTACATTGGCTACCTTTCCACGCATTCATCACGTCAGTCTTTTCATTTAAATTCTAGGAAAAGACGAATAAATTTACTTAGAAATGAGTTTTTTGCTGGCATCGAGCCGATCTATACGAATGCCAAATCAGTATGTGGGCAATTGAATGTTAGGTTAGGTTAGATTAAATATTTACGCTGATCAACATAGAACATATGGGCTATATAGATATATATAGACTGCCCCATGGAGATAACAGTACGGAGTTTTGTAATAGCAAATATAAGTTTTATATACAAAAGCGTGTTAAATGGACGAATTAAATATTGACTATAAAATCTGTAAAATTGTTATAAAACGTCACGAGTATTATTATTCCTAAGCGGATTAAAAGCTTACATAATAAATCTAAGGAGTCCAATGCTTTTAAACAAAATCGTTCCAATTCTTCGATGTCGCAGTAACGCCTAAGTGCATTACATTTGGCAAAGTGTATATTCTCCGTGTCGGCGCATGCGCATTCACGTCAATTTCAAACACCCGGAAGTCGATGTTATATCCGGCAATAAAATCGACACCGCGCACACAGATCACAGGAGACTCTCGGAAACGATGCAGAAAGTATTTCAGCAGATTCACAAGTGTCGCCATTGGCGAATCCAATGGCGCCTTTCAACGGCACTTCAGCCATCAAGCTAATATCGCAATGTCGCCGCGTTACAGAAAACCTGAACGATAGGTTAATAAAAATCACGTGCGTCCCATTCTTGTCACACATACCACCAGACCCCCATATATCCCGTAAAATCAATTTGTGGACCACTGACTTATTCCTGCGGGATTCAACGTACGTCCCTTTAATGCACGATAAATTACGGAAATTTTTTTCTTTTTCCTCTCATTGATAACCCAGTTCGGCCATTATTCCAGCATGTAAATCAATACTTAATCGCAGTCTAATTACCATATATCGTTATTCCCTATAAGTTCGAATATTATTTCGATTAAAAATATTCTTTATCTCGTATTAATAATGATACCGAACTATTTTTATCTCCTGTATAATTTTCCAGGCCAACCGGAAATACCCAATAGTTTTTCCGTTATGGCGGCAAGCTTTAAACGTAAAAAAAATTCTTATCAGTACGTCGCGACGCTTAGAGCAAACTGTATGTATATAGTTTATATATATATAGTGCATGTATATATATATATATGTTGCAGCAGGTAATCCACGGTCTTGCACTGCTTTACAGTGCTTTGCAACCCCGTGAGGTACCCTCGGCTCTATACCGGGAACGTGATACAATTTCCAGTATAGCGACGCCGACGACGCCCGACGCCTCCGAGAGACCCAAGACCCTCGCCAGTAGAAAATACTGAATCCGCAGTTGCAGCCGTTTCGTCCTGAGACATTTTCCACTGCGATAACAATCTAAACTGGAAACTCTTCTTCGGACTGGATTATTCTATATGCCACCCGTAGGAGCTCATAAGGTCTCGAGATATTTATTTTCATTCTCGAATAACAAAGTCATAGAAGATTTTACGATTTCGGGAAAAAACAGAAGTTTACTATAATTTTACTCAAAGAAAATTGTACGTACCGTTACGTAATACACGTACGCATTACTGTAAATAATGAAAATTGACTATATGTACTTGCATTTGCCGATTACGTCACACATTTTTACACTCACTGTACGTACAGTCGATATCGAATATGTAAAAGGGGAATGTAAACGAAACCCATTAAAATCATTGATTGGACCGAGTTTACCCATGCCAATATAATGACTGGTACAGCCGTTCGACTTTGAACAGACATTCATGAAGTTCTCTCCAGCGCCATGTTGATCGTTTAAATTTACAATGCACTGTACCGTTATGCTGTGCTATTAAAGAGATCAATTTCTAAATGACGCGATAACGCCTGATACGTCGATAACCTAAAACTGCCCAATCTTCCCAAGGGCCAACAGGCCGATCCAATATTGATAACGTGTCATCTTAGGCCTGAAGCACACGCAATATATTATACTGTAGTCGAGATATACATATATAGATATACATTAAGCCTCGTATCTAAGTAGCCATCACGTAAGCATGACTTAGATTTTGATTTTTTCTACGAAAAGCATTGATTATCTAAAATTTTCATTGATCGATATTAATTATCATCGATCATGTATTTCAGCATTATAATTTTAGTTTTTGATACCGTTACTTTTTTTTGTAATCCACTACCGTAAGACTGTACTAATTGTATGACGTGATTTTAATGCAAAACTAAATGATCCGTATATAAACGCCAACGGGGGTTAGTATTGGTGAACGTTATTACAGGTAATGCATGTTAACTGATTAACGCGTACCAACCGTAATCAGGTAAAAGCTGTCATTAGCACAGTTGGCTATAGCCGTCGCATCGCGTTCGAATTGTACGACGGCCATTTAGGCGTCCATAATTATAACGCGCCGATGTCGATGGTCCCTTCTATCTGATGAAAGATAAAATAATTAATTCGATTGAGCGTCGGCACACAATCGTCTCGCTTAATTAAATCAAACGAGAAGCCAGTGGTGCGTTAAGGTATGAAATTATTAAAAATAAAAATTATCTATAAAAATCCCGTATAGGAATACCTGTCACTTTGATGTATCCAGGTAAAATATAATATCGACGAGATAACAGATAATTTACAAGTGTCCTCTGTAGTCTACTCCGTTCTGTTTGTATACGCGGGTTCAGGCGTAATCTCAGTAGATGATAGTAAGATGTTAAAAGTATCTCGTATAAATAATACATATCTCAAGCAGCTTCCGTGCGGGTTACGTATGCCTTAGGCAGAGTATAGCAGACGAGTATATTTATGTCAACCATAAATAAAAATTCTTGGACGAGAACGACCCTCCACCCTGCCGCCGCCCCAGCCCCCCCTCACCCCTTAGACAGCAGGTCGCCTAAACTTTCACCCCTAAATATTCCTCTTCCTTTGTCTTACTAGTAAGATTTACGCGAAGGCATAAAAATGTCGCTACCATGCCATCCTCGGGACCCCCGCGCCCCCCCACCTCCACCGTTCCCTCTTCCCCAACTACTTACGTTTGATACGCCTAAAAATGTCTTCTCACCCAGCTGTTTAAGTTGTTTAAGTTCCTTTAAGTTCGCTGCAGTGAACCTAACCTAACCCCTTGCTACTACTTTTTAAATGAAGGACAACGGTTCTCTTTTAAAAAAGAGGTACGAGTTCTTTTCTTTATAACCGCCCCGTAAAGTTTTCACGACAGAAAAGCGTTTCCGTTTCCGCCAACTTTTCGTATTCTCGCAAATCCTTTTTAAGGTCGTCTCGTGTACTTTCTTTGAGGGGGAGAGTGCAGGAGGGTTAACAATGGGGTTTCGTGAGACTTCATAATTGGATAGACAGTGGGGTAGTATACGTTTAGGCGGTTTAATTTGAAGATCTGTTTAAGGATGCTTTAGGTCGCGTCGCGTATATCTTCGCGTTGTTACTTTTTAACGGTATCGTGCGATAAGTATGTGCGCCGTGTGAATGGGACTTTAGGTTAACACGACGACGAGCTCTGGATACACGTTTATGTGCGTGTGTGTGTATATATATATCCGTTCGAGGCGTGTCGCGATAATCTCACGTATTTATCGTTGCGACCGGTTAAGCGTGGTTTCGCTCGAGGCTGAAAATGGAGGCAACAAAAATGACGGGTTTTGATGCAGCGACGGCGTAACTGCTAATTCAACGCCATCGTACCGTCCCGTGTATGGACTCACACTCTCCGACCGCCATAGTCATTTTCAAAGGCTGAATATATGATTACACGAAAGTTTTATTTCCCACTGTTGCCACCCTAATCACTATGATTTTGGTAAAAATCTCGGATTAGATCCTCCTTAAATATTCACCTGTCAATCCCCTCACCCCCCCTTCCCCCTCGTGGTCGACGCCATCTTTTTTTTCTTTACTCTCGCGTGTGCATGTCCCTTCTTCCCCCTCTCCCCCGTAGGCACAACAACTGCTTATTTACATTCTACAGAAACTCGAGCAGAATTTCTTATGTTGGTATTTATTCAATTAGCGTTACGCCTCCTACGAGCAGCTCGTTCTTCCAATAAATCGATACTATCGAACGCCGTTCGTTGTCTTCCGTGAAAATAATTAGCTGGCACCGACCTATGAAACATAGTCAATTACAATCGTGCACCCGATAAACCAATCGACGGATGATTAACCAATTAAACAGTCGAACGAACGAAAATTCTTATCCAGGATTGTTTTTTTTTCCCTTAAGGGATGCTTTGTGTCCGATCGAAATAATTTCATGGAATTATAATCATTTTCAAAATATTTCACGAAATTTTGCTCTGTCGTTGTTCGAAGTATTACGTAATTCGTTAAGTAACCCAGTAAAAACACAATACGCTGTTTAGCTTATTTACACGTTTCGATAGTCATTGATTAAATTGCGAGACACGAAAACTTATTTTAATGAAATGTTGTATACCGTTTGCGAGGGTTGTACGCCACTTGTACAATGCACAATAGGGAAGACCCTTCAACAGCCAGACAGTGGCACGAATCATTTTTCACGTCGCTAATTAAATCAGTTCCACTTTACGATTCATCGTTCGCAGCAGTCGCGAAAGAAGTCGAGCTCTCCCGAGCTAATTGCCCGTAAAGGTCTAATTAATTAATCCGTGGTACAAAACGCAACGTGATGAGGCGATAAAGGGGGTCATAAAATGTCAGGAAGAGGAGTGGCATGGGGAGGGGGTGGTAGCTAAAGCACGTTTAAACTTGCCCCACCACATTTCGTCGGACAGTTTCGCATTTTATACAAGAGACGCTTCGTACCAGATAGCAATTAGTCGCACCTGCTAAATAATACGGCGCGAGAATGCAAACGGGTCTTATTCGCTTTAACGTCGTGTCTGACCGACGCGTGACCGTTTTCACTTTCGTCAATTTACCCCAGTACGTGTACTAGGGGTTAATTTAAAAAAAAATTTATTTGAAGGGATGACGCAGTCGATACTACTACATCATTTATGCATGTCTGTCGTTTACGTAACATAACGTAATAATGGAAGGACGCTTATTGCTAAAGCGTTACGACGACGTGCAGTTGCATATGGGCATAAATAGAAAGTGCTGAAATACATTAAGTAGAAATGCCCGAGGCGGATAAGCCGAAATTGTGTGTTGAAATTTGAAAAATATCGATTTGAGGCAACGCGTGCATTTTTTGGGTATTACGTAATGTACCGGGATTAATACGATTACGAGGAATTTTTTTGTTGTAAATTCATTAGCGAATCGTCCAATGAGAATTCGGAGTGCAATTAATTTATTTATTAAAGTGGCAAGGCTTGAAAAAAAAAGAAACGTTCTGAATGCATATCTTTTTGTATGGAGAGTCTTTGCTGTCTGGTGAAATGCAGGATTCTTTCAGTTTATACGAAAAAGGTGGTTCTTGAAACTTAATAAAAAAGAAAAAGAAAGAAAAAGAAAATGGTTACTTTCAGTCATAAAGAAAGGAGTATTCGCATTGACTTTCTTGGGCATTAAAATTGCTTTCATTTCGCTCCTCGTTCTGAATGAGCTCCCTGCAAATTTCTTGTACTTGTTTCACCGCCGTGAAACTGCAGTCGCGCAGCGGGATGCACTGGTTGCACTAATTGCTGTTCTAAAAATAGGTCGCTATACCCACTGCTCATAATCATACGTAGAATAAAAAAGTTTCTCTTTTACTTTAACGAACGCTTCCTAGTGACGTAAAGCAATTTTCATGTAATAGCAGTGTGTTCAATTATTTTCAAATAGTTGTCAGTTCGTACGTCCTAATAATTCATAACAACAAGAACGATAACAAGTCAGTTGTACAAATTTTTCTACCGCATATAGCAGCTTTCGGACTCGGCTGCATCTGCAGGAAAAATATAGCTGTTTCGAAATTGACGCCATTACAAAGTCCTCAACAGCTGCAGCTGTTCCCCGTCGAGACAACCAATTTTATACGTTTAAGCTTTTACTCGTGTTTTTTTTTTCAAAAAATATTTTATACACTCATAATGTAGTAACGATACAATACGGCGTACCAAGTCTGGCACGGCAACTCCTTATTCCCCTTATTGCTATCCGGACTTCCGGCGTAGCAATTGTCGAGGCCACAAGTATCGAGAGCTACCTGAGTTACCGTGTCGCTGGGTTTTACTAATTTGCGAAAATTGCGAAAACTGCGATGGAATCGGCGCTCAAGACTCGCCGGGAAATGAAACTGCACCAAGGCGAACAACCGTGGAATAGAAATTCTCGAGAAGGGAAACTTTCGGTACGTGGTGGTAAAGAAAAAAAAATTCGATTCATAAAATTAAAAAAAAAGAAGCAACATTTTTTAATATTAATCATAATATAAAATTTAATAGTGCTTCTCACTCGTGACGTAATATCACATGAAATTCTTCGAGTTATAAAAATGGAAGGCTACAAATGGTGTGGGGCACGTATCGGCATTATAACTCTGGGGAATCGTAGTCGGTGAGAAACTCGTGAAAAGAGGATAGTAGTGGGTACGGATGAAAAAGAATAGAGAAGAAAAGAAAAGAAAGAAAACCTCAAGCAAAAATAAAGCAAATGCGAAGAAGGAAGCACAGCAGTTGGAATTTTGGAAAAGAATTCGATATCTCGAGAAGCGTATACGGTACGTCAAAGAGAAAGGAATGTTATCGGGCGTGGTTAACCGATTTTATTAAGCTTTTTTTTTCTGCGCAACACTTCTACGAACGAATATTTCGTTCAGTCACCCGGTAGAAAACTTGGGCGTCGCGACGGCAATCTCAGCCAGCACCTATCTGTCCACGTACATGGTAAGTACATACTAACGCGTATATAACAGAAGCGGCGTCATATTGTTTCCGAAATTGCATCGAACCTATTCGCAACTGCAATAACGATATTGATGCCAATAAAAGATATCAGAAATGTTTTTCGATTGATGTATAGGTGTAAATTAAAAGATGAATACATAAAAAATTTAAAAAAAATGAAAGTCACGCTGAATTAAACGCATTACGTAACATATATATACAGATTATATATATATACAATCTTTGGTGATAAAATCCAAGAGCTTGAAATAATAATAATTACTATTCAAAAATGTAGTTTAAATCTTCTGTATGTATGAAAGGGGTTGTTTTCTTTTTTTTTTTGTCTCGTCCAATCGGATAGGAAGCAGCAACCGGTTTGCTGCATACCAATCGTAGCGCACGGCATGGGGAATATAAAGACTGGAAAGCTCGAAAGCAAAAAAAAAATAGATCGGTTCTCCAAAGAGCTTGCGATAGATCTCGATCTTTTTCCTGTATTCTGAAATTCAAACGCTGACCTCTACCCGAAGATAAGTTTACAAAGGGATGAAGCTTGCACGCCAGCTGAATACATATACGATTGTCCTATGATCCGTCCAGTGAGAATGTCTGATCGATTGCGAACCTTTCTACTAGTACATAACATATATATACAAAATAATTCTTTTTTAAATTCTCTCGCAATCCTTATTTAGAATGATTGCAAAAAAATTGCATTGAGCGCCTCTACAATGAAATTCGTCAACTACTCGAATCGGTCAGCCACTTGAAATTTTTATACTTAACATCTTCGTCCTGGAATGCAAAGATTCCTATGCAATTCTTTTTTTTTTCTTTCTCTACTTCTAGACTATCGTGCACTTTTTTTTTACTTAAGCTCCAGAAGAAAATGGCGGTCGTGCAGAACAGACGCCTGTCAGCTGCCGACGATTATTCTTGCTATGAAATGCACCGTACGCTCCATCCACGAAAGAACTGCAGTTTATGGAAATTATTCTAAGTATTACGTTATTTTCTGCTCCTAAGCATCGCCCACCATTGTTATCCTTATACCGTGAAAATTTATTCCCTTCGTAATTTTTTAAATCGTTAATTATTTTTCAATGATATCTTTAAATAGTGCAACTAAGTGCATATGCACTTTTCATTATACGTTATCATTCACGTCTATTCGTTAGACGTACTTTTTTTTTACAACAATCACACTGTTGTGCACGTGCAATATTTTTTCAGATTTATGCGACACTGACTGACGTTGCATATAACAACGTATAAATACGTAATACTTTAGGGTATGTGTATATATATATAGTATCGTATGTGGATCGTATGGGGGAGGGGGGGAGGGGGGTGATTTATGTAGTTCTTATATCCCGAAACTTAGCTACATAAAACGTCGATATCTCAAGGGTCCCGTATGATATGATTTATCCCAGGGGTGCAGACGACCAGAGAGGGAGGTTGGGGGATGGCCGCGAGGACGTCGGCGCCAGGCGTCAGGACGCCTCTGTCTCGACTCAAGCATCACTCTCGTCTTATGTCATGGGAATAAAAATTTAAAAGCATCTTCCACTTCTTCCTTCTGCGTTTTCCCTGCAAACAACTTTCAATTCGATAGTTACGTTACGTTACGCTCGACGCTGGGCGTCGGGACGCCTTCTGCCCTCGCGTTACCAGAAACGACGTGCACCGTCTAGGAGCTTTTCGGATTAAGTGCCTGACGTATGTCAAAATGTCGCAAAATGGACGCTACAATATTATTCGCGGGAAACTTTTTTACGGTTATTTTTTTATTTTTTTTACTTTTCATTTTTTTTTCATCCAACGCTGCCAAATTGTATAGGTTACGTTATATAGTCTGCTTATCAATTTTGGAGATATTTTCTTTTGTTGGATATTTTGTAATCTTTATTTTATTTTTGATACGTCTATTGCGAGGATATCGGAGTTAGCTTAAGTTATACTGCTAAGCCAAGTATTTAGCCTTTTATTATATTAGCTTCCCGTGTCTCACAATCCGACGGGATAATTACTTTCTGGCAAGACCCTGTAATTAACCTTGAAAGATTTTCGAATTAATTACGTACCCGGTGCTTAAAGCTTTTCTCTTTTTCTTTGAGAACGTATTTATTGCGTTACTCTGCTTTTCCCGTGCACCGTGTAATTAATGAGAGGCGTTTTACATGTCAATCAATTGTATCACTCTTAATTTACTTGACTACATTATATAATCCAATCGATAATTATATTCTACGCGTGACAATTAATTTTTAATCGCCAATTACAATTAAATCCCCATTAAATTTCTCACTCGTAGCATTAAAATAATTTCTTTCATTACATTTCACTTGTTTCCCAAAGAAACGAGATAGCAATACCACCCGTGTCTTCGTTGTTAAAAATAAATTGAAATATATCCAAATCGAGTCCATTTTAATAAAAAAAAAAAAGAATTCTTTAACGTTCGACACATTGATTAATATCAAAACACCATTTTCCTTCGAGTAGCAGTATTGATTGACCCTTGACCTCCGTGTTCATCTGTCACTACTTACCGACAGGTCATGCACCAAGAAGCTGTCGGTGAAATAATCCACCAAAAAAAAAGAACCCAAAAGGATAAAACAACAAAGAGGTGATAAATTAAAAAAAAGTCATTGCTTACAAAAGTTTTGTATCGTAGACCAAACGGAAAATAAATGCAACATAAATGCAACATAAATGCAACGTAAATGCGATTATTATATGCGTAAACAAAAACAGCTAGAATTCTTCCGCGAACTGGCTAAAATCTTGTAAGACTATCGAGTCTCCTAAGACTCGTAAGAATCGTGTCTAGATGTCTCGTAAATAAATTTCTCTCATTGCCAAGCGACACTTGAGAATTGGAAACAGTCTTTGGCTATATCTATATCTACGGGCTATACTACAGTCTACATATACTTGGCGGTTGGCAATCCGTTTAGCTGTCCGATACCAACGTTAGGTCACGAACCTTCCACAATGGAGCCAATACCATGTAGTATATGCTAGTATCCATCTAACTACACTGTTTCTGTGAACTACATGGAAACTAACCCCGACGAAGTTACACCGTTACATTGACTACGCCATTGCAGTGCCAGACGCAGTGCAAGTTCACCGTTCAATGTTCACACTCGAACAGTTCTAGCTAGACGATACATACTTATGATTGTTCAACTGAAATAAGACTGTATCACGCGTACGAAAATTTGACAAGACCATACAAGTGAAAAAAAGGAAATCAAACTCTTTTTTTAATTCAAAATTTCAAAGATTACTTTTCATGAATTTTGGAAAAAATTTTAGGATTTTTCAACAAAAAAGAATATATTAACTGACATCTCGTCACTGCCGAAGGGGTTAACACTGTTTACAAAAGGTTCATCCAGGTTGAACGTGGTTGACGAATTTTTGGCAGATACTTCGCGAGCATATCCATCGAAAGTTGTATAAAAGGTTTACGGTCGAGAAAAGAAGAGTCTCGACGCCAAGCGTCGGGACGTCGATAGATCTTCGTCAACGAGACCGAACTGTTCACATTCCAGTTGATTTTTTATCGAAAATTACGTACGGATCGTTCAACAGGAATGCCACGGTGCGGGGACGCTAAGCGTCGGGACGCCACAGCTGAGCCGGGTACCAGCGGGGGAGGCAGTCTGTGTTTAATCAGAGGAAGTGATCCGGGGTAACTCACGTTGGTATAGAAACAGTCAGCTTCCTGAATCATCGTCGAGAACAATCACGGTTCTCTGGATTTATCTTAAGATCTAAACTTGGTCCAGGATGCATGCTGTTTGTATTCTGATCTTTAACGTGAATTCCAGGAACACCGGGAATACCTTTAGGGATACAAGGGAGCTGTATATTAAACTGTGTATAAATACAGTTTGGATGGTGAGAATCTCTTGCGCGCGCAAACCCACCAGATACCCTCAAACCGGCAAACCACTCCCTCTTAATTGTAAGTCTATATGAGTGAGAAACTAGACGTCACATTTGCATACTAATTACACGGTAATTAATTGCCGCGTCAGGTTGCCAAGGGATGAATTGGAATACGGACTCGCCTTGCTTATACTCTACCTCGTCGTTACCACCACAATAATATAGACAACTCATCAAGGTGAATTTTGAATTTCTGGTGATACTGTTATTATGGAATTTGAAAGTTACGTCGAATACGTGGGTTGGGACTAAATTATAATCAGGAAATTTCGTCTCTATTAATATTTCGATCTAAGCGTAACAATATTTCGTATTTATTATCGCTGCGCGATATCTATGTTAATTATTGAATTCGTTTAAAAAGAGTTTAATAAGATTTACTGTACTTTTCGCATTTTTTTTGTCTTTGCTTTTTGTGGATACTTTCGATATTATTGAGTAATTAAGAAAAGGAAGTTAATATCGTTGTGATTGGTTTTTTCTAAAATAACTTTAGAGTTCCCACAATCATATATATTTACAATTAAACAGTCCACTCGGGAAGCGATATCGATTTTATTCCTCTTTTTTTCCTGCGAAAAGAGAAAGGTTTTAAATGGATGTGATGTACAGATATAGCGGAGAAGATCGAAGAAATACTCTTACTTGGATTTCGCGAAGGAAGGGGAAGTAGAAAGGATGAAAAAAAAAATAGCAAATCGAAGAAAAAGCAGATTTATCTCTGTCCGTTTGTCTGGGCGTATCCTCCCCATTTACCTTTTCTTTTATTCTCGTCCTCTCTCTCACTCTCTCTTTCTCTCTCTCTCTTCCTCTCCATTCTGTCCATTCTTAAAAATACAGCCACCCGCCGTGCTGTATTTATCGCCACTCCGCAGTTTTTCCTCCATTTTCCGAAATGCCCGAGTGAAACATAATTGTGTTGATACAAGCACACATTTTACGTACACCATGTACGTGCAGGTTTAGTGCAAAAAAAATTGTTTTGTTAAAAAAAAATAAAAGCAGGAATGAGAAAAAAATGAATTGATTTCGTCGATACCGATAAAACGCTTTAATATTTTTTTTTCTTCACGGTGACGTAAATTTATGTAAATATCAACAAGCTATGTGTTCCTAATTAGTTGTACCAATCGAATGCAGTGTGGCGCAATGATACGTAAGAAAAGCTTCCAATTCGAGCGATCAATTACTTTGAAATGTTAAGAAGTTGAAGTGGTCCGGCAGTAGAACAAGGCGGGCAAGTAGTCAGCCAGCCAGTAGGGCAGGCAGGCACCAAGTCGGCCATGATATATCGACCTCTTAACCACAGAACTGAGCTCGCTAAAGTTCACCTAACTTACTCAGGCATTTCGCAATTAATTGAGTTGATTAATGTATCTGGCTGTGGCTGATACCCGATGCGATTCATCAATACTATACAGATTATACGCATACACCATTGACAGACCCGTTAGACGTTTAACACATCCTACAAAGTTGAAAAGCAATCTTTCTTCGCTCTTCACGATTGCACAATTGTATCGTGCAAAAAAACGTTTTCAATTAGCAGCGTCGACGAAGCTTACGCTACGTCAGTTTGATTAAATGGAAAATTCAATTTCGCCCGATTAACGAATGAGAACGCTGTTTTGTTAATTCGCACCGCAATCCCGTTTTATCGGATGAGTGCTTATCAATTTATTTCCATAAAAAAGAGAAATCAATTAAGCGACCAATTGCCTAGTAATTTTGAAAATACCAGAAATAAAGGTTGGCAGAAAAAAGACGGCAAAAATACCAAGTTGTTTATTCTCGTCAGACTGATAGTATATACTAATAATAATAATAATAGTATATACAAAAGTAAGGTGACAAAAAAAAGAGTGAAGAAGAAGCGTCCTCAAGTTCGACAAGCTGCATCTGCATTTTTCTCTCGCTGCGTATCAGTGCATATGGGAAATGTAATATGCCTGTAGTTGTCCTCAGAGAAAAGTAAGATTAATCTAACAACTTTAACCACTCACCACTTAGGAGTTGGCGCTTTGTAAGTTCCACGGTGCCGTGAAAAGGTAGCGGCGACGATGGCGACATTGGTTGACGATGGTGGCGCTAGTGTCGTTGGTCGTGGAACGCAGAGGAAGTGGTGGAAGGGAGTGGGGGTGTTGGTCGGGTTGGGTTAACACGATGAAAACTTTAAATGCATAATACTGCACTGACGAGTGGTGACACTCAGACTCCGTGCGAAAATATCGCAACGAAACTTACGCCATAAAGGAAAGTTTCCCTTTGGCGGTTGAACTCGGAAAATGCGTTTTACATTCGTCAAGACGTACCTACACTCACTGGCGAACTCTTGCGTCGCGACGTTTAAAGCATTTTTTTTTCTTGTCACGGACTGTACACTCCTCTTTATTCGTATTGAGAGAAGACCTTTTTTTTTCTCTTTGGATATAAATACGCAAATTGAGTGTACCTCTCCTTCTCGTTATTAACGCTTACCTTTCGTCTTGCTTTAACCAAATGACCTTGTGCTCTAAGAGATTTGTAATTAACGAGAATTATACTCTTTGAGGTTCGATGCTCGCTTTTAATTAATTATTCCGCCATTTTCAGTCTGATTACTGAACGCTGTACCTACTGAAGTATCGCTGTACGTAAAGCACGCGAAAGCTTTGTACCTCCGTGCACGCACAACGGGAACGTAAATTATTCGTTATCGTCGATTAGATAGTGATTTGAGGGGGGGGAGGGGGGGGGGGGTACAAATTAGGATAAATAAAAATCTTGGACACGACGAGGCGTATCAACGAATATTAATGCAGTCACGAGAAGAGACTTTTGTATAATTAATTAGCGACTATCTTTATTTTTTATTTTTTTTTTCGTTTAATAACAAGTAGAGTAGTTTTTATTTCTCTTTGACGATAATTTTTTTTTCATTGATTCTACATACTTTTTAATGCTTTGCTTGAGGATGACGGCTATGACTTGTACGGTTTGTCAGGTTGCAGTGAAAAGAATCCGCATGAGGTCAGCCGGCCCAGACGCCACGATATCTTCATAATGTACACTTAGGTTGACGTAACTGGCGATGCGGGCAATTTCCCTAAAAGCCACTTCAGTTTGAAATAACGCCGTCGCCATTTCCTTGGCGAATGAAAAACAAAACACTATCTATGCTAATGGCGGTGGCTGCATACGTTGTGTTGCCGCGTAATGGCCGCTCCTCTTTAACGTTACCGTTGTCATTCCCGGGTTGGCGCCTTTTTTTGCGGACGCGCGGATTACGCTTACGCGTCGCGACGCCGAAACGCTTCCGCATTATTATTCCTTTGCGGAAACCACGACGCTCTCCGTTCCTTTCGGGAAATTTCAATGGTTAGGTAACTTTTGATTCGTTTTTTTTTCATTTTACCTCTCTCAATACCTTTGTCCACTGTGGTCGCGTGACGTCATGCAAAATGAACATTAAATTCGTGCGCGCGTACTTCAATTGCGAAAGTAACGAGACGCTTTATCGTGCCGGTCGGAGAATGTCGGAGTTAAAAAAATTTATACGCGAAATTACGATAGCGTGACGTGTCCGCGTCGCGTTGCGCATGAAAAAATAATCATAATGTCCGGAACGGCTTAAATTTGTTCGATATTTTTGTTTGGCGAAAAAAAATTGTTATACAAAAAGACAAATATTTGCATTGATAATCGCTTGGATTGTATCTATCGCGATGAAAACGAATATTATGCGTTTTATAATTTTTAATGATTATTTATTATTTTATTTTCATTTTAAATCCACTCCGTGTCTCTGATTGGCGAATCAACGGCAATGCGTATCGATAACAGGTTTTAACTGTTTTATTGGATATATCATTTCGCATGGTCAACATACGGTGATAATATTATCTGACGAGCGAGATACGCTTTTCCCTCGATAAACGTAATTTCCAATGACAACGCCATTCTATTTAATTCCCTGATTATGTCCTTCGATATTGGAACGAGCGATGAAATTATATCAGTTGATTAGGGTAATTATCACTGATAGCATCGACAATAAAATATTCATAAGCAATTCGTTCTGTCGCTCCTTACTCGCATGACCGAGCCTAATAATTTGATTTTACGTGATAAAAAAAAGAATTGCCAATCGTTATCGATGCGTTATCAATTTCTACAATAGCCAAACTATATCGCCTTAAACACGTACTTTTTTTGCCTTTGACAATAAACAGCAAGTTTCGTGTACGACAACGATACTGTACGTGCTATTCGCGAAATAAGAAGAATTTTGGTAAAAGTTCAGAAAGTGGAAAAAGCCGTATACACAGCAGACATTTTATCCAGAACTGATGTGCCTGGAGACACTCGTCTGATTTATTAACTGCTCTCTCTCTCTCTCTCTCTACTGCACCTGCGCATTACGCGTAACTCGATTTAAAAGTGAATAAGATTTCGCTTCGTGGAAAACGTCCTGTAGTTGTGCACTGGCTTAAGCCAGTTTATTGTGATATCAGCTTGAAGGGACGCCGAGCGTCGGGACGCTGAGCGTCGGGACGCTTTGTGCTGCTCGTTATTCCAGAGGATCTCGGTTAAATTACACACACAGGTACGAATGCAAGACAATATTCATCTATAGGTATAATGTATATATTTAGAAGTATATATATATACACGCACACTACATATTTCATGATCTTCATTAATTCAATATCGATTTCATGATCTTGACTAATACAAAAGCCTCGATACCGTCTGTGTACCGAAGTATATATCTACTTGTAATATAAATTGCAATCCTGCAATTCTACGATTGAATCATATTATTTTTAATCAAAGTCAAAGATACGACGCTTCCTTGAATCAAGATGAGAATAAAAATATTCATCTCTTATCAATACCCCAAGCACTTCTCCTTTATCGAACATCGCGATATCATTGATGAAATAATATTTATGAATATATTAAAAATTCGAATTATTATCCTAAGTTATCGCGATTAAATTAACGCTCCTCAAGGTATATGCAATTTATCTATACAGGGTGACCCTTGACTCTCGTAAATGATCGTCACGTTTTTCCTACCCTGATAAGGGCCGTATATATATATATAAACACGTGTATATAGCTAAACGTCAAGTCTCTTTCCTTCCAGAGAAATTGCGAGCAAGTTGCTTGTTTCGTATCATACGTTTCCAAGTACGTGACCGAGCAGCGTACGTGGCTGGTCCATGCATGGAAGTTTCCACTGCATAGACACTGTACGTGTACGTAGTACGTACCTATACGTACTATCCAGGGCTCTCTAACGTCGTAAGTACGTTGGAACGTTGCTGAGTAGAAACGTAACGGACAGCCACACGTTTTCTTAACCCAGGTATTCCAACCAGCCGGGCATCCACTTGGATTATGGACCAAAATAAATTTTCATCTTGTGTCTTGACGCGAGGATGCTGCATCTTCTACTTACTCATATACCTACCAACTGCACCAATCACGACGCAATTGCATTTCCTACTACGTTGCACTTGTCAACCCGTACTACTTTTGCATTCGAGACGCCATTCTCCTCGCTTTATTTAAAAGTCACGTAATCATCAGTTCCTCTCTCGAAGGGATGCTGTAAGACGGATTATCTTGTCTGACTTGTAACGAAACTTCTTCTGGCCTCTCTCTTTAGTTATTCAAATTTCTCATAAAGAACAACGTGGCGTACTTTTTTTTTTATATTGCGTGCGCGAATAGGATTAGGGGGGAGGGATGGGTGGGGTTGTAAAAAAAAATTACGTACAACCGTCTATACGGAGTCTGCGCGTGAATCTCATTAGATTTTATCGAATGGCGTCGCGGTTTACTTCGGATGGAATTTTCAATGAATTGCCGCAGTGTCATCTTTTCGTTGGCTTTATTCAAAAGGGACTTTTACCTACTTGCCAAGAATTTTTACCCCTGGCTCTCACAGGGCCGCTGGTTTGGGGCATATGACGGAACTACGTGTAAATTTTTTAGCTCTCCTCGCCGCACGCAACACCTGATCGTGTGATGAATAATCAATCGAACATGACGGTATTGCGAACGAATATCCATCTATACGTATTTTCGCGAGTCAGGTTTTAGGAATGAGGATTTTCAAAGGATGACGTGGAGAAAGAATGAGCTTACAAAAATACAGATACGTCATACGAATTTTCAAAAAAAAAGAAACTACGATCTCGCCCCAATCTGCCTTACGATTGTTATCGTCAATATTTTTTTTTTAATTTAGCCGTTTCACGCGAAAGAAAGCAACGCTATTTTACGGAGCCTTTCATGGCACTAAGGGTTGTTGTTGTTGTTGTTGTTTGTTTTTCAAAATATTACGTAAGCTCGTCCTTGCGTCACTGCTTCCATGTTCATTCGAAAATGTCTGTTCGCCACATTTGTAGTGTTCAGAAATGTTTTCAAGTTACAAGAGGGGGGACGGAGGGTGATAGGTGGCAGTAGGGGGAGGGGGAAAATAAAAAACAATATTTTTAGGACACATTATATAAACCGATGGAAAATTCTTAAGTTATTCTCTTCACTTCCGTTGCACACCGCAAGGGACTATCACGTAATTGTGTTGGGAGTTGACGCTACGAATATGTAAGTGATTGTTGGATGAAATGGGTCAGCCTCACAAGCGCTGTATAGATCCCTTTCATCCAATGAGACTTACAAAGTGGAAATTGGTCTCTTGGAACCCTTCACAATTCGAAATTCTTTATTGCGTTTGTGCCAGTTCCATTTTGAAATGCTGCGTCAAGATTCCATCCCTTTCTGGGATAAGAAAAATATTCTTTTACAATACAGCCCTCTGTCAAATGGAGTAGAGAAAAATCTTATTGAATTGTCATAAGGTATGTATACCTATATACATATATCGAAATATTATATATATATATTCGAATCGAAGTAACGGTGACTATTATTGTCAGCAAATTTTTTTTTTCTTATCACAAACGAAAGTGGAGCATGAGCATTTTTATAGTCTATCTGACAAGAACAATGACGAAAGGAGAACAAAGGGGTTGAAGGAAAAGGGCATTGGAGAATCGAGCGGACGAAGGGCGTGGCCAAGAGAGGAACTAACGGTAAAGAGAAGAAAAAGAAAATAAATATTCAGCAACAATGCGACCATCCCTTCCCCTCTCTTGAGATTTGTACATTCGTTCGTATTTATAGGTTATGTTTGTGCTTTATCGCGAGTAGATGGCATCACTATGAAAATGATAATCAACACTGACCGTACTGACAGCTTATATGTACCTATTCGTTCATTTGACCGGTCATGGTAAATAAGGTTATAGTATATATCTTTATCAGTGTAAACAAAAGAATGAATGAAATTGGATATTGATAATTAATTATTTGTATTTTATAGAAAAAGTCGTGGAGTCGTATAAGAAAAAGCTATAACATTGTATGGGGAATTTTTAAACGAAAATTTAAGAACTGTCAAATGACCGGTGCTGGTACGGTTAATGTTAATCACGAGTATGTTTGTTATTATTTGACAATCGATAATGACTGTCGATGCATTCTTTTTTTTTATTCTCATAAATAATATTTGAAATTTAAATTCTAAACGGTAACATCGAAACGTTACGTAAATTCCATGAAGTTCCTGGCGATTTTCCTAACGAATCTTCTGTCCATTCGAGACGCTCTTATCACAAATGGCAATTTAGTGTATCGCCCGAGGGTGTAATAAGACCAAGAGAAAATACAATGCCGCTAACGTGAGTCCTGGTAAGGCGGCCAATGGTACGTAAGACAGTTTCTAACCTGACCTGACCTAACCCAACCTTATCGCAAACCGGCAAACTTAGAACTGCCAGTGTCGAGCACGTTTTCTAAGCCAAACAAGCGAATTCCCTTATCGTTAAACAGCGTGGAAAGGCAATTGTGAAATGGATTGTTATTTTATTTTAACAATTTATAACAATTATCTTTTAAAGGCAATCATCAATTCTCATTGTTTAAACAATCGTAATGGTCTGGTTGCACTTTTGAATATCTAACAGGATCTGGAGAACTTTGAGAGCTTCGTTAAAAGTTACTGTACCATTTTTGGTATATATATACACACACACACACCTGAAAAAGCATATAGTGAATTTACGTGAACCGCATTATTAAAGCAAAGGGGTCAAAGTTTAATTTGTCGTATCGATTATCAATCTTCCTTAATGACTATTCAATTGATACGATAATTTATTAACGATAATTAAATAATTTTTGTTATTGATAACATGCGTTGCTACAAAACTCAAACCTTGTATCCGTATTGTCATTGCAATGTTATCGTCATTATCAACGGCCATTAATTGACATTCCATTGCATAATGAACAATCAACTGAATCCCTCGTAAAATCATGTACCAGATGACGTAGACCCACCCCGACTACATGATTTCTGTCGGAGAGTCTCGCATTAATGCGAATCCACGTTTCGTTTAGCCGTAACGTCAAGCAACCTAAATGAAAAGCCCTGAAAATCCCTCTCCGAGAAAACTCCTTTCCCAATCCTCCCCCCCGGCAAGTCACTCGAACGGTGCACGCACGTCACGCACGTTTATCACGCACTGCTGCAATGGGGCTACTCCGCAGCGGCAACGACAGTGCTGTACAACAACAATGCCAGGACTGTACACCAGTGCATGCGACTTATCGATTAACCTCGATAAAACTTGAACCTCTATAGTAGGTATGTACCGCCATTAATTCTGTAGCATCGCGTCTGACGTCACGTAACGATAAAGTCTGGTATGCATTATAAAAAAATTTTTATCAATGACCGATTAGGGTAATCAATAAATCTTTTTAATGCTCGCGTAATGTTTTTTTTTAACGATGAATATATTAGCTTCGCGTACCCGGTATACCGGGTGTATTTTAAATCTAAGCACGCTGCAGGCATAATAGTTCTTTTCCATTAAGTCGAAAAATACAGTCTTTGTTACGACTTGGCCTGTACCGTGTATATAGGTATATGTGTATACATACCGTTTCGGCTCGCGGCCGTATTTAATACTTAAATTAATTCATGATCTCGCGCAAATTACTATGCGAGGGCTGTTCATGGGTTTACACGTGTAATTCCCAATCTGGTATTCAAATCCCAGGCTAACCCTGCGACTGTGCGTCTTCATCAACATTAAACCTTAAAGCTTTAGAGGCGTAAACTAGTACGCGTCCGGCCGAGGCGACTCCAAGTCAACGGAAATATATATATATATGTTTTCAAAGTTCCTAATTGCAAGGTACGACATATTAATGCAGAAGGATCCTAACGATTGTGCGCCTGCGAATCAGCGACTGTCATGGCACTCGCGATTGCTAATTACAGATACGGTCTTATAATTTTAATAGGGTAGCGCGAAAATTTCGCAAGTCGTACACAAGCAAGCGATATTTATCCTTTCCTGTTAAGAGTATTGTAGCAGTTTTTTTCGGTAGTTACTTTGGAAGGCATTTTTCCTCCTCCCTGTACACGCGATCGTATTTGGAATTGAGTGATGTTTTTTATTTTTGGTTTCTTCTTTTTTTTTGTATTGATTTTTTTGGTGAACGCTACAAACTCGAGCGTCGTTTACCATTAACAAAAGTGACTCTCTGGTAAAGCCGAGTCAAATCGGCTCTTCAAGCATAACGAAATTAACACACTCTGGGGAACGAGTAGTGAACGTTTTATGACGTAATAATCTGGTTTACGAGAGAATTCCTACCTCTTCATAAACTTCTCTCGTCTTTGGCTCTGCAGCTTGGTAGCTGTACATACTAAACGGTAACTGAGTCACTATGCATGTCTACTATGATGATGGCTGACTGATGAACTGATTAAAGTGCAGCCATGACACTGTGACCATTTAGGAGACACATAGGTTGTACGGAGACAAAGCTGGTTGAATATTTGGAGTCGTAGGTCATGGCGATAACGTTTACTTTAATTTTGTAAGAAAAAAACAATTTTTTGAGGAAAGATTACGTAATCGATCAGTATCTCACGCAGATCGATTGTTCTTTAAAGAATTTTTTACGCAAGCTTGCGCAATAGCTAAATTGTACGCGAAAGAAAACGACGCGTAATTTAAAAGAAATATGTATCCCATTTTCAGCGGCTCCGTTTCCGCCAATAAAATTTGTCACTCGGAAAGAGAGTACCCGTCACTTCCGGTAGCCCCGCGATATTGCCCGTAAACCAATTGTTTATGCGATTTCGCGCGCATGCAAATGCAACTCCGCGCGCGGACGATCGAGACGGGATTTAATGGCGTCGTGACTATCGAGCAGACGAAAGAGAAAAAGAAAGAAGACAAAAAAATTGGAAAAATCGTGTGAAAAATTCGAAAAAAAAGAGCAATATCCGCTTGTCGTCATAATTTTTCACGGTAAGGTTAACGCGGAATAAAATTGAATTTGAAAATACTGTCATCCACGTTGGGAAAGAAAAAGTGGCATTTTCCGTTAAAACGTAAAGAAACGTATTGCCATTGGCCAATGACAGCTCGAGCTAACCTCTCGCAAGGCGTAATGCTTGTTATAAAATAAGCCATAGCGGATGTGACGTAGCTGGCGATAATTTAACGTATATAGCGCAGAGGTCCGAGCTGCCGCACACGGTTCGATCGTTTCGCAATCTGGTGGCAGTTGGCTGCTCAATGTTTCAGAAATAGAGTCGCGCTCCTCTATAAAAATACAATAGCCAGCCAACTTCCCAGCTTCCCAACTTTCCCTCGTATATCTTCGGGTTTGCGCGTCCGTTTTCCTTTTTTTTCTGCTCCCCGCTCTTTTCTCTCTCGCTCTTCAACCTCCCCCTCTAATCTTTTTTTCTCCTTTCTACAACCGATTTTTCTCGCAGTGCGTTATCGCTACGCAGGCGTAAACGAAATGTCTGGGTAGTCCCTACTGTGACTACTGGACAATAAATTAATACACTTTGTCGGCGCAAGATGGCTACTTCATTTTTTGTGACTCTTCACCCAAGCGAACGTGACGTCATCGAACGAAGAACGTCGTTCCATAATTAACACCCTTCAGACACCCCGTTGTACGTGTGTTTTCAGTAAACGTGATAATTGTACCTTGAGAAACTTTACAACTTTGTTTAATTTCACTGGTCGCTTTTTCTCTTTACGAATAATGATGACGTCGTTGCGTAATTCGGCAGCACTTTTTTTTTATTACCAAGAACCCGGGAAATACGAAACTTCGAGCGGTATCATTTTATTATACTTGATATTGTACAAGTGATTAAATCTGGTCATTCTGACGTCACGGGGTGCGCGATTGGCAAATATGACGTAACTAGCGAATTTGATCTAACGTGGATATTAAAATACGATTAAAAATCAAACAATGATGTTCGGCCATTATGAATTTTCAAAAATCACGATAATACTGTTCTCAGTCGTAATCGTCATTAAGCAACAATAACATTTACACAGACTATGAACAGAACGTAATAAGTCATATCAATGTTGCTTACCATAACGGATTTAAAAAGAAATTTAATATTCTCCTCAAACTAAAATCCCATTCGCAATGTCGTCGTCGCTGCATGTATACAGGCACCTAAAGAAAACACTCAAGTACGCATTAAAATCTTCAATGAATGCAAACGTCACTTAAGGGAATTTCGAAAAGCTAGAATCCGTCGCCATTCACGACAGCCGGAAAATCCTTAAGGGTGTGGCGCCGCCCGACGGAAGCGTCAGGAATTAGAAGATTGAAGCGCGTAATCCAATGAAGAATACGTCTCGCCGCAGAAACGATTGAATTAAGCTTTCAAATCAAATACCGTCTCGAGTGTCAAGTCAAATATAAGTTAGCCGACTTAGTATAATATACTTTTACGCGATACCAGTAAATGGGAACGACAGCGCCGTCAATACTCCATTCCCTTCCTTTTGGTAATTCAAACATTGATTCGTAATAATAATAATAATTGGAGCACGCATCGAATATCGTATATACAATATATTTATCTATACTAAAATATTGACTATCGTACGTTAATCGACAGTCAGTCCAATATCAGACTGATTCGCAGCTGAGAGATGCAAAATATTTGTTACGTCATATCAGTATGCACATTCCTCTTCGTTGAAACCAATATCCCATCCAATGGGATTGGTTGAGAGAATTTTCGAACAGCAATGTAACGGGTGTCGCATACTTGTATGTACAAGCCAATACGAAACGGATGGGAACTATCGTGTTACGTAATCCCACCCGAGGGCGTAGGTGTGCTTCGGTGGGTTTGATTTGTGACTCGTACCGGTGGTGCACTCTCATAACGTTTGATCAAGACATATCGTCCGGCCATTGCGTCTCAATCGAAGCACATTCTGCTACTGCAGCTGCACCGGCAGCTACTTTGCTCTTTTGTTAATAGCTCTGGCAGACTGACCTTTCTTTACGGTTCACAATCATTGTACATGGTAAGCTATAGGTACGATCGCTTAGCGATAGTAAATAAAAAATGTTTTGGTGATAATAATTTAGAAAAATGTATTTCAGTGTAATTTTCATTGATTTTGATATATCAATTATTATTATTGATCGATGTAATTTTTTGGGGATATTTCGTAATGTTTTGTGGTGACATTAATTAGATATTTTTTAAATTAATTTTGGATCATTTTCGTGCAATGGATGTACAGTTAAGTTGTGGTGTATTAATTTTAACGTTGGTCGTTTTAAATTGACGCGTCTGCTAATTAGGGTTCATCCGGTAAGAGGAGTCGTAGATATTGCGTAACGAGAATCGAGAAATGACGTATTAAAAATTGTGGTTGCGGTATTAATAATCTCGGCATCGCATTATCTCGTGATACTTGCCTCATTATTCTTCGGGTCTGAGGGTAAGGCGATATATTTCATATTCTTCATAAGCAGCACAATAGCACTTAACCCAAGACCTTGCTATTCATCTTGGTGCGGCTGCCGCACCGCAGCGCCACCGTCGCCGCCGCGGGCCGAGGAAATGCGAAATGAGTAATAAAGGTGGCGCGGCGGCGCGATGAAAAACTCGAGGAAATCTCTGCAACTTTTATTAGAGTGGAGAGCGGCAATTCCATTACCAACTTGATTTGTTGCCAGATATAAAATAAGGAAAGCAACTGACTAATCAGGAATTCTCCAGCGGGCTTGAGATACTGCAGCTGTCGCTCTCTTAATCCGGGATAGTCGAAGCTTTGTGAACCGTCCTGTATGAGAGGCAGTAACAGAGGCTGCGGAAAGCAGCCAACGCGGAAAACGCATTCATCCAGGTTCTGCATGTCTGCGCGAATTATTCTGTCACTCCGCAGATTAATTCCTTAAGCTCCGTTTCTATGTACAGTGAAAGAAAAAAAAAATTAAATAATTCAAAAAATCATCCCTCTTCTTTTACCTCAATATTTATTGTCGCTGTACTACCTTACCATAAATAACCCTATTCGAATTGAAAATCTAATTTTGTTCTGAACAATTATTTGCCGCGCGCGTTCAAATGACGTTTAGTAAAAAAAAATGGACGTCGAAGTCAACTAAAAGAGGGATGATAATAATTCGTACGGGATCAAAGGGAAACAATGAATCGTGGTGGGGGGGTGCTCGAAAGCTACCCTTCTGTGCCAGTTGCAGTGGCACCAACCCAACAACCTAACAGTTGACCATCGGATCGACGTACCAAACGACGGCAGACCCGTTTGAATTTAACGAAGCTCGAAACGAAACAAAAAGCGCTCGGCGCGATACGCAAAGCACTTGATTAGTGGCGGTTGATTCTATCGGGCGGCCGGACGTGAAATTGAACGCTTCGAATGGCACACGGGATTTTCGTTTACTATTACCGACGGAGCGGTCAGGAGTGGTCAGGACTGTTCTGATCGATTGTGCGAAATCGCCACCGGAGCACTGACTCCAATCCTGAAAGGTCATTTTATTCCGGAATTTTATGCCCCGCGTTTCGATTCCAATCGCCGATGGAAACGAACCCTGAATTGCGCTATTATCAATGAATTATATTCTTGTATCATGAAATTCTACCTTGAATTTCTGTTCTCCAATCTTTATTGTCTATCTATATATCTAGCTATTTATCGTACCTCCATCTATATGCAGAGTTGCTAACTGTTGGTAGTCAGCGTATACATATATATATATACACATATACATACAGACACACATACACTACTGATTACTACTTCGAAACTAGAAAGCAACGTCATCGTTATCTTGTTCCCTGACGATGGCGCTTTTAACTTTTCAACCGACACTAGAGTTCGAGTGCTTTTCACGAAAAGCTTCAACACTTGTTATCCACTTCGTAATGATAAACCAAGTCGCCATTTTCTTCGAGTGATGTATCAATTTCAAATCTTCATTACGTCACCACGTAAAAAACATTGAATACGCTTATCCATGCCTTTTCAATTATTTATCCTAAAATTCATATAACGGGAAATTTTACGTAGAAAGAAAATAAATTAAATAATATATTAATTTCGTACAAAGATTATTAACTTGGTTGAAAAAAAAATCTTACAAGTCTATTGTCATCATTCCAATTCTAATTCAACGCTTATGATCTGATCAGTGGCGTTCCCTACGACCTAATACGTAAAATTTTAGAAACTAATTTCCTGTCACGTGAGAACCATAATGGCCGACCGACCACACTTAGGAGAACATAAAAAAATTCCATTCAGGTTTCAAACTCAACGGTTTCCACTGTCGAATTCGTAATAGGTACGAATTCATTCTGGCCGCGACTGAAATCCCCAAATTGGCCAGTGGGATTAAACTAAAGGGTGAAGGGGGGTCAAGAATGGTAGTAAGGGAGGAGGGGGGGGGGGGGATATGTGATCGAGGGTCACGAGTGTCGGGTTGATGTTGGAAAATGCGAAAAGGTCAGGTCATTATGAGAATCGGAAATTCATTGGAGCGTGAGACATAACCTGAAAAAAAAAAGAAGTGCCGCCATTTTGGTACTCCACTTGTCCTCGCATATATCCACCACATATCGTCCACACTCGTAGAGAACCTAATGCCCCGTATGCGTATGAATCGCGAAAAGTATAATACTTTCACGCGTTCACGGATACGTAGGAACAATTATTGAGGTTGACGCGGAGATTTGCAAAATAAAAATAATTTTGAAAAATCTCAAAGGCGACCACGCGTGGTCTCGCGAAATCCACGTATACGAGCGTATGTGAAAATTATGCTCGAGCGTCGGGACGAGATGTTTAATTATGCGTTGATCGTTTTACATATGTGAGAATAACTTCTACGCGACGCGGAACAAAATTTTCGCCACGTTTATACGATATGGTATATGCATTTATATACAGGGTGTCCCAATAACGAGTCGAATAATCGAATAGGGTTGTGGCTTCGTCCGATCGAAGTCACCACCGTGCGTTTGTATTATTCGGTACTGTTATAGTTTAATAAGGGTGGAAATTCAGTCAAATTTCCCACTGGCTTAGTGCCAATGGAAATCTCCCGAATAGTGGAAAAGCAAGGGCGTCGCTTCTCTCGGGCGAAGCCACAGTCCTATTCGACTCGTTGGATGGGACACCCAGTATACGTAGTATATGTGTAAAATTTTTCTTTTTACTCCATTCTAAAAAAAAATGTACGGTTCGCAGTACTTGTACCACTAGGTATGTACGCTGCCATAGAAAAATGTTCACGTATGAGTTTTTTTACATTTTTTTTGTGCTAAAACTGTCTAATTTTTTTATACGTGATTATACACTGGCTGGCTGTAACGCTTATGTTCTGATACGAGGTTATTATATTGTTTCTTTTTGTTTAAAAGCTGCTTTAGTAAAATTTTGAAAAATTTTCCACGATTTTTTTTAACGAGAAATGCGCATATTTTTATCGCAACGCGACGTCGGTTGTATTTCGTGTAAGACTTAAGAGTTTCTGTGGTTAATGAATATTCAATGAAATGTGTATATAGGGCGCATTATGGCTGCGCGACGATATTCAATATATCATAGATTCTTGACTGTATATCAAATATAATTTATCACATACAATCACTGCCTGTTGGAGTCGCCCGGGAATCAATTTCTGTGCTTAGACGTGCGACGCTATTTATCACAGGCGTCGAATCGATATATATATATATATATATACACGTATCGAAATGTTTATATCCATAAACAATACAGTCACAAATAACATAAGTGCCGTAATAAAGAATTTTCAATATACAAAATTGATCCAGTTAATTCATTCATGAAATTTTGAATCATCCTGTACACAAGGGAGCAATAATGCCTTCCCTGTTAAAAGTATCGTAGCAGTTACTTTTCACTAGTTACTTTGGAAGGCATTTTTGCTCCTGACTGTACAGTATCTAGAAAATCTAAAAATACATTCTACAGTCCGTTTCAAGGAATTTTCCGAAATTTTCGTCATAGTGCAAAATACAGCAAACACCTAAGTGTCTGAATTAAGTAAAAAATGTTTAAAGAGAAATTTGCGAAGAGATCAGACTAGTGGAATGGAGCTATAGTAGCTAGTCTGACTACGCCGGGTAGTTACCTCTAGTCGCTCTTAGCGAGATCGACTTTTTATCTCGGATGGACTCAGGGGTCCAGTGAGAGGATGGGTGGTGGGTGGTTGGGTCGGGGTCGGCCGTCCGCTAATTCCGGGATTTAGGAAATCCTGGAACGAGGAACGTAGCCAGCGACTAGCTGCCGTACGAGAACGAAGCGACCCGCATCGAGCCCACGAGCTCGTTACTAAATTCTATCAGAGCGAGAAATTCGTTGATTCCCTAACCTAACCTAACGCAACCTAACCTTACCCGAGGAAATTAATGATCGTCGAACGGAGGATCGGTGCGAGCTGACCCGCTGATTAAATGCAGTCGAATTGCATATCCCGTGAAAATGACTGCGCGGACTTTACATTGTAAAATCGAACGAATTCGGATGATTTGATTTATTGATATATTTCTTTTCCTCCAGTCATCGAACTCAATACCGTCGCACCATCAGTTAAAAAGAATCGAACTCGTAAAAATTAAACGTACAAAGTTCACAATTAATAATTCATCCCACTTGTTTGTCTTGTTCAAAAGTAATGACGGCAGTTACGTAACACCCGTTAGAATGCTAATGAATAATGACCGGAAGTCCGCAGGAACTCGTCGATCCTACTAATTAATCTAACGCGCCCTAGTTTAGATTTGAATTCGTAACGAGGCGTAACAATTTTCGCAAGGGATCCTTCCCCCTCCTTCCCCAACCCCTCCCCCACACAGTTTGAGTGTCTGGCACAGCCAAATCAAATTGAATCTAAAGACAGAGGTTATCGTGGTTAAAGTCAGTAACAGGATGACGAAGTGGAAGATAGGATCGATACTCGTCGTCCGTGGTAATATTGACAGCAGTACTGACTAATTGGTACGTGACAAACATTAACACCATTACCGGTGCTTTGCGTAGCTAATTTCTAGAGATACGAAACGTATTTACCCAAAGCCCAGGTATATCTTCGTATATAGGGCCATGCGAGAGCGCTTGGAGGGGAGGGACCACGGACCCTTTTAATCTGAATAGTCCACACCTAAGACCCTTCCGAATAACTTTATACGAGTGGCTGTAGCGTAATTTACAACTGGCCAAGTTGTATCATACAACCAGCTGGAGTACCTACTTGGCTTAAGGCAGTATTGCGTATATATATGCGTGAGCTTTAATAGGACCCCGCTACTCTACCTCACCCTCAGGAAACCACCTCATCCTCTTAGGCTCTCAGTCCTCCCAATTCAACCAGCCAGCCACCGTATATTCAGTCTCTCTCTCTCTATATATATATATGCCTACCCCTCCCCTCTTCTCCTTCTCTTTTGCTATCCATGTATACCATACTTCCACGTCTTCTCTCCTCCACGTCCGACAGCATACTCGCCTACTCTACTTCAGCCTCCCACATTCCTCACGACAAGTGAGGCCCGTAATCCTCGCGGAAGTGTAAGATGTCTTCTGTCTCCGCCCGTAGAGAAACACTAAGCCACGGTCTGATTTATTTAGTACCTTATCTGCCGGTGACACTTCCCGTAATATAGCGAACCTTTACCGAGTCCTGACAAACCTCAAGGATCTTTGGACGTTGGTCCTTCTACGTCCGTGGCAAAAGAAAAAAAAAAAGAAAAAAGTTTCTTTCCCCCCTTCTCTCCACTGCGCAGGTCTTACGCGTGTTTATTCCCAGCGGGCTATTCCATTGAAGGGTAAATCCGGGTGCTGCTGCTGCTGCTGCTGCTGGGGAGTAGGATGAAAAAGAGAGTGAGAGAGAGAGAGAGAGAGAGAAGAAATGATAGAATTCCTGTGGAAGACGTATCCAACATCCTGTCGCTTAGTTTTCGACGGCCCCTGCCCCCCGCCACTATGAGAAAGGCTTTCCTCTTTTGGAACTCAAAAGAGAATCCTTTCGAAATGACCTCATTTTCTAAGCCTCCTAATGTCCTTGAGAGCATTTTTTCGAGATTACGAGATGTCGTCGTTTGCGTCGCGATCTCTTGGGTTTTGGTTGGAAAAATTAATGTCATCGTACTCGGTTGTCACTGGCTGACTTTTTTATTTGTTTTTAACATTTTTTTTAGCAATCATTGTAACGATGCATCCAAGTCATCGTATCGGTTCTCATATTGCATGCTTGTCAATTGATACGTTCTACACTGATTGCGATCGTTTTTCACTCTTGATTGATCGCTTCGACACTGTCCTGGTACGAGCAACGTTATTACTTAGATTCGCAAAAAAATTTATTTCATCCACGCGTCAAAATCGACAAACAAATATTTTGCAATGAGACGCAATATAAATAAACAATAATAAATTAAAATTTTTGACAAATAAAAATTAATCTACGTCTTTTTTTGCTTGTAAGAAAATTATCAAGTACAGAATTATTTAAGCATGGTTAATAAAGCTGATAAGAAGGGTCAGCTGGAAACCTTGAAATACAACGACCCTGGATGACGTCTTCTAACCAAGGTAGAAAACAACAAGGATACAATTTATTTAGTCCAACTGATGTAACAATGGCGAACCTTGCTCTAAGCCCAAAATGCAAAACGCGTTCATTAGCAGTTTAGTCTAAAGTATATGGCGATATAAGGTACAGTAGTATATGGGGATTCAGGTCAGACTCTAATATACTATACGGTAGCATAAGGTATACTGTACAGTAGTAGTCCAACCCAGCGACTAGTCCGCCGGCTCACACGATGCGGTTGACCAAGCAGCGATATTACCACTGGCTACAGTCGCCATCACGTTTTCCACCCTTTATACCACAACCACTTGCTCACCCCCCGTAATTTACTACTTCTGAAGGATTTTTTTGCCGGCCGTTATACTACGACCGTGAGTTTTTATCGAGTGAGAAAAGCGCGCTAAACTGCGTCTGATCAATGTGGCTCCCTTTACTACTCCCTTTTGGGCTTCTTGACACTTGAGAAAAAAAATATTAAAAAAAAAAGAAGCTACGAGCTTTCAAGTTGAAACTTTCCAAGTTCCACTCTCGGCTACCGTGGATACGTCTGTTCGATTCTGAAGTTGGCGATTCTTGTCTATCAACTTTGGCCATCTAGCAGCGGTTTTTTTTTGCGTTTGAAGTTTTATCGAATTCTTTTATCGGGCAGGAACCGTATCTGGATGGGTAAATTGTGGCATTTCGGGTAAAAGCTCACTGCGGTCAATATCGTTAGAATTTCATTCAATTTTCATATCCTTTTTATCAGGGAGTAGAATTCACTTTTCCTCTTTTTTCTATCTATTTTCCAGGAACATTTTGAATTACCAAATAGATGTACGTGGCGGAACGAAAAAAAAAAAGATATTCGATCCAATTTTTATATGTAATTTCTTTCGATGGTATTTCCGTACAAATTTTTTTCTCTCGCCGTACTTTTCCTATGGTCGCAATCATTCGAGTCAATGTTAATGTATAAATATGGGAGCGTCCGTTGAAAAAAGAAAATGGACGTCGTATTCATGCGTATGAAAATACAAAAGCAGGAAGTACACGTTAATGAAACTGCTACAACCATACCAGTTTACCTACGGATATATTTTGAGATACAGAATTTGTACTGTTCAGTTTTCAAAAACGTCACCGTCACTTTTATTCTACAATCCACTTAAGCGTCTTTAGCGTACATTACAGTGCAGTATAGAACGGACAGCGCTCCAGGCGGCCAAAAGACGCAACAAAAATAAATTTAAGACAGTAGGTCCGTATTATATTTCATGCGAGAATTGTCTAAGTCGAGCGTAAAACACGAGCTGGTAGAAGATCGTGGACTGCACAAGAGTAGCAAGCGACAGTAATAATGGAAGATTCAAGTCTGCTAACTCCATTGTCTTAATTTAATCTTCTTCTGAGCACGCAAAAATAAAAAGGTAAAAGATTACGCAAGGACTTTGAGAAATTCGTTGAATAATAATACATCAAGTTCATCAAGTTCGTCAAGTTTCGTAAAGTCTCGACGTACAAGTACAAATTTCGGTAAGTAAACTTGTTTCGCGGAAAAAAAAAAGAAAACTTTATGTAACAAAACTTCCCAATTATCCATAGCTGTTAGGTTAAGTTAGGTATTCAAGTAAATGAAGAGAATGGATACTGTCTGCTTGACGATAAGAAGGAAAAGAACTTAGCAGAAACAAGAACAAAGAAAAACAAGTTTCTCCGCCTCTAGCCTAGACAGTGCATGGTTCCGGCGGAACGTTCGTAACAAGTTTTATACGTACGTGCGGAACACCTGGCTTAGAAAAGTTCTCTACTAAACTCAAAGCTTGAAGGTTCGTTCATACAAGTATATACCAGATCCCTGGGTTTGCGCACATTCGACTGCGCAGTTTATTGTGTTTTTCTCAACATCCGCTTTCAACTTCGTATTTGTTATATCTTCTTTGTTTTTCTGTGATTCAACAATTTCTATTTTGAACTCTCGCAAAAGATACTGCGAAAAAAAATCATGTCAAAAATCAGAAAAATCATCCGTAGCAATTTTCAACATACTGACGTAAACTTCAGCCTCTTCTTTCTGTATCCATACAAAGTACACCTTGACACCCTCCCATAAAACGATACGGATTAATTACTCCTTTTCTTCCGTACCAGCGTTATTAATTATCCAATAAATCTCTCGCCTTAAACGATCGTTCAGAAAGTCTTGATATTTTTGACAAAAAAAAAGTTTCCCAAACCACCACGACACGTCGTAAACAATCTAATTAAAGTGAGTCATTAGGGAATTACTTTTTTGAAAATTAATTTTTTTACGTTACAAACCACATTAATTCCTTATACGTACTATCAACAATTGTCATCTGATAAGATAAACCATAATTAGAAATACCTCGTAAATACGTATCACGTAGTTACTAAAGGGTGAGTGTTATTCCTGGAGTACGGAAGGGGTTGTTCTATCCCGAGTGATGGTATCGAGAACGAAGGGGAGGAGAAGTACGGACCCGAGGGGTAAAATGGGGGTATGCCTTAAGAAGGGTGAGTGGTTGAGGTTTATTGCTCTGGTACCAATTTTACGATAATGCGTTATCAAAATATACTCTATATAAATATTTGCTGACGATGACGTCACTGGTGGTATCTATTAACAAATTAAGTGCTTCCAGGTAAACCCTGGGATTTTCCACGTAGTTAATTTCCAGAAACTACATATAATTACCTCGCTTTCAGATCCCGCGCTGTAATTAAAATGTAATATATTTTTTTTATGGATCACAAAGATACGTTAACGTTGATAAGAGATACGTGACTGTCGTACGATAAATTCTTGAACGTTGTGAAATATTTAATCTGCCTTTGCTGTACAAACGAATAAGCTGCATGGCAGACACAGTAACTCTGGTTTAAATTAAAACTAGTAAACACTCAGTAGGTATTACGCGAGAGTGTGTGTGTATATATATATAGGAATTAGTAGTAATGCGATTAATTAAAAATGTATTATATATTTAAAAAAATACTGTCTATCGTTACCGTATACGTTTATACAGTATAACCGTAAAAAAAATGTAAAATATAATTTCGGTAAATTATTCTTGTAAAAATAAAAAAAGAAACTGTATGCTGCTATCAGTCGGGTATGAATTATGATTAAAGCATGATAAAACGACGTCATGAATACCGAAAAGGGGATAAAACGGAATGATAAGTGAATGCCGGTGATGTCTGACGCACCGGCATCTTTTACTACTTCGAAGATGTCGAGCGAGAAATGGCGCGCCTCGAATCGACCAAATGGATAATACCCAGAGCACATACGGTGCTTAGATAAGGGACAGGCTTTGGATCAGCGTACGGATCATTTGACATGGGGGTTCGGGATAGGAGCATCCACTGACTTGTAGTTCCGCAGACCGCGCTGACCTTTCCACCCGAGAGGATAGTGGAAAAAGAATGAACGAGAAAAATCCAAGAGACGAAACGGATCTTCTTTGTTGGACGGATTCGTTGAAGAAATAATAAAATTTATTCGATCGAAAAAGATCGAAGACTAAAATACGTGGACGATGTATTGATATTAAAATCTTATCCTTTCTTGAAATTGAACGATCCAAGAGAATTTTGAAGGTTGAGAGAAAAAGAAAAGAGAAAATAACACACTGATCTTAATCGGGAGTAAGATCGTTCGTCTTTGGAAAGTGGTCGAAGTCGACGGAGATCCGATTGAAGTTTTCGCTACGGAAAAACCAACCGAGGCGAAACTTGCGTGAGGGATGCGACCGAAGTTTAAACTGCTGCGGTTATACAAAACTTATAGAGATGCCGTCTACGCGATAAATAACAAAACAAATGAAAAAGCAATCGCTACGAAACACGAAACGCCGAAAAGCTTTGGCGTCGCGCGGCATCTGTTTCCGTTAGAGTTTGAAACTCTGCTTTTCCCCCCACTCTCTTGGCATCAACCAATCGCTGGGCGTAGCCCGTTCGTCTTGTTTACGAAGAAGGCCGAAGACGGCCGACGACGCACGATGCTTCTCGGACAACATTGTTTGGTCGAATTTCGTAACGTTTTTTTTGACATAGAAAAAGTGATTACGTAAAATTTATTTTTTGTGTTTCTTTACGTATAGTCTATGTATATGACTTGTTGAGGTAACGTACACTGTGTTTAATAGTCTCACTATAGCATCGTCGAGGTTTAATAATACAGTAGCTTCTATTCTCTTGTTTCAGCCTAAGAGCTTCCTGCTACATTATCCTTAGCTTGAGAGGATAATAAAAGATGTATGCGTTCTGGTAACATTGTTTTAAATTATTATTTTTCTTAGTTCAGCTATTTCGTGGCGTGTACGTAATTATGGCTGGGAATTGGTATGCTCTTTTTTATATGTAAATTATTTTCATTGTTTCTTATAACATTTTCAGAAATTATTCTGAGCATCGTTAGTCTTTGTTTGCGAGGGGGAAAAGAATGCTCTTGATTTTTTTTTCACAAATAACATGATAACAGCGCCACCATCGAATGAGACGGTGATTACCGAAAATAAATGTCAAGCCAATTTCGTTTGGTTAAGCCTGCGTTATGTCGTGGCTTTACGTTTTACGAAGTCAGCCATTTTCCCGAGATTACGTGACTTCCCAGTCTAATTAAACCCTTCCCATTCGATCTCCAATTAAATTAATTGCACGGTGGGTTTTAACGATTTTTTTTCTTTGTCACGTACAAACAAAAAATTTTAACGTTCGAGGCATCAGAGGATCGATGCACGTGAAATTTTCGTGTCTGATTAATATTTAAAAATATTAAATAATCTATGAAATTGCGAAATGAATTTGTACTTTATATAAATACAACTGAAATTCCAATATATATATGTACTGTCATTTTACGTTAATGGAGTGCCTAATAAGTTGTATACGTTAAGCGAAAATTGTGTTGCATTTTAATCAAAATTTAATGAGGTTCTGCGTAAATTACAATTCAACTACGTTGTCTTTTGAGTCGCTGTTGTAACCCAACGAAAAGCAACATGAATTTCGAGTCGCTTCGTTAAGATTTCATTACTTTGAACTTGACAATTATTCTTCATTACTGTATAAATAATATTAATATAAATTTAAAAAAAAATACAAAATAGCAATCCATCTCGTCGAGATACCAAATTAATAACTAATATACAATCGTTCAAAATTTGTCGTCATATTACGTCATATTATTTACTAACAATTAAAAAATTGTTCGTTCGTTAATGATTCTGTAATTAATCGTATTAATTTTCCCACGATACTTATTATGCTCTTTAAAACAAATACCTTATCATTACCCACTTAGACTCTTCTATTATCAATTACTTCAACGACAACAATAATGTCATAAAAAATTTAATAAATTTCATTATACACTATTTACATGAAAATCACAATATACTGACCCACATCACTAGCTAATCAATAGAACCAACAGTCATTCGAACCCCTTGTCAGGCATACTCAAAAAAAAACAGAAATCAAAAACCTAATTTCAGGTATCGACACTGTACCATTGTTCAGTTCGATTAAATTATTTTGTACGGAATTTCAAAGCGTACACATTCCAGAAATTTATCACAATGACCACGCAATTCCTTGAATGATCTTTTGAAACGTAATTTTTATTTTTCAAAATCAAACGTACAAAACGATCTCGTCGCGCATACCTCTCTCTATCAAATTCCACCTAAAAAAGAAGTATAAAAATAACAACTGTTCCTCCTATATGCTTTATAAAAAAAATTTTCCCGTCCGACGTCATCACCGCCTCTATACTAATTACTCGTTATAAGTTCCAAGATACAAAAGTATACATGTACGACATTTAATGATTACTTTGAAGGATTCAAAGTTGAGTCGCGTGTATACTTGAGTTGGCTTATGGCGTATAGCGCGACGTGAAGAAGCCTGAGGGCATAATACTCAATAAGCCCCAGCAGTGATCCTCTTGCGCCGAGTATAATGGGGAAACTTCTTGATTGCCTACTTGAAGGGAATAAGTAAATATAGGCTTTCTAGGAAGTCGACTGCTTTCCTTCTGCAGGCCGTGTTGTACGCATGCTCGAAACTATAGATGGACTATAGATATACAGTATAGATACAGTTTAACCCATAATACAGGCAGTTGATTCTTGCACAACGAGTGGAGGGTTAACCCCCTACCTTGGCTTCCAAGGGCAGTACCTGCTACGTAAGTCAAACCCTGCCCCGCCATTAGGAGCCGTGTCTCCTATCACGGCTAGTCGACGCAGCTTGTGCCACGCCGGCTGGGATTCATTACGTTCGATCAGCACGCTTGTATTAATACGGTACTTACAATTTTGGTGAGGCCATCAGACACTAGGAAACGTTTGGTTTTTTAATCTATTTCGCACCTTTTGACTACTCATCCTCGATGAGTACGTCCAGCCCATAATATAGGCAGCTCTTGGACTGTCGTGAATTTTTTACGTGTTTTTTGTTTGACGTCGAGAATGTTTCAGGTTATAAGGTACCACTTCGGTAGTTCGCCACTTCGCCACCTCGCCAGCGCCAGCTTTGCATTAGTATTTAATGTAAATTGCCCTCCGCAATGCAGTGGGTATAATAATAAGAAAGAGCACTCATGGATTTGTGCCAAATTAAAGAAGAGATTATTTAATAAAGTGTAGTCGCTGTTTATGTCGGTGCATTAAATGAGAAATAATGCATTTTTACGCCACCGAGCGTCGCGACGTTACAATTCTTGCAGGATAATTAATATTTGGAATACATTGTATTATTGTTCATTCGAATTTGTTATGTTAATAAAAAGCTTCGTGTTTTATGCTCGAAATAATTAATATATCTGTGTATACATATATAATTTGTCGATTTTCGTATTTTGTATTATTGATTGATTTTTTTTTCTTTCAGGTGTCTCAATGAAAATTGGAAAATTTGGATTTTGCTTTACTGCTATTTTCTTTTTTGGATTCTGTATTACTCGCTGAATACTTGCGCGGTTTTTCAGGGAGCAGCCTAGGGTAAGAGTAAACGAAAGAAACGTAAAGGAAAAAAAATAGAGGAGAGGAAATAAGAGCGATGCGATACCGGCGCAAGGGTTCAAATGGATGGAAGTGAAGAAATGCTAGGAAAAAACAAGTGGATGAACTGAATGAAATGGATGAACCACTTCAAAGGAAGATACCGATATGGCGCCGTACTGGTATGATAGTACGGTAGTTTGATAGGGTGGTGGTAAAGTGAGATGGCTGTTACAGGCAGCAACGGGCACTCAGGTCGCATATATTATTCAAGTGATACAGCTCACTTCAGGGTGCTTCAGTATGCTTCAAGCCCATGATCGATGAACCCTTAGATGATAGCTATTTAAGAACACGTGCCGGTCAATTTCTACCTGCTGCCAAATAAGTGTGGTTGACAAAATGTGGGTTCATTATGATACACCCCCTGAACCCTGTATATAAAAATTGCCCCAAGTTTAATCCAGGGGTTGGTATTCATTTCATTTATTTGAAAGAGGCAAAAATTATGGTATTTTTTATATATACTTATTTAAAATATATATATAGATCATGTAGAGACACTCAGGCTGACCTTAATACACGGTGTAAATGTTGTTTGTTAAATTTTTTTTTACCTTTTACGAAAATGTCCGTCTCTGCGTAAAAGGTGTTTGCTATAAATTTTTCATCGATTACTCACTGGCTCGATTCCTGAATAACGTATAAGGGCGTTTTACAGATACGTGAAAATGGGGGAAAACAGAAAATAATAAAAGGGACCATTGTTCCTGGTACTAAGGGTTGAAAAGGTACCGGGCGTACATACGCGCCGCCAATTTTGGCGGCCATTAATCCTGAATGAAAGCGGTGATCTCGTGTGTGCACACACTGCGTATACTCACACAACGCCAAGTTCTTGACCGTTGTCCGAATAAATGGCTGACAAACAAAAACAAAGACAGGGAAGCCGTGCCCGGTTGGGCAAAACAAAAACCGTTAGATCGTACGAGGCCCGAAATGCTCGTATTCAGTAAGGAATTCTGGGTAACTGGGCGAAACGAAGCGACACGGCGACATCTAGCGTGAAATATTTTACTGTCACTTATTGTTAATCAAAACGCCAAAAATTAATACATCATTATTCCACCAACAAATGTATTCTTTTGTAAACAAAATCATGCAGTAGAAACATGCTAAATGAATTGTTAAAAAATTATTTTAATTTTTTCATTTCTTCACTAAAAAAAATTTTTTTGCTTTTCCACTGTACCAATTGGCCATCGGTATCGTCAGTCCATATGTGGGTACATCTTCTTTTTCTTCTTCCGAACTGTCTGTATCCCCTCCCCCCTCCCCCAAAGAGTCCAAGTACCAAGTTCCATGTGTCAATATCCCGTTTTCTAATACCTCACGTTTATTCTCTATCCTTCTTTATACCTCATCCACTTTCCAGCCGTCCCTTCCCTCGTTCTGACTCTTACCATCCTGTTCTCCGTCTTCCTCATTCCCCTCTTCTATTTTTCCTGCTTCCTTTCTACCTTCCTTGCATCCCTCCCTTCGTCACCACCCCCCTTCTCCACCTTTGACACTTCTGTCCTCTCACCCACCTATCATCTCCCCATTTTCTCTTTTCTCTTCCATCCTCCTTTCTGATTTTATCTTCCCCCCTGCCCCTTCTGCCCCTCCACCACTTAGAAGAAGGCTGATCAATTTCTAAGAAGGTGTAATGCAAAGAGTTACTCTCTATACGTAAGAGCGCTGCAGGTCAGCCACCATATGTCAGGCGCAAAAGCACGTGAGCTGATAATAAAATTAAAAGCGTGTATATAAGTTCTAAAAGGGTTTCACGAGTCTTTGAATTACGACAGATACATTAAACAAGAAATAAATCGATATATCGAATCTTAATGAATATTAATTTTTCTATAATTTCTATATAATTTTAATTAAAATCTTTCAAACCGTGCATGGTCGTATCCTCGACAGGTCTATTTCGACGAATAATTTTCATTGAGACACCAAGAGGCGAGAGAGAGAGAGAAAAAAAGAAAACTGTCCGACTTCTGTAAATCACCTGATATCGTGGTCTATAAATCAGATGGATTTCGCGTAGTGGCAGAAGATAAACTTCTTTTTTTTTTTCGTTCTTACGACAACTCCGCTGTCGTGAGATACAGTCGGTTCGCCATCGCGCATATCAATGCAAGCCAGACGACGAGGACGACATTTTCTATTATTACACTTCTAACTTCGTTATGTATACATATACATATATAGATATACGTATATACATAGCTAGCGCGGTCACAGCGACGTCGCCAAATTTGAATTCACGATAGCGTCCGGAGGCGTCGGAAAGTTAGCTACCGGCCTGATATGACGTATGCCGGCGTCCATGTTTGTTTTATGTTCTCGCGGGCCCGGGGTCTTCTGGAACGAATAAACTTTTAGTATTAAACTTCAAGTGGCAGATGTGCTTTGGATAATTCCGTCCGCGTCACGAGGACATTTGTTATCCATTGAATTCCGCGCGGATTCCACGTCACATCGTTCGCCGTTCGAAGAAAGTGTATATAGGTATATAGGTATGCACGCGAAGAGAAAAATCAGGAGGGGGATACTACGTGAAACGAGCTCAAAACTTTTACGGGTTTTTGACAATTTGAAAAACGCTCTACAGCGACGTGCCGCGGCGTAGAATCAAAGCGCTCGTTCCCGTTAGTCCGTTGTAAAAACTTTTTTACGCGAAGACAGCGCCACCGGAAGCGTTAACAAAACGCTTTGAAACTCATTTGGCGGCCATTGACAGACCGTTAACAAAAGTAAGTTCGCAGTCGACTACGAGTGTCCGGTGCAAAACTGTATTATTTTCCACGACCACGCAGCAAGTTAAATTCTCCGAGTTACCGTAAATCATTAACTTCGAAGTGGTAACAGAAGCAAAAAAAATGGCGGTCAAGCGAAACAGATGATTATTTCGCGTCCCCAGCAGGGTTAGTTAAGTTAGATTACACTCGCCGATAGGGTGTTTGATTTTTTGCAATTACCAGGGGAAATTCCAGTTGTTATATGTTAGGTTAGGTTAGAGGCCGTAGCCGTAAAATAGTGAATAGGGTTAGATTAGGTATCCATCCACAGTGCTACCACTGATGCCATACGTACAGTTATAGCTGCTACTCTTTCAAGCTGGTCAGAAAGCTCGAGTCTGGCCCACCATTTGTAAGTTGTATTAACGCTGACCGTGGACAAAAAGCTCTCGCCTACAATTCATCCGCTGATGAGCTTAATCTAGATAAATAGAACTTGGCTGTACCGACAGAGTAGCTGAGCTCGAGAGCTGGATGGACAGAGGGTCGGCTTGACTAATCTCCCATTGCCACTGCTACCAACATCAGTGGCCTCCACTCTTCCGTCTAGGACGACCATCGAGATCTCTCTTGCTCTTTCTCGTTCTGTCTCTCTCTCTTTCTCTCTCCCCCCCCCCCCCTCACCTAATCTCTCTTATTCTCTCCCACTGGTCCTATCCGACTCCTCTCCTTTCGTCCCCTAAGAAGTAAATTACCCTTCGCGCTTTAGATTACATTTCCAGGCTTTCCTCTTGAATGTGACTAATTTAATTGCGGCAGATCCCATCCGGGCAGTTACGTTTGACATGCGTAATCTTACCGTTTTATCTATCATTAAACCGCACTTGCGTACGAGCTATGACGCCCTTATCAATTTTGTTTTGAAATCTCGTTAAGGCTTTCGAGTGTCTTCGATCCAATTTTTCTGCACCCCCTATAATTTTTCCTTGTCACTTAAACAGAGGATTGTAATTTTTATTTATTTATAATCGAATCCACAGACTTTAGAGTTGAATATTAAATTCCAAATTTCACGGATACCGTGGTTATTGTTTATAAGTAATTAAGAATGATCTTGTTGTAATTAATGATAGAAATAATTTTTATAAATTTCACTTCTCTTCGTAGTTTACGATAACAAACTCTTGACTCTAGCTGTTTACCGATTGTGCAAGTTTAATATATAAAATTTTAAGATGGCGACATATGTACGTGTATATGACATTGATAAGCTAACTGATAGAAGTCTTTCAGAGTCGCGCAAAGGAGATTCCGCGCGCACCGACTCCGCGGGTCGAAATTGAATTGGCGGTACGTAAGCGGGGTTACCTCCACTTTGGCGATGTTTACGCCGTTGTTTGCGAACTTGTTAGCTTCCTGGTAATGCATACAGTTGGTTGGCTGGAGTCAGTTTAGTTTCAGCGAGTACTTCTCGACCTCGAGCACACAATTCTATTCGTGTTAACATAATGATATTGCTAATTTATGCATCGGCGCTCTCGTTACTACCATCCTCCAGCCCGCCGCACCCCCCCACCCTGCCCCCCTTACGCCCTCACTATCTGTTACTAATTAAGCGTTGTAAAGCGGATATCCGGCGTGATAGTGCGGAATGCGAGCGGAATACATGAACGCCCGCAGAAATTAACATGGGAACGTGGCGACGTCTATCGACAAGTAAATCGATTTGTTTCACACAAACACTGCTGGATAAGGTTATCATTAAGAAAATATTATTGAACTCAAAGATAATAGTGACTTGGACGGTTTTCAATAAAATTGCATTCGCGACGGATGAAAAATAATATTCAAAGTGCAGAGTGCACTCACATTCGTTAATACGTAATGCCGACGCATGATCAGACGGAATGCATCAGTGCCGGAGTCTGCATGAATTGCAGAACTCGAAATCGCCTCAAGTGAGTGAATAGCCGCCATTTTGGTTGAGTCGAGTGGTTGAAAGCTTCTTTGCGTAGAAAGTTGATTTTGAAATAAAGCGATTTCCCATCATGACTCGCGGCGATGTTCAGGCAGGTCATGTATTTGAGAATTGGACGAAATGATTTTTAAGTAGCTTTTTCTCCTTCACGAGCGTCATTAAGGTGCATGGTCCGTGAAGATCGGTAAGTATCGATGGCGATCGATGACGATCAGCGAAAGTCAATGTAGACACTTAGCATGAAAAGAACGACGTATAATAAAGCTCGTGAAAGAAAGCTCATTGTTTTTATATCTTCTTAAGCACTTCACTGATTCCCTGCCCTCGCTCCCTCCACTGTGAAAGCTACTTGAAAGCCTAACGCCGAATATTATCGGTGTAACGCAATGCTCGGGGGATAGTAAAATCCAATTGGTCCTCGCAGTCACGGTCGGCCACGTGAAACGACTTAAACGCTTTGGCAATTTGCAAAAACGTCCAGGCGCACTGCATAAATTTCCACGCTTCGCTTCTTCTAACCTTAGGACGCCATCTTCTTTCGTAACTTTCGCGTCGCTACGTCGACGCCCATCCGGAATGCCGAGGCGAAAAAGCTTCGAGGACTCGGTATCCTCTCGAGCATAGCTCCGTTCTTCGATTCTCAATGAGAATCTGATAAGGGACGAGAATATCCTTTAGAATTCGCCAATAAATTCTTTCCTTGTTATGCTTGAGCGAATTTTAAAAATCGACCGTAGCGCCGCCACGGCTAGAGTTGCTAACTAAACACTGCACAACTCCGTACCCTGTGTTAACCAGTCGATGGGCGATTCTTTTCCTTTTCCTTTTCTTTTTTTTCCTACGCCATATTCACTTCCCTGTAACAAAAAAGATCAATATCAATGTTTTCACTTGCGAACGAACTTAAATAACGTAACAGATACGTACGTGCGAATTGACCGTGAGAGTAATCGTGAGCGGAAATCTAATAGCCGGTAATTGTCATCATGCGAGACTGATCACCGCGTATAAACAGGATCAGAAGCAGATGTCGCTGGTTAACCCGTCTATGTAATCACAATGTATGTACATACGTAGCTCGCAACATTCTACCTATATACCATTGCCACTGGAGTATAGTATATGCTATAGCTGTATGTACTATACCATATACTAAGTGTATACGTCAGTAATGGAGATTCTGGTACGGTCATGATTTCGCGCATCTGGCACACGCACACTTGGGACATTCAAGGAAACAATCCTACTTGTCTAAACATATCCGAACCGTCATTCGACACTCGAACAGTTGAACGGTTGAACAATTATCGTTCTCTACTTAATTTAATTAACGTTATGCATAGTCAAGTGTGCATGAAAAATCTCTTTCTCTCACTGACAATCAATTGGAGATAATTAGTCGGTTAATGTATTCAGTGTTTTAATTAAAGGCGTGTCTGTCTACTCATTTCTTTTTTTCAATTCTTTCTAAACTAATGAGGAATGTCGAACATGACAAAATGGAATACGGTAATTATTCGTTGTCGAACAACATTTTTTTCTGCTTACGAAATGCGTGTCGTTTACGTGCGATCTAATTAATTGCGTGGATTTCGTAATAAATTGCTTTTTTGAGTGTACGTTTATTAAGTTTACCGCAATTTTTGCCTTTCTCCGAACGACCATTTTGAAAATTATATAATAATATATGTATATATATATACATACTGCTTCGAGATTACGCCATTAATTATCTCGACTCTTCCTTCGTTATTTCGATTGGGATCGTAATTTCTCTTCGGCGACGTTCTGACCTCAATTGTCCGGACTGGATGGCCGTACGAAATCTTTAGTACATTTTTCAAGATAATGTTGTAATTGAAAAATCTACCTACTCTTGTCATTGCGATATACCGTTACTTCTCTTTAAAAAAAAATTTTTCTATGTAAATATCGAAGAAACGTCAGTACACCGGAAACAACTGATACCCATAGACGTATGTAGCTTTAAACGATACATGGAATATGTAAATCAATGTGGATACGTTTCAGAATTATATCCGATACCGAAACAAAATACGGTAACATATTTGCCATTTCTTTTTTATTCGCAAAAGATAAATGGAGTTTCGTTTAACAAAAAAGAAATATGTATACGTTATGTATAACGTTTGCTTCCTTACAATTAATTAAACCTCCTACAACGGTAATATAATGAAATATAATTTTACGGTAGCATTAATATACAAATATACTAGAAGACCATGGCGTGCCAAGTCTCGCGAATATTATACGAAATATACGCATCTCATATTCATATAATGAATAGTTCATTTTCGCGATACTTCACCACGCAGCCACCGTTGCTCGCGCGAGTTCTGTCAGCCATTATCACATTTTCCTCCGGGAATAATAGAAATTAAAACGTTTACGAGATTAAACGATATTTACGTAATCTTTATATACAATTGCGTACGCGTTGTCATGGCGTGAAATTAAATAAAATTACACGTCCATATATACTGTGTACATACATAACACATATATATATATATATATCACGGTGCTTAAAATGCATACAGTGCATGGAGCAGGAGTCAGTAGATACAGTGCATCATCGATCAGCCAGAAGAGGTAGCGCTAGTAGCAGAAACAGGCAGGATAGGATCTGGGTGAGTGAACGATGGAATGACGTCAAGGATAGGGGTGGAGGGGGGTTGGTTGGTTCGAGTCAGTGTGCACGGTTTGATCAACTGGTCTGCCGGCCCTATTTCCTCTTACTATCAGGAGGAAATTGCTACTTCATCAGCTGGACTAGTGCGAAGATTAATGCCCGTCGCTGTCTTGCCATTTGCACGCTCAGCGTTGTCAGCCACGCCGCCATCGTTTCTCTCTGAAGTTCGATCTCATTCTTGTTCCTGGTAGCCGTAACGGAGTGAGAGGACACTCGGAAAATCCCATCGACATTCTGACAAAAGAAAAAAGAAATAATGACACTCTGACCCCATCAAACACGCCAAGGACCTTTGAACATTAGCATACCTTGATATACAGCCGTGGATACGTTAAAGGGGCGCATTACTATTGACAGTATTCCATTGAGCAATCGGGCATATTACAAATTCCGAAATTCCAACGCAATTGTCAGATGCAGTGAATTTACTTTGAATTGTGCAACTCGTAGTTCATTTTGTACGTAACGCTACTAGCGTGGATGAACCGGTTGATTGGACGTTACTGTAGGAAGTGTCGATGCGTCGATCAAACGGAAAGAACGAATTGTGGTTTGCGCATGCGCATAACAGACGACTACGCTGATCAAGCGAGTGTCTTTATAATCGACTAATGGCGGACGAGATCTTTGAATTATGTTGGGCATTTAGTGAAGACTTTTGTATAGAGACTTTATATGCATTGAATACGTTATCTATCACCGGTATAGATATTCCTATTGTTTGACGAACGTATTAAAGTTCTTTTTTTTTATGTACTGATTTAGTATGCGATTTCTTGAGAAAGCCAATATCGCTCTTCTCGATATCAACTCTGAAATCCGTTCTTCCTTAGCATTCAACTTTTCATTCTTTTTTCGCTTCTCCAGGGACAGGAAGTGACGGCGGGTGGGTGGTGAAGGTGGAGTCGAAGGAAGCGTGTTCACCTGAGAGTAATTTCGGAAAGTTCTACTCCATAAAATAGCTCGTTGAAGAGAAGAAGGTTCGCTTCGCGAAGAGGCTCCAGAGAAGAAGCCCGTGCCCACCTGAGAGATACTCTTCCATAGAAGTAGTCTGCAAGAAAGTACGTCTTTTTTCTTATTTAATTAACCGCGTAATAAACAAGAGGTAAATTGTTTATGAATATAGAATAGCTTCCTTGGAACGGGAGTAGAGGAAGATAGAGGAGTGGCTTGTGGAAAGGTAGAATTTACAAGAAGAGAAAAAAGGTCTCCCTGTCAAGTTATTCTGTGGTCAAGAATGACGCTGGTAGATGGCAGCACTGGCGGACATGACGTGTACTTTTTTCCAGTGACTCTTGTAAAATTTCAAAAACGTATGAACTCGTCTCTCAGCACTTAACGTATAAACAAAGGTTTCTGCTGACTGCAAAAATCTATTTCTTGACTTACTTTTAAGCAGGAAGTAGAATACTGTTAAATCAAAAAAAATATTAAGCTTCGAACAGATGAATTAGTGAAAAAGTGCCTTGTAAATATTATGCTGCTGACGTATACTGAATTCTTAGAATAATTGGATAATGCACTGGATAGTATCTAGTGGCTGTTGTTCATAGTTGTTGAGTAATTGAATACGATCGATTATTGATTTTCGGCGGGTAGTTCGAACGAGCTATTAAACATAAACAGCATAAATATCACCGCGTACCTGTACAGCCGCTACATCACCAAGGAGTTTTTGAAGTTCCGGCCGACGCAAAGTGGTAGAAGTTAAATAGAGTAACCTAGCTAGAGATGAACCACGTCAATAATGAAGTTTTCTAATTATAGTCTAGTTTTACCGTGTTAGTTAAACTTCGGTTTCTCGTAAACCGAAGTTATACAGTCACTGTCGACAAACTTCGTAGTTCACAACGTAAGCGCCGACGTCCAATATGCTACAAATTATCCACTCACCGCTTGACCGCTGGCAGGAGGAGATAACCCGCAAAGATAAAAAAAAAGTTGAAATTTTTAAAATACCTAAAATACCACCGTACACTCAAACGAAAATATTGCATCCTATTCGTTACCTGTTTGTAACAAAGTTTTTTTCAGAAAAATTTCACGGTTATTCTCAACAGTCATTCACAGGCAGGAACGTAGTAAGTTGCGCTACTTTTAAATCACAGATTTATTTCCAGCATCAAAAAAAGCAGCTAAATTTCACTGAAAAAAATAAAGAATGAACAAAATCTTGCCAAAGTAGTAAAAGTACTTAAGGAGTTTAATAACGCGCAATGTTTTTCTCTGGAAAATCCATTAGATATTCCGAAAACCGCATTGAGAGGGAGCCCTAAGGTTTGTGCTAGGCCTTCGTATTACGTCCAATACTTTACAAGGTGACGTGCTTTAATAAAGTCCTCTTTCCAAGTGCCATCCATTAGATACCACGACGTTATTGAAAACTTCAAGGTGCGTTCAGAGTATCCAACCACCGACAACGTATCTACGTTCCACTGTTACGCTGCTAACGCGGAACGCGAAATCCCAACTCGAGTTTAATAAAGTTCTCACGACAGCCACAAGGTATCGCTCGTCCCTTTCTCGCTACGTAGAGAAGCGACGGAGAGAGAGTTAAAGCCTCGTTTGTGTCTCGCGCTTTTATTTCCTCGTTGAAAATAGTGCACGATGCATTTTCAGTATACGTAGATCTTCCGGAAAACGCACTCGACAGAATTTCCGTTAACTGTCTGTGCGAACGTAAACGACATTAACGACGCGACAATGTGCGCAACCATAGTTGCCTCGCGAGTAATTGCATTCCGCTGCGTAAACCAGCCAACTGCCATAAATTAAAGCCACAAAAAATGCTGCGAAGCAAGGAACACTACAGGTAAGCACTATGAAACGAATAACAAAAAGAGTAAATAATCAAAGACCTGCGTTCAATTTTACTCCGACAAAAATCCTGGCGTTCCTAACCTATTAGTACACTAATCCAATTTTGATTGTCCATAAACCATTGAGATCCTTGTGAAACTTTCACGGACTAGTAACAAAGAATTTTTAGTTACTCCATCTTACGAATAATGAAACACTCTGCACGTACGTACATACGTACTCATTCTCTTTTACAAGAGAAGCTGTTAAGACATCGAGTGACAAATAAATTGGGATCTGACATATGACGCTACGACGTCTAGTGGCAAAAATTCGTCGGGACAAGGACTTGTATTTGTATATCGACAAATTTTTGCTAATTTTAAAAGCATTTTACACTAAAAGTGTAAAACGGCATATTGCATTAATTTTAAGGGAGCAACCGCTCTGACTTTATGTTGACTATTGTCGCACAAGTCCTTCCCACATGTGAGATCCCGATACTTGCTTTCTTAAGACACCGTGTTGACTGACATCTAGCGGCTGTCGTGGTAAGCAGAAAGTAAAAGAACACGAAAACACGTCACGGCATTTGGATAGTGGAGAATATTTAAGAGTGAAAAAAAAGTGAAAGAAGTAACTCAACGCCGGAATACAAAATCGTTTATGGAAGGATGAGATTTTAAACAGCATTGAATATTCTCGAGTGACAAGAGGATTGCGAAGGGTTAGGTTAGGACTGTCGCTGTCGGAAAAGGACAAGGGCCGATTTCACAGTGATGATAAGGTTAAGGAGCGGTAACAGGGCGAAGATATCAAACCAGAATCACACCGAGGCACCACGTTATCTCGTTCTTGGTTCAGACTCATTATTATTCCGTGCTCGACGCCCTCGGATTTAAAAATACACCGTCATCCCTTCCGCGTTCTCAGAGTAACGCCATTTCACCCTGCTGCTTGTCTGTAAGCATCGCTGCCTTTGAATGTACTGTTTAATATTGTAACTTGCCATTGCGTGCGCTATGATAAAAGTAAAACCGATTGGACTTCCTTGCTCGAATAAAAGTCTTCTTGGATACAGTATGATGGAGTCATGCACGAGTGACAATGACATATGTCAAGGGCATTTTATTTTATTACGTATACGTAATATCGTGACCCAAAAACGAATTTTCGAAATTAAACGTTACCACTCGCCAGATCTATGCATGCATTAGGATTTTTCTAATTCCTTTCTATTGTGGATCTTTAAATCTTTTACAATAGAAATTGATTTTTCAGACAATATTAACTCGGATTTAATGTACAGTTTATTTTCATTTCCTGCCGTTCCAGGTTCGAATGCAATGAAACACGTATGTTTTCGTAGGATATGTGATATATGATGTATACTGACTGTATCGTGTGTAAAGTTATATTGTATGATGAATTTGATAATACACAATATGAAAGGAAGTCGTGATTTGACCGTTTGAACGTAATGAAAATTTTGAAAGAACGAACGGAAGTATAAAAATTAAATATTTGAGTTAAAAAGGAACAGCCGAGCCTAATATATGTTTAAACAATAACACAATAAATATTGACATTGAACGCTGAGGAGTTTGAAGTAAAATTGAAAAAAATTTTATATTTTCATATCGACTGAGATACGCAATCATTATTTGTAGGATGCTTGATACGCGAAGGTTTTTGACGTTTTTAAATTTTTTTTTCAATCGTTAACTTTTTATCTGTCCACAATGAAGTATACGAGACAATTTATAAGTTTCGGTCGTAACGCTTTTCCGGTGCACTGAACTAGGGAGAGGATAACAAACAAGTATACTTTATATCTCGCATGAAAAGTCTTCCTGAAGGATGAAGCAAGTTCGTGCGACGTAATCGGGACAAAGTTACAGAAAATATTTGTAAAGTGTAAATGAATTTTAAATAGCACATAACGATCACGGATCAGTGGACTAAAGTGAAGTTCACGGAACAGAAGATAAAGTACCTGTTGCAAAACTAGCATAATGTTCATACTGTAATTGAAAGCTTTTATCCGTCAGCAATAAATTTTTCTTCTGTACTGCAATGACGTAGAAAGATACCAATAGCTTTTAAAGCTATTTTTTAATACGAACGAATATTATTTCTAGCATATAGTAAGTTTTCCGCACAAAATTGTATTACGTTATTATTTTAGTTATTAATAATTATGACAACACACTGCAGGTATCCAATAATTTCTATCGCTGATATAAAATTGCCGGGAGTACCCTCTTCTGGGTTAGGGGTCGTAGAAAGCAGTGGGTGCAATGAATCGTTGGAAAGAAAATGGTTAGGTTCAGCAAATCCGTGCAAAAGGTAGCGAACGCAGCTTATTGGTCGATAAACTCAACAGTTATTAGATCTGACCAATCAAATGCATTTGCTACCTAGCCTTTGAATCTGCTGAACACGTACAATGAGTGCAGCTGGATAGACTCTTATCCTTTGCGATCGGTTAACCCGTCAGTGAATCAATAAGGGTCGCATTTTCGAAAAATTCTAAAAAAAAGAATGAGTGAGAGTTTTAGCAGCCATTACGGTTTACCGAAGCGTTAATTACGAAATGGTTAGAGCGTGCAATAATTAATATTAATAATCAATAATCAGGTATTCAGCTGGCGATTTATTTTTCGTGCTTTTATTATAACTTCGTTTTATTGAAAACCTCGTTCAACTTTGATGACAAAAATATGTAATGCCTTTTTAAATTACACCTGTTGTATTGATAACTTCCGTGATCGTCTTCTTCACGTCGTGCTCTCGGAAATCGTTTGATCGCCTACGCCTTCTTCTTTTATATCTTCGAGTAATTGTGACTTCCGGTCGGGGAATCTTCCAGAATCTTTCCTGAAGGAATCCTCGCTTTTTTGATTATTAATAACAGAAAACACAAAGCGTCTAAAAATATATCACGCTGAAAAGTCTTCGAACATAAAATTGGATACTGTCAAATTGTTCTTTTTTCGTTGTAGAATATAATCGATACAAGTATCTCAAAATACTCCATCGAACAGTTTATCCGTTATTAATAAATCGACGAATACACCGTCGTAAATAATTTTTGGCGGTAAATTCAAATGACATATTCTGTACTGCAAATACAAATGCATATTGAATGATCAGTTAGTTTTATTGACGAATTTTAAAAACATCAAAATTACCAATATGCAACGATAGATCATCGTTACCAAAAGTACCCTACGATCCCCCCCCCCACCCCCAAAATTCGCGATAACTTTGACGTCATAGATCGACGCCTTCAAGACTGGAAAATATTGATCCCGATATCACAGAGTTTTGCGTGCGTCGTGTACATAATCTAAAGAGCACCACAGTTTGCTCATTCTCCCCCACCACCCTACAACCAGATCCACGCCTCCACAACAAAGTTCCCCCTCCTCCTCCTCTCGAACCCTTAACATTTTATCACGTGCAGCTTCATAAAAAATTTGCATAACCTTATATTTCAGTTGAACAGCAGCAGCAGCATTATTGATCGACAGACGAAAATTAATATAATTCCGTCAACGATAACAATCTTACCCGAACATCGTGACTTTCTTATCGCGTCGTACACATTACAGCACCACTTTGAATTTTCCCGCGAAATTACACGTAACCCAAGAGCGGATCATAATCGAAACAATACCCTGCGCCATGAACGTTTAACCAGTACCAAACAAGACTGACAGACAGTGGCGAAAATGGCAAATTATGCGAATATAAATGTCCCTTGTCCAATTAGAACCTCCGTAGAAATGTGAAAAGAGAAGAAAAAAAAAAGAAATTACAAAGTTAGTTCCCAATAGGATCGCGGTGGGGCGACACCGTAAATACGTAGTTCAGTTCGGTAAGCAGATAGACGGCAAGATGAAAAAGCGACGTGTCCCATTAATTCTCCCCTGATATCCGCGAACCGTCTAACGAAAACGCTAAATTAGGAGGGTAGATGGTAGATAAGGTATAATAGAGGTCCTATCTCATTGGCTCTACGCTTGGCAACCTACACGTCGCACAAGGTAACCACTACCAATGGCACACAAGGTAGGTAGGTAGGTAGGTAGGTAGGTAAGTAGTTATATAGGTTAGGTGGAGTTGGGTTAGGTTAGGTTAGTATAGGGTTTTCCCTAACTACATGCTACAGCGTTAACGTTAAATCCTAATATTAAGTGAACCCACGCGTATGGGATATGAATCATCTGAAACTGCCTGTAGTATGTTTAATAGACAAATGATAGGATACTGATACCTTTTTTTAAATTATTAAGATAAATAATTATTTGATCGTTTCCGTGAGTGTGCTCGGCAGTATTATTGTACGGGCTCTGTGTTAAGTGTTGTTATTTATAATTATTATAACCAGCACAAGTATGTACCGACGTAACGGCATAGCTTGAACTACGTAAATCACGATAAATAATCGTGTAATTAGTAATTACTTAATTAAGCCGAAAGCGAATATTGGAGAGGGTCGTGTAAATAAATAAATCTTTCTATACCCGTTGTATTGTTTATTTGTAATAAATAACGAAATTTCGTCGAGGATATAGAGATGTTTAAGTATTGCGTTCAATCGGAAGAATTATGGGTAATAAATTGTTATAAAAATTATGGCGAGTGGTAATTAAAGATTTTGTCAGGGTATTGTTGTCTCGTTAATTTTTTAATGCTCTTTGTTGTTTATTATTGGTACGTGCTAGTGACAATAATTATAAACAAATACAGTTACGCATTAGAATGGGATGTCAAGTCGATGTGTAAAATACCTGCTTGGTATAATTAAAAATTGAAATTTGCCCCGTGCGCCTGATCGAGAAATTTCCGTCGCATTATTGTAAAAGTTTAGTGCTAGGAAACGATATTCAGGAATCCAATTACTGGTAGTGTCAGGAAGAAGAGTGAAAGGGAAGATGGAGGAATCAGAGAGCGTGAGAGGGACAGTCGAATTGAGGCGAGGATAACGACATCGGGAATAAAGCGATAAATTCTCACGGTAAGTGCCCGTTATTTCTCGCCGTTATGGATTTAGAATCCTGTTATTTTCTCACCCACCGAAAATACTGGAAATGTCAGTTCCTGACATTTTTGTATGCGGGTCAGATTGGATAAACAAAAAAAAAACATTGTAGTTGGTAACTCGTGTGCAAAATATAACGTGCACAGCTGTTCAAGGATTGCCACAAAAAATTCCGGGCAGCCTGGATCTACTGAATTTATAAGAGCGATAATTATGATCTACGTGAGATTTATCAAACTATGATATTCTGTCAAGTGTGCCGATATTTTCTTTTTGGTTAATTCTAGGAATTTCTGTATTTTTTTCATTCATGCGGAAAATAGGGATGGGATTCGTTCCAGTTTGTTCGATAATTAAAATACAACGATACCGATGCGACAGTACAAAAGAATGAAAATTGTGACACTTGAAATCCTATTATAAATACAGATTGGAATTATCGATCTTTCGAAGATTCGATGGGGAGTGATTTATTGTCAATTTACAAAGGGGACCAGGATGTGCCCGGTTACGACGAGTGAATTCGGGGTAAGTAAAGGAAACTTGAATATATCACAACAAAGTGTAAGTATGTATATGTACAGGGTGGCAAATGAGTAGGCAGTCAATTAAACATTTAGCAGGCAGTTGACTAAACGAGACAGTCAGATAGATAAATCACTATAGACAGAGTAAAACATTGAAACGCCTAAGAAAAGAATGACTTACCGAAATGCAGGTGACTTGTGAAAGTACGTATAAAACATGAAGAAACGTCACGAAGATTTTACATATTAAATTTTCACGGTTCGTTGGTACTTTCTTGCCACCTAGCAGCGGCTTTCCAAGAAGTTTCTAACCTCCAAAAGTTGTAGGCCTTCCTGGGAGCACGTAGCGGCTCGTGCCTACTGCTAACACGTTTAATGGCGCATAAGATTTTGCTCCTACTTTATTACAATATTATTACCCATCGAGAGACATAAAATGGCCGCAAGCATATTGCACGAGGATATCGCCTAAAGAAATAAGCCGTTTTAAACAATGCTTCTTCCATTCCTAACCTCTTAAACCAGCGTACAACATCTGAATAAAGATACGCCGTCTGAATACTAAAACACCGACGAAAAAAAAACCCATTTGATCACCCAGAAATATAATATATACGTGTATGTATATTTATATGCAAGCGTCCATCTATATCTAAACTTTTATATATATGTATATCGGCCGTTGCTGTTTTGTTGCGATAAAGAGCTTTCGCTAAAAGCCAAACGGTACCAGGCCCGCCAGTCGTGTATTTGCGAAAGCTTCCCCGAGAAATAAATCATAGGCCGTGCCCGTGAAGATAACTATGCTACTCCTGACACTAGAGCCGGACACGTCATCCGAAATGCAAATATCGTTATCCTGCTTTTGTTTCGGTCTAGAGCAACGGCAAGTCGGCGCGCATGCGCAGTGGAAAAGAAAAATGTCCGTCCGTGTAGAGGTTACGTTAGGTTAAGTCGAAGGATCAGACGAATGTATCGAACCTCTGTTAACTTCAGGTCGTAATCACTTACCGGAATTTTGTGTAACTCGTCGGTTTCGCGATGGCCAATTAATTAACTAGTAATTAGTATGTAAATGTGACGTCACGTATCCGAGAGAACCCTGGCCCGAAACGGCACGCAATCTCCAGTTCCACGAGGGCTTGGAACAGCCGGGAAAGCTGACTGCGGCCAGGCAAAGGGCGGAGGAACCACTTTGATCAGCGGAAGTGATTAACTTGATGAAGGTGGCATGTGTTTCTACTCCTACCGGTTGCTACTGTGCTTGCGTATGTATATATTTATGTATCTGGGCGCCTGTACGTACCGTACCAGTATTTTACATACAGTGTTACATCCTGTATCGTATGCACTGCCACTTACTGCCTGTATCATCGTAATGGGACGTTGAGAGCTTTTATGAAAGTGCTGAACACTCTTTTGTCTTCTTTTTTTAGTTTTTCTTTTTTGAAATCTAATTCCGCTTCCTCGTTATGCAATGGCGTCACGAGTGCAATGCATTTTTTTTCTTTCGCACGAGTTCTAAATAGTCACTCATATTATTCGTCTTTTGGACATCGGATTTTGAATTTGTGATATATTCGATATTTTGAACTTTCCGCCAATTTGAAAATGTCTAAAATTATTTTTAAATATTGTACGATTTTAACGTTCGTTTATTATCTCTTTCCAAGTTCGCGTACAAATACTAGCGGACAGTTGGTACAATCATCGCACACTCTCCTCACTCATTCGCTCACTCACTCAACCAGTAAACAAATGATAACTAAAGTGTTTACAATATTGACATTCGGTATCCTACAATAGGAATCCTCAAAGGTACTGTAAACGGTAATAGGTCTTCCTTAATAAGGAGGTACGACTATTTAGTTCTTTTTTTCTTTTCGCGTATAAACAGCGTAATGCCATTGTCAAAAATATTTGTTACATAACATATCATCGTTGAGCCAAGCCGAGGAACAGAGAAGAAAAAACTGTGCTAGTCATATTTAATGTGAAATAATTGCATCGTAAAAGTTTCATGAATTTTTACCCTTCAGAAGCCGAAATATATGACGTTTAATTAACACGGCAAGTATATCTGTATTGTGCAATTTACGTTATTTTCACTGCGTATATCTCAGAAACGAGACGGTCAATCTTTTGGAAACTTTACACGCACGAAAATTATTTACCTGCCAAGAACGTAACAAAATTTCAGATCGATCAGTTGGATTTTTTTTGATAGTAGTATCTCCTTCTCTCAATTCGATCCCTTAGAAACTCCAGTTCAATGAATAGAATCAATACAAAATACCTTGCAACTGTACGTTTCTTTTAGCAATTCTAGGGATCGTGAAAGCTCATAAAACCGGAAATGGAAGTGGCAGTGTCTTCGAAGTGATGATAAATGAAATCGATCGTCGTACGATACCTGACGTTCTATATGCGTGAAAATATTCTTATTCCGGGATAAGAGTAAAAAAGGAAATACTGATAAAAATTGCACCCTTTCAATATCCAAAGGAACGATATTCTATTTATCGTGAATGACACGAAGATTCGTTGTCGGACTAGAAAGAGAAAGAGAAAAGTGTCATCCGGAAAAGTCTTTGCCGTATTGAAATTTCAAAGCACGCCGCTATGAGGCTTGAGAAATACTGTCATCTCGTTCGAATGATATAGGCGGACATATTGTTATGCACGTCAGGAATAGATATATTTCCCATTCGGTATTTCGCATTGTGATTCAGCAGCAGACCATCAATCGTAGTATCGCCAGTGAAGGCCTAAAATATTCGACAGACTAAAAGAAGATAATATATATATATATATGTACACGCAGGAAGAAGTCATTTTGAATATTCTGCATTTTTCCTTTTTAATTCAAAATTTACGTTACTCGTCGAGCATCGTTATAAACATTTTTTTTCATACACGACGAAACAACATAAATATAAAAGTTCGTGAAATCATATTCGCTGCTATATATGAATTATAAAGAAAAAAATTATTAATTAACGAACTTCGATAAACAAATTGTTATTATATTCGATGAACTGATATTTCCCCCATATATGCGTATTCAAGTTCGTTAAGCAAATCGATACCAATCGGGCACGTGAATTTTGAATAAATCAAAAGTAGCGAGTGACAAAAAAATATATATACACACATAGAAGCCTGACATTAATATTCATGAAATGGCCTACACCTGTCCCCAACAGAAATAGAGGGAAAGAACAGAAGGGCTGACGGAGGCCATTGTTGCGCGGGAAATTGAAACGGACCGATTAGAGTTTATCGTACGAAATCATTGAAGGTACGGGAAAGCGAAGGGAGAGAAGCGATCAAACTCCCGTGAATTGCAAAGGGCCGCCATCTTACCGCGCGCTTAGGAATCCTTGATAAGCAGCTTCGTAAAATCGAAATTTCCATTCGTCCCGCGCAACGTTTTCTGTCACCTTCATCCACGAATTTCGAAAATCAGTCGTTGTTGCCCCCCAGTACTCCACCCCGACTGCCGTACCCTCTCTGCCATGCTGGATTATTTACCTCCTCGATTAATGATCAACTCGAGTAAACACGAATTTTGAACTTATTGATTTGCACTGATCAATATATATATTAAAGATACTCGTATTAATGTTTTAAATAAACAATTTTGTATACACAATATATACGCAAATGTTATCTCTGCACGAAACTCTTTTCGTATCTCTACGTCTAGTAAGGACGTATACGAAGAACCCGAGCATATTTCTTTTGCAACTATTTCGCTGTTGTAAGTACGCGAGTTAATGTGAAGTATTGGCCGACCATGTTTTTAGTCTGGAAGGAAAGTGTCTGGCAGATAGCTGGAAGTCCGTTGCAGTCTAGGTGGTCGGTCGGGTTGCAGTTGGCACGGCGCCGTATTTCGAGAGGCTCATTTGTAACTGTTATCGGAAGGACTTACAAGACTTACAAGCTCACTTAACATTGCTGCTGTTACCAACGAACGTCTCAATTGTCCACGAAGATAGTTTATATGGATTGGCAGCCATGTTTGTTATTAAAAAAGTTACACTAACATACTGCCTACTGTGCAACGTCGTAATGAAGTCACTTTTCAACGTTTCCAGGTACATAACCTAAAAATAATTTATATAAAGCCTGACAATATTTTTCTTGCCTAGGACAATTTATATTATCGTAATAATATAGTAAACGTGTATAATTAAATTTTTTTTATTCGCCCCTTTACGTAGGTATATGTATATCAACGCGCGAACCGGAAATACCGTTTCGGTAGATTATCAACTTTTCGATCGTCGAAACTTTCGCAGAAGCGACTATATACGAAATTGTTTTATCACTCACGATTACCAAGTAAATTGCATGGGAAAACAGTTTAAAACTGGCGTCTAGGTAGGAGGCTACTGATAACGTTATCATACCGTGGTTTCCCTATTTTCCTGAATTCCTTCGACTTTCTTCGAGTTCCTTGCAATATCTGACAACGGTCGTAACGATTAAGACTGCATCGAAGCTTTGTAATTATCCTCGATGCGATGCATTTGTAATATAGTCGCACGACTTGTTCCACTTGAATACGCAGCTTAACGATTATTTTACGATCGGTAAAGTTTACATGAACGTACAACACCCTGTCGGCAGTCGAATAAAAATCTTACGTTAACGTAATATAACCTAACCTCAAAATTCGTATACTCGAGTGAAAAAGACACGGCTAATTGTTAATCCAAAAACTTTCTTACAACTTGGCAAATTGAATTGGTTATGTAATCGAAGAGATCCGACCCTCTCGGTGAGAACTGCCATTTAAATTTCGAACACGAGACGATTAATGCGGTCGTAATCGATCTCGTAAAGGACAATGAGACAGTACCGTAGAAAAGAAAAATAAAAAATTAATGAGAATCTCAACCACCAATCCCATGGTAGATTGAACGCAGTTGGTTCGCCTAACTATAGTAGAAATGATCAAACTTCTTGTCGTGAAACTCGTAATGACGAAAAGGGTTAATGAGTTTCGCGACAGTGGATCAACGGTTGGTTCCTTCAATGATTCCAATGTTATTCCAGGTATCTGCATTGATGTAATTACGTAACCCCAACAGCCCCCGGAAGTGCCAAAGAGTTAATTGAACCCCTTGCATAAATCGGATTGTCCACCCTCTCCTGACGTTGAAATTGAACGAGGACGAAACGAATGATAAAATCGAAGGACTTTGTGGGTTTTTTTGAAAAAAAAAACTTTTTTTAGCTTCGTAATGATAAATTACGCGACTATGTTGAAAAATGTAAGGAATTGATAGTGTCGTAGGTCGACGTTTGCTTATCGCGCAAATGGAGAAAAATCGAGGGATAAACAATATGAAACAGTGGAAAATGCGAAACAGAGGGAAAGAGTAAATAGAGGCTATGTATCCATCGGATAAGTAAATAGAATTGTCGGATGCTTATATTGTTTTGTCAGGCACGTTGATAGATTTGCTTTCGAGAGAGTCCTTTCAAGATGGCGGCTAACTCTTCTCCTTTTTGGCGCCTATTATTTACGGACGACGTTATTTATCGGCGGCGTTGTTGTTACCCCACCTATTGGCCTCTATTGATTATCGTTCTGCTCTTATCGTGGAAATATTTTCGTCTCGCGTCTGATAACACTTTTATCCAACGTTGTTAAGTGTGATAAATAAATAAATATATATATATAGCGCAATGAAAATGTTGATAATCGGTAAAAAAATTTGAATTTTCAAAAATAGGTAAATACGTCTTTACGTAATTTTGAAAAATAATATCTGAGTGGTACCTATGATAGGGGATGAGAAACGCATTAATATTGTAAATATTGTGAGGGTGAATTTTAGAGGTGGAAACGATATGGCGCCTTTGAATTTACAAGATGGCAGGTGGAACGTCGGGTATCTTTTTTTAACTTCCGGTTTGATTGGTGTATCTGTTCTTTTTATTTATACAAAGATACTTTATTGAAACAGGGAGTATTGGAGATGCAACTTAAATCTCATGGAATAATATCTATAGATATCGTTTTCTTCCATTTCACTGATATTCTTGCTTTTGTTTGCACGGAAGTGGCAGCCCCTCCTGACTCGTTCACCCCATAACACAGACAGCCCCTAACAAGAAATAAATCAAAAGGGCCTTCGTGCTCCGGCAATCGTCGGAAATCCTCGTTACCACGTTCTCACGAGACTAACGCATTCATTTTCGGATTATTGTATAGGGATAAAAAGGATATTACTGGAAGTAATATAAAAAAAATATATAAGTCGATGCTTAATAGTGTCTGTCAAAGTTTTTTTTTGTTTGCTCACAGCGGTATTGCGTCATACAAATTTTTTTTGACGACTCACGTTTTACTTGATTTTATTGGGATATTACAAACGTTAAAAAAATTCGAAAATCACTGAAAATTATTCTTTAGCCAGAAGTCGAATTTTTTTTGTGAACGTTACGAAATATCGGATCAAACTGAAAGTAAGGTAAATATAGAATTACGTAAGAATAAACATCTGCGATACGTCGATTAATCGTGGATTTCAAACATCGTGACTTCCTACTTCCAAACAACGTCGTAGCCCCAGGGGTTGATGGAGTCTGGAGTTTCCCTTTCAGGAACGCACTCGTTCCTAAAATGTCAGAACCCCGTATACCGTTCGGTCTATCGTCCTCGATAAGATTCCCCAAAAGAGAAGAAGAGGGAAAGATGAAAAAAAACAAAAACAGAAAACAGAAAAAGAACTTTCAAGCAGCAAGTACGTAACACGTTTCTTGATTGAATGACGCCCAGACGTATATATGAAAAGCAATCGAGCCCTCAAATATTTGTGACTCGCGCGAAATAACGACGAAAGAGAAATGAAAGATCAACAGCCATAAGTATCGATAAGAAAGTGTGGTCGAGATTAGTGAAATTGTCGAAGAAAAAAAGAAAAGTGCATCTTCAAGAAAATTCACCTTACGTCAAAATGAATCGTGACGACTACACTAACCTTAACCTAACTTTCTAAGTATATCTATACATATTCGTACCAGCGTGTAAATTGCACAACAAAAATTGTCTGGCGCGTGAGAAAATCTAAGGGATCATATATCACGGCGGCGACGTGCGGGGTTTAAAAAAAGTCGACATATGAAAATTGAACGGAAATTTCTCTAGGGATAATATGCGAATAGCAATCCTACGAATACCTTACTTTTCATCGTGAACACAGTGATATCGTTATTTATCATATAAATAGTATCAACGATTTTCAAAATTCTTTTGTACACTCTAAAACGATCGTACAATGCACTCAACGTTAATGTAATATTCGAGCGGGTCTAACGTTAATGCCGCGTTACCAACTGCGTAAAAACGTAATAAATGTTAAAACGCGAATCGAAGTGGATAAAAGCAAAAGCGTGGCTGTGCCGCGTGGGCATAAAACCCCAGATTTTTTTATAGGGTCTGCGTTTGATTTATAGGCGAGACAGCTGCGCTCTCGCGAGAACGGCAGACATCCGAACCACAGTTCTCGGGGGCCGATCTACGGTTTTCCTTTTTCACTTCGACCGCGAATCCGCCCTCCCCCCCCCCATCGCGCAGCCGCCCCCCTCCATACTTTTTCGACAAACCCCAGACAAATCCGAGCAAACCTTTTTTTCCTTAGGGCATTTTTATCACACCACTAAAGGCCCTCTAAATACAACCCGAAAAACAAGCAGTTACACGTGTACGCGCATGGCCACTTTTTCAAGTTTTTTTTTAATGAGATAACAACGCTCTGAATGTAGCAACAAAACGTCCAGGGTGTTATCGCTGCGGAAAGGAAATGAAAAAAAATTATTTTTTGTTATGCTTTTTTCAAATTTGGACAATATTTACCGTCAGTTTGGTAGAAAACAATAAGTTCCAGCATCTATAAAGCTTAGAGGTGCTTTTACGGTAATGTAAGTCTATGTAATGTTATGAGTTTTTTTCCCCTATCAGATGTTTATTTGTGACGTAGTAGACTGCAGGAAATGAAAAACGTTCCTTAGAGGTTAAAACTTGACGTGCGCAAATGGATTGTTGACAAACAGATACTATTTTGATATTTGAAATGGAATGATTGTAACTCTTTTTGTTGTACAGACACTTGTTTCCTGTTTGCATATCTCTGCTGGTCGTTTTGCTTTTTGTCCTTTACCCCCAATGTCCTTTTTATATTTATACATATTAATTTTCTTCTTAGCAAAATGCAGCTACGTTCGCCAAGGAAAAGTTTGCGCGCGATTCCACGTTCTCGGAATCCTCCCATTATTATTCCGTCTCATTATCAATTCATTATTCCACTAGTAAATTTGCATTTTCTCATTATTAAATGTCCTAACAATATCTCACTGCGCTACTCGTAGACTGTACCCGTAACTATTTATTATCAGGGAATAAGGTTTATCCTACGATTATCATACGTCATGTTTGTACGACAGAAAACAAGAGACAGAAATTTATTAAAAAAATAATAAGTTAGAAAAATATTGTTTCAAGGAACTGAGGTCGAAAGATCGTCAGCTATAAATGAACTAAACGGAACGTATATTACACAGCACTACACATCATTGCATAACTACTGCATAGCACTGCGATGTCACTGTACATAACATAAGAGTGCCCTCAGAATCAAAAAATCGAGCGTGAGCAGTGTTTCAGTGAATTTGTACGTAAGCAGAAGGAATACACTGTAGGTATCTTCCCCTAGTAGGAACATTGTGTAAGCAAGAAAAAGAAGATACAGTCGTTTCCTAGCCAAGCAGAAAGGATGAGAATCCTGTAGGGAGCAATGACTCGCGAATTAAGGGAAAATATCAACCGTTTAGCATAATCCACTTTACCCTTTCTTGACATCCTCTGCTAGGAATTGCTGCAACGGCGCCACTGTCGCAGACTGACTTTACCTACAAATTTATCTATCCCTTCCGTCTTTTCTGTAATTTATTACAATGTTATTTTAGCACTTTAGAACCATTTTACTCGATTCTTTTTTGTCGTACGTTCAATTGAATATTCAAATATATATCTTTTTTTTGGTATGAACGCACGAAACGCATATATTGTGCGTGTCGTAAATTTTCCAGATGAAGAACCTTTGTCGCGTGAAATTTTATTTTATGCGAACTCTTGATATCGGCTGACAGGAAATTTTTCGGAAATATCATTTCGGTGGGAAAGTAATACTTGACTTTTTATGATCGTGTCAAGTGATATTGTTATTATACTGTTTGCATAACTATTTCTTTTACATTTTTGATACGTGGACATCCTTTTTGACTGTGTCGGACGGTAAATATCGAATTTTGAAATTATTTAATCGATTTCCTCGACATTTTTGAAATGTGGAAACTTCAACTCTCCATAAAAACTTAATTAAAAAATAGCAATGTTAAAAATAAATTATGTTATTGTCACTATCTATGAAAAACAACGAATCCGTAGGCAATACAGAATTAAAAAACGCAACTTTCCGTTATAAAACGTATCCTCACCGTTGTAATTTCCGGTACGACAAGTTCCGGCTCTCTTGAATCTTAAACGCGCACTGTTGGGCGTTAAAATAACTTGGTCGATCTCTGGGGGAAGCTACAAACATTTCCGTATGAAGCACACCTAACCTACCTCTGTACTGTATTCTGTCGAGGTTAAATTAAATGCCCGTTGTATTTGTTTAGCTAGACACAGACTGCTGACTGGCCAGTGCAAACGGAACCTTGCCACAAAGCCCAGGGCACTCTATATATTCATACATACCTATGTAAAACCATATGTACATTCAGATACATACAGAACATTGAAAGTAATAAAAAAATCCGATACAAATCGATGTAACAATATGCAAAGAGTACCATACAATAACTAACCTACAAAAATATAAGAAAATACCAAAGAACCACACAAGATAGCATAAAATAAATTTCGCAAAACGTATCATGTAAAATATTTTATTGTTAATGTATTTACACAACTATCAGGACATTAATTTTTCATGAAATTCCTGAAAAACCAATGTCCGGAAGTCACAGTAGGCGATGGCAATTTTGAATTAGTAATGATAACCAGCATTGGCACTGACACCAACTTGGCCGGGTCTCTGATACTTGTTGTAGCCCTGAGGACCGGAAGGACGATACTGTCCATCTTGATTCTCGCCCCTAGCTTCCGCAGCCAGTGACAGCTCAACTCCGCGACGAATTTCCTCGGGAATTGGTGGTGGAGTTGGGAGATGAGCTCCTTCGGGATGGAATCCATTCTCGTCAGCAGTATAGTGAACGGTGTACTGAACGCCGTCAGGTCCAGTGTAGGAGTAGGAGCCCTTGACTATCTCGCTATCACCTGCGAAATTGAAATAACATTTGCTTCCTGCCATTCTCCGTCTATCTCACTCACTCCCCCTGCCCCCTATAGAGACTTCGTAATCCTCATCGTCTTCTCAAACTAGAAACGGCAGCTGCGCCAATTCGCCATTTCAAACTTTGACTTAAGCACGAGCAACAAGACGCGACGCTAGCGCGCTCTATGCTAATAGGGGATTTCTTTATGGAACTAACGCACAGTTTGTCACAAGACAAAAGCTTACAGTGGCAACTTTGCCTTAACATTTTGATCAAGGTTATATAGTGACGGTGACGTGAGATTCTAACGTAAATTTCAACGACTGCAAGAAAAAGTATGCTCTGGATTGTGACAACTTCGTTGCGTGAAAAGGTTAGGATATTTTTTTTGTATCCCTTTGCTTCTCTCCTGCGATATTCATCGGCGTTGCCACGTCGTAACACACCGGATTACACAATGGCACGAAACAATAGAAGAATTATATCGTGGCACAGAAAGAAAGGTCACGCACTAATACCGACCGCTCGCGTAGTGCAAACACTGTACGTTGCATTTAGTGCAACTGCAATGTCGAGCATTGTTCTACGCGTCATATCTTTCACGGATGACGTAAGAACAACGGAAAGGTACGAAGAACTTTTATGGTATTCGTCGTCCCCTCTGGCACTCGGAGTCCATTGCCTTCCGGACTTACCTTGAAGCGCACCAGACTCCTCAGCGGAAATGCCGTTGGCAGCTTCGTAGTTGTACTGATAAGATCCGTCGCCATTGTTCTGATTGTTGAATCTAGTGATCTCGACGAACTGTCCGTGACGATTTCCACTGCCTTGGTAACCACCACCTCCGATGGGTCCAGACACTCCAGCGGATGATCCACCGTGGCCTCCGAATCCTCCAGCTCCAGCACCACCTCCAATTCCTCCTGCTCCACCAGCTCCTCCAAATCCACCAAAGCCTCCAGCTCCTCCAGGTCTTCCGCTAGATCCTCCGGCAGTGTAAGCAGGTGCGTGGATGAAGCCTGCGCCTCCTGCGGATGCTGCTGATCCTGGTGGGAGATAAGTATTCTCCAGACGACCGGCGGACGCCACTCCGGCTACGAAGAGTACCAGTGCAAACTGCAAAGTTCAGATTATTTTTATTATTATTTTTTTTTAATATATCGTAACGTTACATTAGAGGGTTGCTCGTTGGTGTAAATTATTATATTTTTGGATAATTATATCCATCGTCATCTGCTGTACTTGGGTGTTATACGCCTACCAACATAGAATAGAATTTCGCAGAAACCTGTCACGGATACTGTTTGGACTACTAACCAAATTACATCATATTTCATAATCAGGCGCGATGGACAATGAGAGATGAAAGTGAGAACACTCCTTTGAAGCTGGATTGACTTTCTCTCACATAAATTCTCTGTTCTCTATTCTATGCTTTGTATTCAGCCGGGATCGTGAAATAGGTACTTCAAGAAGATCTCGCACAAAGAGATTTGGGAGTCCTTGAAGGTTTAACTGTTTATGCGAAAGTCTGCGGGGAAAATACGACGATAAAAGGATTCTCTTTTCAGTTTCTTTTTTTTTTCTTGACTCCTTTGAAATGTTTACTCGACGCTTTAGCCGTCCTTGTATATTATATTTCTTTCCTTTTTCCCTCTTTTTTATTTTCGGATATTTTGCTCCGTCACGCGACACCACCGTTTCTCGCACGGACGTCGTGTTAGCAGGGCCAACAATACGGTGCGACCGATAGACAGCATTTTTCCAGGATAAAAAAAAGATGTGCCGTGTATTCAGCCGTATAGCGTTGATATTCTTTTATCGAGTTTATCCGAATCTACAGAAATACGAATCCGCACGATAATATCAATCAACGTCTGTCCTATTTCTGCGTGTAAACAGCGACTAGACGTAAACTCATTTCATCGATATACATTCTCGCGACAGTTCTATATTATTGGCTGTCTATCATGGATGATATCTACTAGCGAATCATACAGTAGTTACACAGTAACGCGTTATCATCACTATCACGTATGTTTTAGCCTGCGTTAACTTCATTCGTGATTGTTTAAGTAAAGTGACAATTTTTTAATAACAAATAAAAGTTAATCAATTATAAAGTATTTTTAAAAATTCGTAAAACTGTATTAAAGTAATCAGACTATTGACTATCATTGAGTTCCGTATCGACAATTTTTTTTGCAATTTCTGAAAACGACTTTTTTTATTGTATGAATTTTACGAAATTATCACAACGTTAATTGATCGCGTATCCTCTGTCATTTAATCATCGCGTATCAGTATAACGGTTACGAACAATAAATATCCTAGTTGAACTTTGATGTCGATTAATGAAATCTGTCTTGAAACTGATATAATAATTAATTTAAAAGAAAAAAGAATAATTTCACTCACCTTCATGATGAATCCGTACAACTAATATCTCGTTCTTGCTCTCAAATTCAACTGAGTCAGATGAGCTAATATGAGACGAGTGATGAGTAGGATGAGCCAACGGCTTATATAGCAAGATTCTCCCTCCATGAAAGAAAGAAGAAGATCGAATTATTAAGCAACCGCATGATACAGATCGCCGAAATCTAAAATACGAGGTCATCGGATTGGAATGAACGTCGATCCAAACTTAGCAAGAACTATAGGCCGTATAGTCACTGTAGCATCTTAAGTACAATTCACACAGTTACCAACTTAGAAAATCATCATCATCATCATCTCCATCCCGGTCGACGCGTCCGGCATTGTGGTTTTCGTTGTTACAGCAAAGTAACCAGCGTATATAAAATCTTAAGGTCCATTGTGCCATTCCCATTGGCTGGATCGTGTAACACGTTCTGACGTCTTGCGCAATCATTTCTCTCTTAAAGATTCTCCATGTTGGACATGGATGGGTCGTTGCTACTTTTATTTAGGAACCGCATTCCAAGTTTATGATTCTTAGATTAAGATTCTCGATTATACGCTGCACAAGTTTTTTTTTTTATTGTCTAAACTCTAGGATCTTTTTTAACCTTTCGAGGTTGGGTTATCAATTTTATTTTTTTATTCCCTCATTTTTTTTTTGATAAAGGGAATTCTTAGAAGTTCTCTTAGCCGATTCTGAATTATTCATTGCAAGCGCACATTTTTTGTTCTTGGCTTTTTCTTCGTTATAATGCTATTTGACATATCGTACATCTCACGAGCTATCTCGTCTTTTAATATACCTGTAAATCTTACTAGAAGATTCGCATAAAACTTCTCAAGATCCATTGGAACATTTGCAATGCACAGCATGTCGAGTCTGGGTGGATAACAGATCTGTCGCTTGGGGATTAAATAATCGTGCGTTACAAGTGAAACGACGGAACGATCATTCCTGTGTATATACAGATAAATCCCCATTACGAGTAATCATTAACATCATTACTAGCTTTCCTTACATTGTTATTTCCTTAATAACGACTCTTACCGCAAATTTCTGTCTATTTACTAATACTTGCAACCGAAGTATTGTTAACAAACAAAATTTCTTTATATAATAAATAAAATCACGAAACGCGTTAAATATCTTTTTGAAAAAAAAAAGAAACAACACCAGAAGTATACAAGTATATATAGAAGTATTAATAAAAAAAATTATTAAGCGGATATTTCGGTAATTACCAATCACCAGTTACCCTCGAAACTGACGAAACACAATAATTATATCATATGTAATATAACTATTTCGTAATCGCCTTTATGTAATCGCATTGCGCAAATAACGCTGTTCTAGATATACACGAATCCCTACCTACCATTCATACGGTAAAAGAAGATGACAAGACGTTAGATTCCCACGAAATTTATTTAGTGATGTACAGGATATTGGTCGTTGTCCATACAGAGAGGATTGTAACCCGGAGGCTAATAAAAAAATAGTATTAATAATAATAATAATAATCAAGGTCTAATCCATCCATACTTGACCGGATTTGAAAATAGCGCCAAATGTCCCTGCACGACCTTGCCAGCTGTTATAGTATTGAATATCAAGAACTGTCTGCTTCAAACAATACATTTCTACTTGAAGGATCAAGTCAATTCAATTTTATTTACGTAAATACGTCCTTTGTTAAGGATTCGAACGAAGAGGATTAATGTCAATTCAAATCGATCACGCTTTACGATTATTATGTCAAATAATTGACGGGTTACGTAGATACGTTAGTGCAGTACATACCTGGCGAATTAATAAAATTAAAAAAGAGAAAGAAACAGGAATTCACCTTGTGCATCTGTAGCCTTTTGCTTTAATTTATGCTCTTTCTCTTTATCTCTCTCTCTCTCTCTCTTTTACTTTTACTGGAGCATCTTAAAGGTCACGTTAGACACAAGATCCACAGACTTGAACGGCGCCATACTTGTTAATTTTAATTATGCATTCAGGGTGTTTAATAAAATGTAGGTTATAATGACAGGCTGGATGCGGTGTACGTGTGTAAATTGATGTATGCTAATGAGAGTGTTTTTAATTGAATTGAAAGAATGATTTTCGTTAAAGTAGGAAATTTTTTAATAAAGGCAATGATCAGTCTAGGATTTTCTATTGTTCGTAGACATTGCAAGGTTTGTTTTGCATGCCGTTGCGCGTAACGGGAGAAATAATTAGATCTTTCGTCGGAGAGAAATTCGATGAAACAAAATTGTGGCTAATAAATTCCACTTCGCTTTGGTTACCGTGAAATTAAGATCAGACGAAATATTGCACACATGATTTATTTCGTTGCGTATCGCGCGCGCAATTAAAATTTTATATTGCAACAGGTATTTCAAGCGAAATGAATTAATACAGTTTTTTGTTCTTGTTCTCGTGCAGGCGAGACTGACGGAAACTTGTATCATTAGGATTAATGTTTTTATCGAATCATATAAAATTATAATTGTTATCACTATTATATGCAGTCGTTAATATACGCGATATATCGGTTCAATTTGCACTAATTATAATAATGCTAAGATAAATGAAATAGTTAAGCTCAGCTGCTGACCTACGGGTTATGCACGCGTTACGCGAAGTTGCCCAGAAATGATTTGCAGTGCTGCCACGAATCCAACCATTTTTTTTTCTTGTGACCGGCGAAAACTTTAGATTGCGGGAAATTTTCCCTTCCGGCTTGCAAACGAGGTAGGGAGAGAAAAAAGAAGAAAAGTAAAAAAGAAACCGTGGATTAAGATCGTTCTGAAACTTATGACTATTCCTATAAAACTTCAGGTGCAGAAAGATGACATATAGCTTCCAAGATACGGTCATGGATGGTTTAGAGATTAGAAAGTCTTAGACGTACGAATGAATTTCGTGAATCAATCAAACGTAGACTTAACGTCAATAGTCAATGACAATTAGTAATTTTTAAATGACAAATTAAAAGCCCCGGTTAACGTCATTATAATTAAAATCAAGAATACCTTCTACGTAATTTTCATGTTTCAAAAAATACCAATTTTTTATATCTACAGTCATCGTCAATAATCACAAAAGAAAACGACGCTCAAGAAATTCCCACTCAGTCATCCTCGATAATGACACGGGAGTATGAATACAAAAAAAAAACTCTGCAACAGCTGTTAAAGGTGACAAAAAATTCGCACAATAACTATATATATATACAAAATAAAAATTTATTAACGTAGACTAATCATTCGCGTGGCAAAGGTGGTACAGTCAGTATACAGTTGCTTTAGCTAATTGTTAATTAGTAATGGTATCCGGCATTTGCATTGTACTGATTTTGAGTGCCTGAATAACTCTGAGCATTAGCTGAACCGTGGTACTGGCCATCCTGATTCTCGCCTCGGGCTTCAGCAGCCAGAGACAATTCAACGCCACGACGAATCTCTTCAGGAATGGGTGGTGGGGTTGGAAGATGAGCACCTTCAGGACGGAAGCCATTTTCATCAGCAGTATAATGAATGGTGTACTGTGCGCCATCAGTGCCAGTGTACGAAAAAGCACCAGTTACGCTTTGTCCATCCCCTAAAAGAAAAAGATTAAAAATGCTCCAAAATAATATCATAAATATTTTCGAACTTTATGGAATTCGAATAGCTCCCCAAAGTTATTCGATATCGCTCAATTACGAATTCCCCTTCGTAATTAATTATCCCATTGATTGATGTACTAACCGTGCGGCGCTCCGGCTTCCTGAACTGAGATCCCGTTAGCGGTTTCGTAGTTGTACCGATAGGAGCCGTCACCGTTGTTTTGGTTGTTGTACTGAGTGATGGCTATCACCTGTCCATGTTGTCCTGCGTTGCCCTGATAGTAGCCACCGGTTAATCTTCCAGAGTGTGCGTTGTAATCCTGACTGAATCCTGGAGTTTGGATAAGTCCTGCACCACCAGCGGTCGCTGCGCTTCCTGGTGGAAGATAGGTATTCTCCAAGCGACCTCCATTGACTGCGTGTAGAGTGCTGATAGCCAGTGCAACAACAAAGAACTGAAACAACGAGGAAGGACTTGAGACAACCTTAAAAACTGCGATTACGTTAATCAGAATTGAAAACAGCCACTAGTGACTTTTCTAGTAACAAAAAAGGGTAACTAGACATCTTTTAACCTTATACGTTATTGATTATATAAAAAATTTTGTGCTTTATAAATATCAAATAAGATCATTCAAACGTCTAACCGTCTGACGCAAAAAGCCAATAAATTATTCGACGGGTTCGCACCAGAGGATTAGCTAAAATATCCTAGGGGAACCGCAACGGTTAAACATGGCGGATTAGCAGGTTCAATTGGATACTACAGCCTAATTGTATTAAAGTTGATAAAGATAGGGTTAACCCTGTAAAATATTCAGCTGGTCTAACTAATGTTGATACTCGTTATTAACCGTTTAATTTTCTGTCTCGTCGAGTGTAATAATCAATCATTTCACGGCATGCTTCATAACGTTTTGATGACGGTTTTGTATTTTCATTTTGATGTTGAACAATCAGTGTACGTTACTCGGTGCAACAACACTGAACGGATGCTTACCTTCATGTTGAGTGGAGTGTGTTGTTTCAGGTTGCTTAAGATGAGACAAGTGAAGAACGTTATGGATCATCGACTTATATACAGCTGGCACTCCTTTCGTTCTATCAATGAGGAAGATCATATGAATTGTTAGGTAATGACCCGATGCAGACAAGCCCAAAAAGAATGATTGTAACTACAAGGCCGTTGAGAACTAGAGTACTAGACATTGTCTACGTATACAACACGTGCGAAGGAATTCCTTAAGGCTTGTTGAAAACAAAAATTGGTTGATTTTGAAAAACTTGACATTATTTTTTAAACGTTGACAATGACAATTGATATTCAACACGATTAACAGTTGAAGAGTCAGTTGTGTGATTAATGACGATTGCGAATAAAATTTATTTATTGTATTCATTTTACAGTGATTGTAAGTGGGAATTTCTAGTGGATTTTCATTAATCGTTCCCCAATTAATATTAATTCTCATATATCGATATTTGCTCTAGGGATTTAGATGGATGACGAGGCTATTTAATTTCTATACCGTATAACCGTGATGTTGCAAATCGCCAATGACGACGCTATGGAACGATGCACTTGATTGCTATTAATTACATGTGCTAATATTCCATTCGTTATTCAGCCGTAGCTCGGAATTTGTGGATGCCGATAACAATTACAATTGATCATGTAAATCTGCCATTTGAAAACAATGGAGTAATACAGCGAATTCATGCATAATCGTCGGTAAGATTATGTCGGGCTGTAATTTCATCGAAAATTCGGTTTACTTGACACTTCTGATAATGCAGATGAGAATTGCATCCTTATTGCGTACGGAGAGTCAATAAAATGTATATAAAAAAAATATCGATCTTATCGACGCTGGAAGTTTATAAAATTTATCAAAATTTCATTACACAAAATTGTATCGATAATTCGATCTCGATTGTATTTAAGTATTGCGCATTCATAGTTCACAATCAGTCTAAAAAATAATTACGTTACAGACTATTCGCTTGTGTAACGCCTTGTATGGGGTAAGGGGCAAAGAAGTCACACCTTAACCTTTGACCTTTGATCTTTCAAGTAGGAAGAATAGACGGACACTCCAAGTATGTCATTCTCTATTGGTAAAATATAATTTCTCCGTATATGATTAATAAAATAAAAAGTCATTGAGTAAGGCTCAATTAATTATTGGCAATAATTCAGTTTATAAATTTTTTTATTCTGATATTTCGTTCCTACATGGAGTGCAGATATTATCAAATATATAATATCCACCCAAGATGGCAATGCTCCGTTCTTTTTGTACGAACTGTACAGGCGTTTTACTTGTACGAAAAAGTAGTGGCATGATAAACATCATTTGAAAAACTCTCGCTCATCCAGCTCGTAGTTAATAGAGCAACGTAAAGGTCACGCGAACACAGTGGATATAAAAAATTAAGCACCGAATGCAACGTAAATTTTTATTAATAATTTCAAGTCGTACATTAAGCAACGTTGATACGAGGTATCAGTATATATTTTTTTCATAATGGAGCAAAAATCGTCTACGAATATAAAATATTGATTGTCTATAGATTTGAATGAAATTGAACAATTAAAAAATTTTCTTTTCAATCAAATCAACTTTGTCGCTTAAGAAAGGGACTGAATTTTATTTTTTAATCTTTTACCTATCGTTACGTCTTTTACCTTTCTCCGCTCTTCTTCTTAATTAGTCTTAGTAATTTGTGCTTTCAATTGTCTTCGTTACTAATAAGGTATCGTAACTATTTTCCTTGTCGCTTTTACATTACGACGTCATGGACTCGTAATACGTAGCCGACTAATTACGACTGACTTGTAATTACTACGGGTGCTGCCATCTATAACGATATTACGACAGTCAAGCTAATTGCGAGTGAAAAAAAAAGAGAACAGGTACGATCCATTAATATACCTAAATGAACAGTGGTACCAATAGCCGACGTTGAATGTATAAAAACGTTCATCTTTATTCATGACGTCATATTGATTCCCTCGTGTCCGACCTACTTGTACGTTTATTTCAGCATTCCATATTACAATCAAGAATTAATACCCTGTGAACACGTGTACAAACGATCGTTTAGAATTAGTAGTCTAATTAATACTAACGTCCAAAATCGCACGTTCATATTAATCTATACGAAATTCATTGCAAAGGTCTTCTTTTTTTTGTTCAATATACACTTTTTCCTCGCAGATGATGTAAAGTGTAATTTTTTTTCTGTTCGGGTTTCGACACTTGTTACCCCGAGCTACCAGTAACCTCACTCTTAATTTCAGTCTGCCCATCTTTACAAAGGCCACCGATAGGAAATCTCGAAATATAAAGGGGAACACCTTCGTTTTGGAGAAAGCTGCAACATAACATAACTTTACATGCCGTGGATAGATGAATGACTATACATGTGTATATCTACAGTACAGGTACATATATGTACACAAACCGACTACCGGGTGGACGTTGACGTAATTACAGTTATCATTTTTTTTGCGAAATTAAACTTTTCGTAAGAACCTACACTCTTGTGAAGTAACGTTTGGATTTTATAAAAAAAATTGTAGCTGGTAAAAATTTGAAAAAAATGTTGTAAAAATTGAAATTCAAAGTTTTTTTTAATTTTAGTCATCAGCAGCCTTGTCTATGATTGTACGATACGAAAATTTGGATTGACAAAATTTCTGTTGGCACATACGAAATTCATTGCCATAGACGGCACGAGCGAAGGTGAGAACAAACTGCTCCGTCATTGCCATGAGGTATGGAGAATATTCAGTTGATCCAGAGGATCCAGAAGATCCATGGAATGTATCAGAATTAGGTGGGTACCTTCTACGAAGATGAGAATCAGTCTGTGACCTGAAACGATCATAATGACTTAGTGACGCAAGCGCTTCTTGACCCCCGTGCACTTCCCAGGCAATAGCTAAAGAGCAGCCTCACGGAGTGAAAGAGTATCCAACGAGAGTCCATTTTGGCCCACGCTAAACGAATTACGCAAACGCTTCTACGAATAGGTTTTTGCTGAACGCCCAATGCGTTACGGATCCGTCAACGCCATCGGGCAGAATTTAAAAAGCAAAAAAAAGGTGAATTAAAATTTTGTTTACCGACTTACAAGTCATTTAAGTAATATTAACACCTATTACTTTGTAATTTTTCTTCTGGCGTTTATAAATCCCAGGATATCTTTGTATAGTAAGATAATAATTTTATTGATTATCATTTATATCGTTCAAGCGCCAAAGAACGTGGACGAAGCAGTGGTATCGTTCGCATGGACCAATATCTTGTGGATGCTGCGGGTACAGAGTTACTTCGTTAGGAAGCGAAAGGTCGAAAGAAAAATAAAGTGAAAAAGGTTCAAGGTAGAAGGGAGGAAGACGTTGGGAGTCAATAACCAATAACCCCAATCAATGCCTCTAAAGCTCACGTAACGCGGGACGTTTGATTGGGATCTGACTCGTCTCCGGTTGGGCTAGTAATTTACCGTGTTATTTGTCTTTATCGTATGAATTATGCATGGTGTCGGTATAACTAACCGAATTACAGTATAACCCTCGATAAATCAAATCGCTCGAACACTCGTTTGATATTCATCAGAAGCTGTAATTAATTGATCGTAGGCCGAGTGACGAGATATCGTTTCTTCGTTGAACGTCGTCTGCTAGCTGTCACGACAGTACGGTAGTAGATCGGCTTTAACGTTAACGGGTAAAGAAGTTCAATCTTTATTTTCACTCCAAAAAAGCGGAACAAAGGATCGTCGGAAGGGAAAATTTTATTTAAATGCTGAATTTTCAATTCACGATAACACTAATGGCATCGCGATTCCAGCGCACTTCCGTAAATCCTAGGAACTCGTGGTCTCCGCGTAACCTAACCTACAAACCGATGTAGACTCGCAGTAGCGTTTCGCGAATGATTTCACAGAATTACCGTAGTGATCTACGAGTCCGAAATTGGCTACGTTTGCTCGACTTATAACCCATCTAAAATATTCCTCACGTAAAAGCAAAACGCTTTGCATATCTTAAATAAGAAGAAAAGTCGTCGGCGTCGTTGTCACGATTAAAAGTACTCTTTCGTATATTTCACCGTACGTCCGTAAGTGGCGCTGCGGTTTGGCACCGGCAAGTGAATCTAAAGGGTCGTTTATAATCGCTATCGCGAGACTTATAAGCTGTCATGTGCCACCCTCTACCTAAAAGCGAGCCACTGGAAGCCATTTTGAACCATCGCGAATCATAGTCATTCGAGTATCGTACCGGCTCTAACCTAACCTCAAACCCAAGCCAACCCAACTCAACTCAACATAACCTAACCTAACATTAATGGCAACGAAGTACAACAGAGTCCAAGACGACGAGACGTCGATTCATGTAAGTGGGACCTTCTTGTATTACGATTACGGCGTCGCCATAGGCGCCACCTAACCGCCACTGATATACGTATCACTTTGTTCACATGGTCCAGATAGCACAACGGCGAATAATTGGATTCTGTGCGCCTTCCCAACGTTGCTCTCTGCCAAAAGCCGAGACCTCTGTCTGCTCGCTTGCTGATTCATCCCTCCAGCTTCTCACCCCGTGACACCCCATACTCCCTACCTCCCCTCTTCGTCCCTTATGGACCACTCGAGCTAGCGACACCCCTTCGACTTACACAGTCGTATATAATTCACCCTCTCCAGACTCTCTTCTCCGTTCTCTCGACAGCGCCAACGCTACCAGCACCAGCGTCAACGCCACTACGCCGGTATAACGTCAACCCCCCCTCCCCCATCGCTCCACCCTACTTGAACCGATTCTACGCCACTGACAGACACTTTCAGCCACTGTACCGTGGGAAAGCGTTAACCCTTCACCCCTTTCCCACCCTTTCGAATTCTAGAGAATCGAATCATCGTCCAACGCCAAAGTAACAACGTTGCGGATTTTACGCTCTCGCGCTCACGACAATAAGACAAACTCATCCCTTTACTACGACCAGTTCCCGAACTTCGACGGAACTGGTCGATCCGATGGATTTTCACTTTTGATTCTCCCTTTGTGTGTGTTTTTTTTAATTTCAAGATGGATACTTCAGATCTTAATTTATACACCGACGAGACGGTATTTATCTGTACGAGCTTATTTTGCATGCTTGAACTTTCGACTACTGGTCCTTGACAATGAAATCTATTGCTTAGCTGATACCGAGAGTCAAAATGGCGTCTGGTCAGTTTATTAAAATCAATTGGTCCTACGACAATAATCCTTGTACGATATATCTAAGGAGTCCCTAAAGTATCTTCCGCGAGGACAGGTACTTCCTACTGTGTACGCTTTCAACGACACTCGAGCTTTACTCGTTTATATGAAAAACGCTTTAGCAAGGACCATTGTAGGTTTTAGTCCTACCTCTTGTTTAACTGTTCTACGACTATGTCTATATACGACTGTTCGTTCTGGCAGACAGTTTCAAGTTGGCATCCAATGCATTTCAAACGTTAATATGTAACTTTGCTAGCTGGCCACAGAAACTATGCAGAGTATCGCTTTAACGGGAACTGCAGGATGTGTTTACGACAAGGTCAAGTATTTTCTCATTAGATACCGAACAACCTCTAATTACTTGCACTAGTTTCGGACCGTCTTCAGTAAATTTCTACTAGCAAGTTATCGGTGAAATTTATTCACTCTCTTTATCACGACGTGAACCGATCGTCTGTACGTTCTTGTACCTGTGGTACGATTTAAAAAAAAATACGTAGGAACGCGCTTGCTCTTTTTCTTTTGACAAAAATTGAAATTATTTTAACGCTTACGTCACCCGACGTTCAATTATTTTTTTTAATGCTTCGTACCGACATCTATCGACGATCCATCAAAAGCCATGTCTTGTTGACTCGCGATACTATCGGATTCGAGCATTGTAAATTTTCTGCCGCTAAATTTCGGGTCGCGCCTCAATACGGACAATGGCCAATTTCATTTAACAAATTTAACGAAATTCCAATCGACCGGTAACGAGAAAATTAAATGTGCCTTCGACGAGAGAGAAAAAAGACTTTTTCGTTTCGAATGCATCAAACGAAAAGGATATTGCGTCGATAGGAAATTAAATAGGTATGCTCGCGTCCATCGTATTTTTTTATGTCTGCTGTTACCCATCGGAAAGATGCGAATTTGCAAAAGGAAAACTAAACGGGAATCCGATTCGAAAAAGCTTTACGCTCGTAATACAGATACGTAATGGAGGATCGATGTCCTCAGTTAACGCAGACATCCAGTATATTTCATGCATTCACAGGAACGGTCCAGCAGGAAACCAATTCTGCGCAGAACGTCGGACTGATTTATTGAATAAAAATTGAATGGAGGACCGAGTAAAATAGGAGTAGATACGTATAAAGATGGATAGAAATATATGCATATATGAAATATATATATATATACACGTATAATCTCATACAGCCATACACATGTAATCTGACCTCATATAAGGTACACGTCACCGATTAAACTTCGTCTGACCTACAACAAGTATCAAGACTTCAACCCCTTAATCCCAGCTAACTTTTTCACTCTTTCTTTATCTACAAAAAAAACAGTGAAAAACATCCCCGTAAAAAACTACTCAAAGAACAACAAAAAAATCATTACGTCACTGTCGTAAATCGATAAGCTCGTAATTTACAAGGCATAAAAACTAACGGGTGATATTTTCGTGAATTTCCGTCCGATTAGCCACGGAACTATCCACTGTGACGGCCACTAGCCTTAGCTACTAACACGGATTCCGAGGTGTCTTCGTTCCACGTCGCCGGTACCCGAACGTTACGAGAGCTTTTGATAAATCGAATTAAAAAAAAATGGCGACGGCCATTAAAAAACTTCCACGCTTGTCTGGCTGTCACGCCGTTGTAAATAACACCCGCGTTGCTGCAGCCCAAAGAGAAAGGTTGTTTGGGGTTGAATTGGGGATGGGATGGGATGGGGAGGGGTTGGACCACTAGTCACACTACGCAGCTGTATATTATATATATATATACACACTTCTGTGTAATAGCTGCGTATGAACTCACGATCCACAGGAGTTCGACTAGGTCCGCCAGTGGAATGGAACGCCGAACAGTGCTGAGTGCCACCACGCCGCCACATTGATTCTCGGACTGGTATAGCTTTATTTATTATTTTTCTTCGAGCTCCTTACGTACAATACGACTCTGATTAATCTGTCGCTCACCCGCGCTATTTTGTCTGGTACTTCTGCTAGAAGTCTTTAGACGCAATATGTTATTTATGGGGAATGACTATGGAGTAGAAAAATATGAAAAAGATACATTTTATTGACCACTTAAAAATACTTTCAATATTTATAGTTGGCACTGGCTGTATTACAGTTGCTTCGGATATTTCGAGTATAGGATTGTATTTAAGATCGCCTGCAAACGGGCAACCCGTCGTACGCAGGTGCAATACATGAAGATACGTAAATCTGTTTATACACATCGTGGAAATTACGTTATTCTGTGTTTGTATGTTTTGTGTAATCGTTGTGGACACATGCTTAAGCTCTGTTTTAATTCTCCTGCATGTGTGAAATAACGCTTATGCTTTCGCGTGCGGCTCAACGGGTTCGCAGAATAAGTGAAAATACGAGGGTGAGGAAAAACGGGGAAAGGCAGGGTTAACCATGACGGAAAGAGGCAACGTGGCAAAGCGAACTTGCGGAGGATGACAGCTTTCGCTTCACTCGACTAATTTTCTTGGCTTCAACTCCCTATCTTTCTCTCTCTCTCTTTCTCTCTCTCTCTCTCTTTTCTCTATCTTGTACATTGATCGTCTGTCACACTCTCGCAGTCTGTTTCTCTCTCCAATATATAGCAACCAACTCGCTAATTACTTTTGTTCATCACCACCCTACAGCCTACGGCAGACCCTTCACCCCATAACCTAACCGCGCGCACCCCTTGGACTCTTTATTACTGTTCTTCGCGCAGTATTTCCCTTGGTGCCATGAACCTCCCCTCCTACCACCCCCCACGCCCAAAAACGTAAGGGATGACGCTTTGATTAATTTTATTGTCTTGGTTAAATTCATAAAAAAAGAATCGGGTAAGAGAGAGAGAGAGAGAGAACAAACAAAGAAACTTAATAGTACCCAGGAGTCGTTATGTCAGAGTTCAACCCCCCTCCACTTACCCCAGTTGAACTTACAGCTCAAGTTACGAGCTGTCGAATATAAATCTTGTTCTGATTTTTTGGAAAATTGGTAAATTATATGAAAATTATGAACAAAGAGTGCTGGAGATGGTTTATGTTAATTTATTCTTTTATGAAAATTCAATTTTTTTCTCACGTGGAATTAGGTATTTTAAGTGAAAAAATACCGTGGCCATCTCTTACTTCCGTTATGCGTTATTCACGGGACTCGAGTGTGCCGAAATCGAATCATCACACGTTTAATTGACCAGAGGAGCTTTGTTAATTGTTTCGAGGACGTTATTATCTTTTATGATTAATTTCGAAATTAGCTTCGCTGGCTCAGCCGCGATTTATCTCGTGGCGCAAAGTTAAGTCAGCGTCAAGTGAATTACGGCGACATCTCGAGTGGCGGGAGGTATGAAACTTAAAGAGGAATAAAAAAAGCTCAACAAAGTGCGAACTTTAGTTGTTATTATTTTTGTAAAAGAAAAAGTGTTATAGACGTGGATTAATATGGTTTACGGCTCGGGCGAAAAATATTCATTGGCTATGGTGCGATCAGTCGTGTTTTTACATCGTTGTATGTACAATTGCGACGCAAGCGATGCACATTTTTCTCACGCAACACGTCTTCTGGCTATTTGCGTTTGGTTATGGGTAGCTAAAACGTAACTACTCTTATACGTATCTTCTGGCCGTTTCTGTAATGTAAACTGACTTTCGTAAACGCGACGCCATCATTTTACGGATGGCGGTATCGCAACGAACTATGAAACCATAAACTCCCGTGGAAGTTTAGTTATACAGTTTTGCCGACTGCGTCGCTCTAATGCTCTGCGACGCTCGTTAAACGCGTACGTATGCATAGACGTAAACTATACGAATTCAATATAGACCAATCCTCTATGTATATGCAAAGTTGTAGCATAATTTTCTGTAAGAAAAAGAAAAAAGAAATTTACTTGATATACGACGTATAAAATTCTATGGTAAATTGAAATTCTTTGAATTATTCGTTTTCCATACGTAACTATGAATTTGTTTGGGTTCCTCGGAATAATTTAATTTTTGTATAAAGTACAATTTGATTTTCGTTCCGAGTATTTTTTTTTCTTTGTAGAATATAATAAGACGCGTATAGATAACGTTATTTGGATTTTAAGTATCTCATCAATTGGGAACAAATGAAGCGTGCGACTAGTCGGCAATTCAATTTTTCTATAGCGAACGTGAAAATAATTTTTCGATACCGGAAGAATCTGTTTTTCATTATCGGAAATTGTGCACCTGCCTCAATACGAATTCACTTCCTATTCGAATTTTATTATTCAGATTCAATCTTCTTGGCGATATAAATAAGCTGCGTTCAATTGTGACGGAAACAAATGACGCGTAAGCCTTAATGATTAATTAATTATTATTCATCGAGGTGACAATTGTTAATACATTTTTTTTCTTTGCGTTTACACTGCAATCTAAACGCAATTGGAAAGTTAAATATTAACATGAGAAATTCGTACGATTCATTGTTGTCAACAAAATCAAGCGTATCAACAATAAGATGGAATTATTTCGAGTTTGGCATTGTTTTCAGGAAAGATTAAGATTTCAACATTAAATATTCTTGTCTTCGAGTAAATACTTATTGACATTAGGAGAATACCTTAGTGACTTTTCACAAGAGCATTCGCAACTGTCAATTCAATATTTCAAGTGGCTGCTAAAGCCAGCTTTTATTATCAAACAAAATATCAGGCGTTCATCCCTGCGTCACTCAATTTAATTAAATTAAAAAATAGTTTAGGTACTCGCTATGTGCCTATAAATACAACTTTTTTGCACAAGCAAGCGGCTAATAGAGAGAGAGAGAGAGAGAGAGAGAGAAGTTTTTGCAAATCTATGCAAAAAAATGAAAATAAAATGTGCTAAATTATTATATTGTTGTATACCTTAGTAAACATGTGTGGAAATGTAAGTGCATGCTATCTGCGCCATCTGTATTGCTCGGCAGAAGTTTTCGTTTTGCATTTGATCTTTATATACACATCTGCACCTGCTGACTAACACTCAACTGTAATAAGTACGCAAACAGCGAATAGAAACACAAGAAAGATTGATTTCCAGTAAAGAAATACCAGATGAATTTAAATGCACGAAAGATCCTTGGTAACACGTACAAGATGGCGCCAGATTTGAAACGCACAATGCCAACTTAACGAGTATTAATGGCACGGCGCTGGGATGAGAGTGAATGATTAACCCGCTGTGAGGGACAGGCACAACGTACCGTAGATCTACGAGGATCTATAAGGAAGATCTACAAGAAGGATCGACGATATCATCGAACCGATAAACATTAACTGCTGTGATAATGAATCGATTTGCATTTCACTTAATAAATTTAATCACAGTAATTTTCAATGATAAATGTACTCCGCTACCAAATACAGTTAATTTATAATTTTTTATTGGACAAAACCTCGTAATTTATCGTATTATAATTTATAATCGATTGTGTATCAATAAATTATATAATTTCATGATTGATCATGATCACAAGATGGACGATTATAGGATTCTATGAATTTATGTTGGTTATAGCTGACTATATATATACACACAGGATTATTCACGATAAACGCACCAGCTGATGTTGGCCGCAAACGGGTGTTTCCATTAATCAGAGCAGTGTGGGATCATTAAAAAAAAATGAAAGTTAACGTCATAACATTATTAACATCTTGAGCTTCATATTATTTCATTTATTTAACGAGCTCACACTGTCTCGATTAACGGAGTCGTTCCTTCGTGTCCAACTTCAGCTGGTGCGTTTGTCGTGAATAACCCAGACCCAGTATATATATATATATATATATATATATATATATATATATATATATATGAAGAATAATTACTGTTGTCTTATAGCAGTTGCATAACAGATAGAACAACGTGGGAAAAATGTTCTTATCGTTAGCATAATTCCAGTGCCGTTATCATAATTTCGTTAAGAAGATTCGATAGTAAATGACACTATTAACGTTAATGGCTACGGCGCATTGCCGTTGTTACCATAATTTAAGTAGAAGATAAAATAGACGCTGGTCGTATTACCATAATTCTATCATGAACGACACTTTTTTTGGAAAATCTCCTACCGTCGCTTTACCTCAGTCTAAATGTACAAGAAACGTAAATGCGTTGAGCTCCCAAGAAAAATGGTGGCTTCTTCCTTAGGAATTATTATCAGAATCGTTGCACTTGGAAGATGCAGTGGCCGTAACCTTATCTACGAAACGTACAGTCGGCATTTCTTTGTTCATTGTCTTGATCTGGCAATGACAAAATGACGACAATGCCAAGATCGTGCTTCTGTCATGTTCAGAGATGCAAATCAGTCAAAACAAAAATTTTCAATTGTAAAATAACATCTCTCATGCGACTGTACGTAAATAAAAAACAAAAACGTTATTTGTCGATTAAGAAAAAAAAATGAAAATGTGTTAAAAATTATGCTGAAATCCGTTCTTTTTTTGAGCCGGTCAACGATATAACCAAAATTCATGAAAATCATGCTCAATTGTTATTACGAAGTTACTCGGTAAAATGACCTGGTGCATTTATATGCACTTTGATATATGATGAATCTATGCATCTACGTATTATAACTATATCTATATAGTTATGTATGCTCATTTATCATTACTTGCAATATACCTACCGGGCTGCTGCCAGTCCCGAAATGATGGTGATCTGGCTGTCATCAGTCGATCGCCATTGGGCCCTATTAAGTCCCAGTCCTAATCTTGAAGGAGCATCGTTCACCGTGCCTACAGGTCGTTTCATAAGAATCATATATGCACCGTGTAACCAGGATATCATTAGGGTGACTTTTTCAGTAATAAATTACTTATATTTAATAACTGAACCGACAAATTGGTTCGTTCCACGTACGAACCTTTTTCCTAGTCATACGTATGTATTTATACGTCTTTATGGAGAACCTGGTGGTCCTGTCAATTCGTTCAGTCGACTCATGAGAACAGTTGAAGTTTAATTGACCATCAATAAATTTGAAAGTCAATCGATTCTGAATCCTTGTACTCCTCCACGGACCTTAACTTTCATGACGTCCATCGAGCTGCCATTGAAATAGCAAATAATTACATACATTTCTACCTGTCAATTATTATCATAGCCATTCAAGTCTAATAATTTTTTCTTTAGATTAATTTATACAGCTTCGTTACAGCTGTTTAGAATTAATTATTTTCAATTGATCACTACTGATAAGCCGAAGGTAATCGTAAATGACTAACTGTTTACGTTACTATATAACTTTAATTTACTCTCCAATAACTATGATAAACTTGATAATAAAAGCTGATTATGAGGTTATGTTGTTTATCTATACATCAGTATTGGATATAGCAAAATGTTTGTTTACAAGAGGATTATAATAATCGGATATAATATATGGTCGGTGTATTTAATACTTTTTAAAGGATCAAATCTCGTCTAAGTTTGAGAAACACTGACGTAATAAAAATCGCCGCGCCACGTCGGCTGCATTATATTCGCACAATAACGACGTATACGTTCCGCGAGACCGTGGCGCGAAGGGGTTTATTATTTCGCAAACTTTTTTATACGCAACTACGTCACAGGGGGCGAAACAACTTCAACTCCAACTTCCATTCATCTCAAAATTCAAAGGAGATAACCATAGGAATTGTGAAGAAGAAAGTGAAGCGACATTTCTCACTATGATCCTATACAAAGGAAGATGTCACACTTGAGATGACGTTTTATTTTTCTGCCATCTAGAAGCGTGACAAATCCTTTAACTTACAATTTTTCAACAGTGAGCCGTGTTGTATAGTCGAAATTGAAAATCAAATGCATTTCGTTTGACGAGTTACGAAATAATGTAATTTATTGAAATTTTTAATCTGTCATTGAAATTTCAAAGATAATATTAGTATTTGTATTACTATATTATATTTCACATAAGCGACGTGTGCTGCCATCATTAGCTCCTGTGCAAACTAAACGAAGCATATGTTCAGTTTTGTCGGTAAAAATGTTACACCTACACAGTGGTTGGAACAAAACATTTTTGAAATACAACATTTTTATAGATAAATTATTTGTTTGATTGTTATTTCTAAATAAATCATTTGTATTAAAATGTCCTTGCGATTATCAATAAACCAAGATAATCATTAATGAAAGAAAATAATTTATCAACATTTTCCAGCTCCGTTATTAATGAGTGGTCTCTGTTATGACTTTGAATAGATATAAGGAAAATTTGGTACAAAAAAGTGTTTTGAAAATTCGTAACTAAATACGAGCGTCGCGGCGCCAGCGTCGAATATCGATCCTAAACCAAAGGGATGCTGCGCCCCAGCGTTCTAATGGCCGCAGTATCATCACTACTGTGTTCTTATCAAATCTAAAGTCTTCATAGCTTTCATCCTTTTCAATTGCTTTTGTCGCGCAAGATTTTCAACATGCGAGTCAAATTAATCTTTATATTTGCTTTGTTTAGCATCGTGCAAGGTAAGTCCGGTAAACAACCCTTGTTGTTTCCATTCGATACACCCTTTCGAAACACCCATACAAGTGCAACATGTCAAACACCTCAACATGAGATAAATACAATTTCCTAACAAAATTTGTTGTTGTTTCTCCCTTTTTCAAAAGTATATTTTATTAATACAAGTGCGAACATCAACCCCGTTATTTGCTTGCTTCAATTATTAATTAGTAACAATTTATAGGTGACAACTTTATATGCTTAATACAATGTTTTTTTTTCTTTCGAAATATAAATAAATAAACATTGTTTATATCGTAGGTATTATTCATATAAAACATTTCGAAGCAAATCCCGACACGAAAAGGCTCTATGATGATTTGTTGTCGAACTACAACAGACTCATTCGACCAGTCATCAACAACACAGAAACTTTAACTGTTTGGTTGGGGTTGAAGTTGTCGCAATTAATTGAAATGGTATGATATTTTAGGTTATTCAAGATCGAGTACAACAAAGTTCAACTACTTGATGTATAATCAATCATAATGAATATAATAAATAATTTAGCTGTTATTTTTTTTTACAGAATCTTAAAAATCAGGTGATGACAACTAATGTATGGGTAGAACAGGTGAGATACTTTTAATCGAAAATTTAATATAACAATAAAATTTTTTAACACACTCTCTATTAAATATATATTTATATAAATCAATTATGTACTCATAACAAATCTGATTACACGTTCACGCAGAAATGGTTCGATTACAAATTACGATGGGATCCCGATGAATATGGAGGTGTCGAGATGTTGTATGTGCCGTCAGAAAACATATGGCTACCCGACATTGTCCTATACAACAAGTAAGACACACAAAACAATACAAAAAAAAACTTGTACACGTATCATAGTCGTCTGTAAAAAAAATTGTTGTGAAGTGTTATAAAAATATAATTAAACTATTTTTCTTGTTCACCAGTGCTGATGGTAATTACGAGGTAACACTGATGACCAAAGCAACTCTGAAGTACACCGGCGAAGTCTCATGGAAACCACCTGCTATTTATAAATCGTCTTGCGAGATAAACGTCGAGTACTTTCCATTTGACGAACAATCCTGCATCATGAAATTTGGTTCTTGGACGTACAATGGCGCGCAGGTCGGTTGTAAAAATGAATTTTCAATCAGTTCATACAATATGGTACAATGTAAACAAACTGTACACACAGGTGGATCTTAAACACATGGAACAAGTACCTGGCAGCAATTTGGTACTCGTTGGAATTGACTTGAGCGAATTTTATCTGTCTGTCGAATGGGATATACTTGAAGTACCAGCAGCACGTAACGAGGAGTACTATCCTTGTTGTACTGAACCTTATTCAGGTAAAAATGGATGTAGTACTATTTTATGCATTCATAACAATTGCGAAATAATTGTATGCAAAAAAAGTAAAAAGCGAGTACTACGTGTGACATGCATTTTTTTTTTGAGCGACAAACGCTATTTTCAAATATTAAATTTATTGTCTGTATAAAGGACTGATAAAATGATAATCTTGTCTCAAACAACAGTTAATGCTCGACATCTACTAATTAAGATTTAATGACTGTCATGGTGCAACAAAGTATACTTAACTGTACAGATATCACGTTCAACATTACCATGAGAAGAAAAACCTTATTCTACACCGTTAATCTTATAATACCGTGCGTGGGCATCACATTCCTAACCGTACTGGTATTCTATCTTCCAAGTGATTCTGGGGAAAAGGTAATTTCATTTTTATCAACAGTCATTCAACAGTCAAATTAAAATAGACAAGAAATTGAAAGTCAACCAGTAAAGAAATTATCATAAAAATTCAAATTGCAGTTTTCACTTGTTATACGAGAATTGATCATTTTTTTTATTGCACAGGTGTCATTGTGTTCCTCCATCTTACTGTCATTGACAGTGTTCTTTCTACTTCTGGCAGAAATCATTCCGCCAACGTCATTGGCAATACCACTGCTTGGGAAATATTTATTATTTACTATGATCCTAGTAACTTTATCCATATGGATCACTGTATGCGTCCTAAACGTTCACTTCCGGTAAGTATCTAAGAAATATTAAATTTTGATTGTTGGAATTAAAAAAAGAAAATTTCACTCAATATCAGGTCACCATCTACTCATAACATGTCACCGTGGGTGAGACGAGTTTTTCTAAATTGGATGCCGCGAATTTTAATGATGCGTCGGACGCCATATTCCACGCCTGAATATGATGACACGTATATGGATAGTGGTTACACGAACGAGGTGGATTTCAGGTAAGTTACTAGACTCCCGTCTCGCCTCGCTTTCCTTCGTTTCAGTGAAAAAAAAAAACCTAATGCAGTATCGATATCTGGAATCACGATTGCGTATGCAGTTTCCGGGACAGCGTGAGCGATTACCCGTCCGAATTGAAGGGAAGCCCAGACGGTTTTGAAAGCGTCACTTCCGCTTACAAAAGCATACGGGACGACGAAAATCGACATATGCCCCATGCGTCAAGTGAGCATTTATATTTTGCATATAATATTTCATTATATAGAATGATATATAAATATATTGTATACTGAGCTTCATCGATGACCTGGAGTGGGGATGCTGGCTGATTGGTACCTGGCAATGGTCCCCACTCCTAGGCATCGTTGATGCTCAGTGTACGTGATTCACGAATTATATTAATATTTTAATATATATTTTATATTTAAATGTAATATAGTAACCGACAGCGACAATACAATGCCAAGACATTTATCCCCGGAAGTGATATCAGCACTCAAAGGCGTCCGTTTCATCGCTCAACATATTAAGGATGCTGACAAGGATAATGAGGTAATTATTTAATAATAGGTATCAGTTCAATTGAATTTTGAAATTCGTAATTTTTGTATTTTGCAAAAATATATGTGTTGGTCGTCAGATTTTTTTTTAGAGATCAGTACAATTTTTTTTTAGGTGATAGAAGATTGGAAATTTGTCGCTATGGTCCTTGACAGATTCTTCCTCTGGGTTTTTACATTGGCTTGTTTTGGGGGCACTTTGGGCATCATCTGTCAGGCCCCGAGTCTTTATGATACACGGGAACCCGTGGATCAAAGACTTTCTGGGATCTCATTGCGGAAGAGTTTTATGCATCCCAAAGATTTTTTTACAGAAGAGTAAGTACAGACTTTTTTTTCTATTGATAGAAATCATTTGTATGGTAAAATATATTTATCAGTCGTCAAGGCTGTACCAGTCGTGGACACTTCATAAGAAATCATATTTTCGTCTCTCTTGTACACATTGTATGTCCGCAAGGGTGTCCACGACTGGGTCTACTACCTTATACAAATTATTATGTATGCAAATACAAATTTGATTTATTTCTTTCAGATTCGATACTTAAGGCTCAAACAAATGTTGTATCCAATCATTTTTCGACTCGTCCATCAACAACGAATCACGTCGCCTCACGAGTCCTCGTCATTGATACGAAGAATTTTCTGTATATACATACACCTGTGCTATTAATTATTTATTTATTTATTAAAAGTGTCTATAACCGTAAAGCACCTGTTATATCGTTGAACATTTAGTCAACCGATTATAAACGTGTTTTAATCAACTTCGTAATCCCGCGTCACTAAATTATTCAACAAGATCAAACATGAAATATCGAATTTACGTTTTAATTATTATTTATCATCAACATAGTCCTAAAGTACTCTGATGGTTTAACATTTTTTTTTAATGAACAAATTTTACAAGAGTCTCAATTATTAAATTTTCCTCCACACGTTTACAATTTGATATTAAATATTATATGGATTATAATTAATTGATAAGTATGCTTATGTAAATAACAAAAATGTTTATTAAATATTAAGATCCTACTATTGTTATTATTTCTCTAGACTAAATTCAATTAAAATTAATTAAATACTTTACTCCCTAACGCTATTATACAATTTGATGAACACCCGCACTATACTGTCCAAACTGTCAATACAATTGATAGTTAACAAAATGGCAGTTGGTGCACATGCATAAATGTAATACTGGAAGAACAGGAAGGGGGATTCTTCTTGTCTACGAGTGGGAGTTACCTCATCCAAACTGTAACACATTCAGTAGCCAGCCGGTTCGCCATCCGCAACATTCCGAGCAAAGCAAAATCCTTTCCCGCCGTTTCATAAACATTTTTAGACTAAACATCCACATTACAACATTGTTAATATATATTTTTTCACTATAGAAATATATATAAGCATTCAAATAGCAGAAATACCATAAATAGAAGAGCGTGAAATAAAGTGTTAATAACAAATAAAAAATCTATCTATCAGTGATGTCATGAAGTGGACATTAAATATTGAACTATTTCTTGTCTACATTATAATCTGCCAGGGTGACAGTACACAGGTAAATAAAATATATTATAATATACATATAATATATGCACTATAATAGGGCACAATATTCATTACGTATAATGTGAACATAAATTATTATAATGATTCCAGCAAAATGATTAAGCCTGGGTTATTTTCGAACTTTCATCCAACAAGAACAAACATATACAAAAAACTGTTAAAGAAATTCTTAATCAACCGTGTCCAATTAGTTGAAGTTCATTTTCAACATGATCGGTCATGATCGTTCGACCTTGTCGATAATCTCTTCGGTATTTATTAAACAAAAACAACAGCGGTACAACCGCATTGTACAACAATTCTACCGGCACCAACTTGAATAACGTATATATGTAAATCATACAACGGGTGGTAAAAAAAAGTTGACCTTTATAATAAAATGACTATTTCCTCGACTTTTAATTTCAAAATTCTATTTTTCATTTTCAATCATAAGCATATTAAATCCAATCTGAAGCTGGCATCAACATGGCGACACAATTACCATTGTACGTCGAGTCGGGCAATGGCCTTGGCACATCGCCCGCGTACAAAAACGTGTCAAATAATTGTAGTGAAATGTAATGAAATAATGAATGACGCTGAATCGAACTCTGAATAGTCTGACACTGTTGTACGTTATAATTGGAGTGGTTCCTATGTCCGTTTTGCGACACAAGCACAAAGAACCATGCGCGTCCAGATTGGTGCACAGAATTACACATACGTTTTTCAATGTCGCATTGTGAGCCACACTTAAAATCCTATTGGCTGTTGAAAATGAGTGAAAAAAAAGGAGTCATGAAAATGTAAAAAAAATTACGATTCGTTATTTATAATTCGTAATCGTACTACAACTGCGAAATATACTAGTATCGCGAAACACAAAGTTTCTTACGAAATTATGCTTGTGCGTTGTTGCACTTCAACAACAAAAAATTACATAAATATTTATGAATTTTTCGATTTAAAAACTTTTTGCGTGAAAGTAACGTAGCTGTTACAAGACTTAACAATCCTTTACGGTGTTTAAGACAGTTAGCAGTTACTGCCACGTTCTAATAACTGGGTTAACAAATTAGTACTGGAACGTTTCAGGTACCACGGAAACGTAGCCTCTGTTGTAGTTTGTTGTGAGCCACCACGCTGCTTGACTGTAATTAAAGATACCTTGACACTAGTTGGTCACAGCATCCATGCATTCGAAATGAAATCTGATAAAGAGTATTTTTTTAGCTATTATCCTTCGAGAAAAATAATAAGTGTTTTTTGTTTTTACAACTAGCCATCATGTTGAAATTGTTATTGTGCCACAATTCCAAAATCAGTACAACGCGTTCGAAAATTCTTTCGGCTTGTTGTTGTTCCAAACCATTGCATACAACGCCATTGTCGATCCTGTATTTTCATTGTTGAAAGTGACCTTTGCACAAGCACGATTTACATATCCGACCATTGAAAGGTGTTGGCCGTCATTAGAATCATTTTGGAACGTTTGGGAGTGTGTCGATGTATATACGGTTTACAACAGATTTCAGCACGTGCAGTATGCATGGGTACACTTCGGATACAACCTTGTTGTGACGGGTAGAATTTTTGAAATAGTTTTTTTTGCCATGGAAAATTTAGTATCAACAAATAATTGCTGTGGGAAGTATAATTAATAATAATAAAGATTGTTTAAATTTTTCTTCAGTGTCATAATTTTTAATTGCAAACTATCTAATGTCATATTGGATGCACGTCATTTTATGGGTTGTTGATTTCCGGTGTCAGATGACAATTATCCTGAACAACCTGTATGACCTCCACCCGCGCAGTGACACTCAAGAGGTCACAAAAGAGATTTTCTCAAAAAATCACAATAGTTAAATATTCATTGCGTTACTCGATGCGTGTAAAATCTTAACAATTCAGTGCCTTATTTTCGATGATTTCGAAACCGTAGAGTTTCCTTTTTTTAATTGCCATTTCGTCATTACAATAATTATTTTAAGGTAGACATCAAATAATACCTCAAGTATCTAATTAACTGTTCTTAGCGAATGATAAATTTATGTGAAAAATGACTTTCGAAATTATGCTCCATAAATTCAAAATATCAAATATCATGAAGCATAAGATTCATAAGATACGCACACAACTAACAAAAATCACAATATCAAAATTATTTTCATTTAATGAACGAAGCGTTGTTACTCTCACGCGAAACGAACGTAACAACCTCGATCTCAAGGTCTACAGGATAATCTTCATGTCGCGTATAAAGTAATACGACAGGATTTTTGCACAATATAAATCTCACGCGTAAAATCACGCTTTTTTTCGAAAACCGAAAAAAAATCCTGTTACATAAAAATCACGTCAATGAACTCGCTCGAATTCAAAGATTCGCATATCACTTTAAAAAGAATTCACATTGAGGCAAATTTCGCACAAAGTGCTTTACACTGTACAATTTTCAAAGAATAATTGAAGCAAGCAAAAAAATGCCGGAAGATCCAAGAAAAGATACGGCGAAAGCCAAGATCCCGCGCCGGATATACATCTTCCGGTATCACGAATAAAGTTTCAAAGATTTCACGAGATCGGTTACAGATGTTCACACCTGTGATAAAAAGGAAGTTGTCATTCACTTTCGCAAGCAGTGGCAAGTTCAAGTACCGATTCTCATTGTTATGACCTTGAACTCTTTTTTTTTTTAGTGAGTTGAGGTCACGTCGATTTACATGATCGAATCGTTATCGCTGGAAGAAAAGCAAAAATATATATATATTATACATATATATATATAGCTTTCGGTCAACTGAAAGACCCAATGATGCTTTCACAATATTTCGCTTGCGTTCAGTCACGCGATAAAACAATGAACAAAAGGAAAATGCACGTGCAACGCCATAAATATGCGTTCAAAGCGCATTTACCTACTTGCCGTAGTTGTTACTTATGCTGCTCTAGTTAGTAACTATGATAAACGTTCGAGTCCTTTTGCGAACTGGGTTGGACTATAACTATTATTTCGGCACCTGCACCCTACATGTACAAAAGATGAAAATTGTACTGCAAAACTTTGTATTAGATACAACGAATACTATACGTTGATCAGTAACAACAAGTTTTACTGTTGTTGTTCGTGATCCGTTATCATAAAGCCACATAACAAAATTTAGTGAATTTTTTGTTTAAAAAATTGTTGCTCGTACAATCATTATTACAACAGCAACATTGTGTTGTTTTTGTTGTTGTTGAGACGATGGTACGTCGAACCTGTAACGAATCGAGCTTCTGATTAATTAGTCTGTGGCGTAATTTTGTAAAGAGCGTAGTACCGGTATCGTCGTATGACTCAGCATCTTTGATTTTCCAATGAGGCAAACTTTTCGGGTAAAAAAGTTTCGAAGAAAAGGTCTGCTCGTCACCCCTCGTCGACTGGAAGTCAAAGAGAGTCGAAGACATTGGCCTCCACCAAACGGTCACGCTGGATGCTTGTTGTTTTGTACGTGAATGACTTCCGCTGGAAACGTGGGATAGATGACCGCTAAGACGAAATTAACGTTCATCCTAAATTTCATTTTGATGCATCAAAAACATTTGCGAAAATTCCAAAAAGAACTCAAAGATCGATCAACGCTCCCCAAATGATGTTCCATATAAAATGATCTTCTTTCAACGAAAATATCACGTACATTTTTTAAAATAATTCTCACCGACGTCAACGGCATTTTTATTTTGCACTCTAACATACCAAAGCTTTGTTTGCGGTTGTGCGAATCGTATGCTCGCCAAGTCGGAACGTCTCAGAACGAGTCGGTACGTGAATATAACAAATGTTGGACAGAAGGAACAGATATAGTAGGGCGATGATAAAGATAACAAAGTGAAATATAATAATAATTAATTAACTATCTTACGTTATGAGATAATTATTTTTTTCGATATCTCTTTCAATCAGTTATTACTTGTGTTCATGCATGTATCTGAAACCAAAGAGAAATTCACTTTTATACCATGAAGTAGTCAAGAAAACGCACGTAGCTGAAAGTCGAAGGCATTGGCCTCCAGATGGTCACGCTTAATGCCCACCGATGTAAATGCAAGTGACTTCCGGTCAAGAGATGATAGATAATCAACCCGATTAAGCGAACAGAGATTTTTTATCGGATCAATTCATCCGAGTGGATTACCTTTTTAATGTTTTTCTTTAAGCTTTCATTGTTTCTTCAAAACATCGACCTCTGACTACCGAAGAACTTCCGGGTTGAGATAAGCATACGAATAATCAACATGCGATTAAACAACTGTTGAATTCTATAACGCGAGCATACAACGTGTGCGAAAGTGAATTTTATTAACCGAAAAAACTGCCTTTACTTTAATACAAATTATGTATACAGTACACAGTCATTTAATGTGTAGTACTAATTTACTGTTATTCATAAAATAAGTTGTTAAACAATATTTAATCCTGTATTAATTATCCAGTTATAAAAAAATAATGATGTTGTTTCACAGGTGACAAAGGACAACATCAGACAACTCTTATCAGACACAGAATGGGAATCGCTGATTGGATCAACACCAGGTACTTTTTAATATAGCCACCGTGTCAGCTACAACAACAGAAACAATAGTAACGTAATTACTGTAGTTGAACGGTAACAAATGATTTCTAAAATATATTGAATCTGCTAACTTAATTATCAAAGTTGAAAATTACGTTGCAAAATTCACATATGCACTTCGCAATATCCATCATATACAACAACAACGACGTTACCGCAACTTTACCGGTAATACGCATAAATTTACATTTCGCATTTCACGCGGCATAATAACGATAATTAAATATCACATGTAAAAATATGGATTCTCATAACACAACAACATCCCGTTCCCAGCAACGTCTCTCGTACTTTCTTTTTCGCTTTAGATCCGTATCGTCAATCTTCCATCGTCGACACGTTAACTTTACTTATTGTTCATTTTCATATGGGTCGACTCAAGTTAATTATTAACTCAACAAGTCGTACAAAAATTAAGCGATTAATAAGAATAATAAATCATTGAAGAATATCTATTAAGAAAAAAATACTGTACCGATATATTCTGTTTATTATATATAAAAAATATTTTCATTTCACGTTCCAGATACGGATTACGAGATCGTACATCCGAGAGTTCGCAGATTGCGTCGATCTTCAAGGGAACACGCCATTTCGATTTCCGGCCCAGGTCGCGTTTGGTTTCGTGCAATTTCACCGAGCGATTCTATACTCTCGCGGGAATTCATTTTACTCAAAAGACACGAAAATGGAACGGAGGACATTACAGAGAAACACAGAGACGAGTACTCTTGTTATTACAGAGGCGACGACATTGCGGTATCGACTTGCAATGGGATTGTAACTGTTGAAAAATTTATTTCTACTTTAAGTAAATTATAATTGTTATTATTGTTGGATAATTTTTTTGGTTTTTTTTTCAGAGAGGTATCATTTCCGGAAACGATTCGAGCTACTATATGATTCATCCATTACCTGACCGATTTTACAGTGAGACTTCTGACGAGATGCCACATCTCATATCGAAAAGGATACTGCCGAAATATTTTAATTTAAACAATGAAAGAGACGTTCAAAATCACAGTAGACAAAAATTTATGCATTTCTTCGATCCTCTCATCAATCTCGAGACCGGGAAACTTGACGCTGAGATCTGCAATAATTACATTCTCGGTAGTGGGAAAGACGGATTTTTGCCAGACGATAAAAACACGAAGGAAGAATCGACAAAGAGGAGGAAACGCGGCCTTAAAGTTAACAGTAACAACGGTCCGATCTTTGTGGAAACTGCGGTGTTCGTTGACAGAGACTTATACAAGCACATGTCACGAAATTATCCAAAAGACACCGAAAGAGAACTGATAAGATTTGTTTTGGCGATGATCAATGCGGTAAAGATAAGAAAAAAATCTTTTTCTTTCAAAAATACATATTGTACTCTAAAAGTCCATGAAAATCCACAGGGTACTAAGTATTGAAAATTTGCAGGTGCAACTGCTTTATCACGATCCATCCTTAGGACAAATAGTTAATTTTGTTCTGAAAAGATTAGAGATTTTACACGCCGATCCAATTGGTCTTCATAGACCTCACGATATAGACAAATATCTTAGCAGTTTCTGTCAGTGGCAAGGAAGAGAAAATCCAGGAACTGATCAAGATAAAAATCATTGGGATCATGCACTGATGTTGACAGGATTAGATTTGTATGTGGTGAACAAACGTGGAAAAGTCAGTTCACAAGTTGTAGGTGAGTCAACCATGTTATTGTTCGACATAACAAGAAAATTATGAATATAATGAACAACAGGACTGGCACCAGTTGCGGGAATGTGCACAAAGACAAGCAGCTGCACTGTCAACGAAGGAAGACACTTTGAAAGTGTTTATGTTGTGGCGCACGAAATTGGTCATAAGTGAGAGAAAATATGAACGAACAAAAAAATTACAACAAAACTTCCTTGTGATTTATATCGTTATAAATAATTAAATCTTTTTTTAGTCTGGGAATGAGACACGACGGCGGAACGTCTGACAATGACTGTGATCCAACGAGTTACATAATGAGTCCGACTTTAGGTTCCGGAAAGATCACTTGGTCGCACTGCAGTAGAAATTACCTTCAGAATTTTTTAAGGTATACAAAATTTCGGAATAACATTTTTTTTTAGAAATAATTCAAAATCTATATGGATCAATGTCGAAATCGCTGCTTCCTTAAAATTTTATAGAACAGTACAGTCCAGATGTCTTCTGGATCATGGTAGCAGTGGTGGTCAACTTGATCACAGCGCCGAAGGGATTTTACCTGGTGAAAGATTCGATTCGGATCATCAGTGCATGTTGAAATATGGTTTTGGAAGTAGACACTCGACTCAACAACCACTGGAAGATATCTGCAGAGATATACACTGTGAGAGAGAAAGATATACGTGGACGTCACATCCTGCTCTTGAAGGAACGTACTGTGGTGAAGATAAGGTAATTTTACAAGATAAAATAAGGATTTATAAAAATTAATCGAATCAATGAATTTTTGTATTTATCTTGATAACTATTGGAATTTTATAAATAACAAAGTATATTACGTCATGACAGTGGTGCCGGGGTGGCAGATGCGTAAGTAGAAGCGGAAGATCAAAAACGGGCGGAAGTAATGAAAAAATTGCAGGATCTTGGAGCGGATGGCACATTTCAGAGTGCGCTTCCGGTTGTCTATCCGAAGACAGGGACGACGGAAGTGTTGGTAGCACTGGCATTCGAGTAATAATGCGTAGCTGTACCAATCCAAGGTAAAAAGTATAAAAGTATTGAAGTAAATTAGAACGGCAATATTTTTTTTACTGACAATTGTTCACTCCATTAGTCCACAAAATGGCGGTGAAAAATGTGTCGGTCCACGTAAACGATATGTGGCCTGTAAAGCAACACAGTGCATGAAAATATCACGCACTACGATAAGCGAATTTGCCGATCAAATTTGTACCCGAGCACGAGAGGTTGATAATGATTTGATGGGAACGGGATTACAGAGAATTTCATCTGATCGTGAGTCCAAAAATTATTTCCATAATGTGTAAAACGTACAATTTTGCGAAACACCAATGAATCCTGAACAACCTATATTTGATTTGTTCATTAGATACTTGAATGATTGTTTTGTATCTCTTTTTTTCTACTTTTTCCAGCTGAAGAAGCTTGCACCGTCTGGTGCCATACGAGAAATAGAGGTGCTAAAAGTAGAGGATGGATATTTCCAGATGGTACAAAGTGTCAAACGCGAAGAAATGATTTTTATAGGACATCTTATTGCATCGCTGGTCGTTGCGAGGTTTGCGATAATAATTTTGGGTGCTGATTAGTAATAGAGATTTTATGAAAATTTGATTAACATTATTTCGTCGCATTTTTACATTCAGGAATTTCGATGCTCTGGTCCGGACGAATATAAATTTCTGAACTCACCAGAAAAATGTTCTGGTCTGAATGTCAATCATGTTGACAGAAAGGATGATATTGCTCTACTCACTCAAAATTTGAATCCTGAAAAAACGAAGGACAACTGGATTGTTTCTAGTGATTGTCACTTTAACTGTCTCGCGCCAGGAATCGGTATACGATTAGTTAATAAAATTCGTCCTGGAAGAAACGAAACCAGTATTCAACTTTGCGATCCCGACTCGAACGTAAGAAATCCAGATATTAATTTTATTATCTTGGCCTTTCGCGGTAATTCCAAAGCGGAAGTATTTTTCTTATTTTTTGTATAATTAAACTTTTGTCTATTTTTAGAGATGCGAGAAATTAAAGAGTCCTTATCAATTCGCCACGAATATTTGTAAAAAATACAAATTTCGAGTGAGACGACTTTCCGGTTTAGGAATGCAAATATCACCATCGATCGGTAAGTCATTCCAATTAACATGATATGCCTATAATCATTTTTAACAATATATTAAAAAATCATTTGTTTTTTCCAAAACAGAAGATCCTGACAGACCCTGCCGTGTCGCCTGCCAAGACGAAGCCGTTTCACATAGGTTTTATTTAGTAAACGGAGAAAATGGCTGGTTCCCTTTTGGAACATCCTGTAGCAAAGGCAATCATAAATCATTCTGCGTGGCTGGAAAATGTTTAGAATTTGGAGAAGACGATACTCCGTTGCACGAGAGCATCTTCGCACTGCCTTTATTATCGCGAAACAAACGTGCAGCCTCCATTGATGAAAGTTCAGTAAATAGAAATACAATGGACTACTGGGAAAATATGATAAATTTTGGCGCGAATATGACATTGTTGAGGAAACGAAGAAATTTGGAATTGGATAAAACAACCATCTTGTCGCATCTCAATCAACGAGAATTGGATAATATTATCTGGCATCTTAATTTCTCCGGTTCTTATCGAACAGAATTGTTACCTTTTCAAGTAGATCTTAATAATCCTGTACATGTTCCTTTTGATGAATCTGATTACAGATTTTACGATTACACCAGTTACAGTTAAATAACTTTTTATGTTATTCATACAATTTTACCAACGGTTGTACCTTTTCTCGAATAAAAACTGACGATGCGAATGATGAATTCATTGACAGACATTTTATACTCAAGTTATTAATAATCCAATGATCTCCACAAACTTTATCTTCCAGAAGGCAACGATCATAAGCTGTACCTTTAATTTGATTCCACAAGACAACAAGATCTTTTCTAAAATCGTTTCAAACTTGAACAAAGTGATTAAATTCTTTTTTTATGGATAGGATTGTAATTGTTTAACCCATTTGCATCCGTAAGCGGAATATTCCGCGCATGATTATCATCTCCTATCACCGAGCGCGGACTACTGATACGTGCCAACCGTGTCAGTTGATCGACGATGATGTTTGAACACAGTAACTTAAGTAGAGTCATGATGCAAATGGGTTAATATTAGAAGTAATAGTTTTTACTTTTATAACCAATATATTATGCTGAGTTCTCTCTATCTCGCTTTCCGGATAGACCGGAGACAATGATAATAGGAATCAATGATCACCAGAGTTATATAACCAATACCATAATTTGGAGTAACTTGAAATTTGGAACGATGACTGCAGTACTTGAGAATCCTGAAGCTCGAGCGCGAGTGAGCGAGCGGATCAAGGAGGTTCGAAGTGTCGCCGGACAGAATGAAATCCATCTTTCAATTTTCAATTTCTTTTCAGAAATAGGGATGAAATGACCAAATAACATTCAGTACAAGAATATAGTAACAATTGTATATTGAATTCCATTGTTAAAGTGATTGTGAAAACGACACGTGAGATTTCATTGATAATTTGATAATATCTAATTTTCAGTAGAAATATCCAAATCCAGTTTTATGTAAATGTATAACAAATAACAATTGGCTAGGGTTAAGTTACTCTAAGTTACAATAATTTATGTTATATAAAATATAAATATATTAAATATATAATTTTTAAAATATCATTTCATGCTTTACGGTACAAGTTAAAATGAGATTTTACAGCGTAATAAAAATTCGTTAACAAGATATTTATGTATCTAAGATTCGTTTACGGTGTACATTGTTTCATACACCATTTCGATTATTATACTCGTCACGTGTACATCATTTACTTTCATTTTCACCTGCTTTGCATTTGTGACTGTGAAACTGCATATAAAGAGTGTCTATCGATACTTATGTTCACTACAATCCTAGTCGATGGTAATCTAATTAAATTAATGATGAATGTAGAAAACAAAAATATAAAAAGATATAAGTTAAAACAACTGCAGCTGCTGATAAGAAGGTTCGTTAAATTTTGAGCTTACGGCCCTTAAAGAAGATTCAGGAATATTGCTGTCATGCGATGAGTGGTCATGAAGCTTGTATAAAATTTAAAGGCACTGAGCATTCAAAATTATGCAAGGCACTCAGATAATAACAATGTATAAGATAGAAAAAACTCTAGGAAGAAAGTCGCATAATTTCACCATTTTAAAACTGGACGGTGTATAAAAATAGCATTTGTTCACGGCTGATTAACCATATGAAGATCAATAAAAAATATAAATTCAGATCTTCATAAACAATAAGATTCTTGTACGATATTCGTTAGTTTCTGAAGGAGCATACGTAATTATTTATAAATATAAAACCTTGATTCAGAGTATTTTGTAGGAGCAACCTGAGCAAGAAGATAATTCTCGACCTGTTCCAAGCTTAACAACTTCATCTTCGTTTGGGTCGAATTGACGATTTTCATGGCGCCTCTAAAAAAAGAATATAGAAATACTTAATAATTAGCTCTTAAACACCTTAGACAAGTTGTCTTCAAAATATACTGTGTTTCATAGTTTGTAATTACTTTAAGCTCAGACGCCAAGTAAAAGAAAACTGCATCGATATTGGTGTTTTCTTTGGCTGACGTTTCTACGACATGCAAGACTTCTGGCAGATATTTACATACTGCCTCAGCTTCTCCTTTTTCAACTTCTCGTAAGCTTTCTAAGTCGCATTTGTTACCTACAATTAGGATGCTAGTCAATAAATTAATAACTATTTGATATAATGTTTCTTTCAATTTGTATAGTACATTTCATAGGACATACCAACTAAAACCAACATAACGTGCGATGATGTATACCTCCGTACTTCTTCAACCCACCTCTGCAAGCTGAGAAAAGTTGATCGTTTTGTGATGTCGTAAACTGAAATGAAACAGCGTCACAGCAACATGGACTGTGATATTAAAAATCCATTAATGCCACAATTGCTGCAGATTCGACATCACAATTACAGAAGTGACTAGCAAAAGTGATATTGAAATTAACAAATAATGTTTACAGACAGTTAAAGCAATTTCCTACTGTAAAAAACATTATTCGTTAAATGCAGCCATAAGCAATATACGCAACTCTACTTACTTGAACCATATAGAAGCATAGTAAAATTAAATATGTGAAATAGATGTTGGCAAAAATGGTTACATTTTCTTAATCAAGAGTAATATTTACCTACAATGACTCCATTTGCTGATCTGTAATAACTTTGTGTTATAGTGCGAAATCTTTCTTGTCCTGCGGTATCCCATATTTGGAGCTAAAATAAAAATACAATTTGACGTAGATATGAAATATTGTCAATGCTTATCCACGATTACAAAGACTACTTTAAAAGTCACAATTTTGAAACATAAATAATTAAACTTACAGAATAAAATATGCTAAAATAAAATTAACAAGGCACGCATGAAATAAACAATACATTTTGAGCTTTCAATAATAAGCAGCGTTCAACATTTTGGAGCCAGTCAATGTCTGCACCACTGTGCGATTTGTTCTAATTGGCAAATGCATACAAAAAAGTGGGGATAAATGCTAGATGGTGGGGAAGCATGTTTCCTGATGGGTTGTGTTACCTGACTTCGCAGTGCCACTTGTCAACTTAGCATTGGAGTAAAAAATTGCTTTGGTCATTCAAGATTAGGCCTCCCAGCCTTATTAATAGAATTGTTATGAAAAAGATATCAAGTGAAACGACGAACAATGGAAGCCAAACACTTATCCTGCATTATTTTTAAGACTCATTAGTAATTCATAATAATAAAATTGTGGCTACTTGTGCGCACATTTTTATATAATCAGGTCTTATGTGAACTATTCAAGGTTAGGATACAACAAATAGATTTATCCATCTATTTACACGTTATAAAACAATGCAAATGACTCACCTTCACCCGTTTTCCATCTACCAGCACAGTTTTCATTGAAAAATCAACTCCTATCGTGCTTCCATGCCTTTCGATAAAAGTGCCCGATTTAAATCTTTGAACGACACAAGTTTTTCCAGTACCACAGTCCCCGATAAGAACAATTTTAAACAAATAGTCGAAATTCTCATCGCTCGACGTCATTAAATTGTCCGGATCGCGGTTTGACATTTTGCTGTTATCACGAAAATATCAGAAATAACTCTGTTATTGCACTGGATGCTACTACCTGTCAAAACCGCGGGCTACGCCATCTTTTCTGATGACGTTTCCATCTTTCCTGTAATCCTTTCTCTTTCATTGTTCCATTTTTTCTCAATCATTTCTTGAAAACTCCTTAGAACATTAAATAACTTTCAATACAATTTCTCTCATTGTCACTTCTACGACGCTAATAGTTGTTGTATTTTATTAAATAAGTATTACTGATATAATGGAATTCAAATAAAACAACCCATTGTTGCAAAACTGCCACAATTTGAAAAAAATACAAAACACTCAATAAGATTCCAAAATTCTAAATTACACAGCAGGTGTGAGTAAAAACTTTTCTTGAAAAAAATATCTCAAGACAGTTAAGATGCTTTTATCTTATTAATTATAAATGATTGACAAATTCCTCTTAACAGTTCGGCAAAACTGCCAATTATATTTTACGGCGAATATAGAAAAGCATGGAAATATTTATCGAAAACATTAGTATGTACAATGGACCATATATATATATCACGCCCAAAATGTAACACTGTGGAAGTTTTTAGTTTCGCAGTTGAAAGTGTACACCTCATATGCTTCGATTCGTATCTACAATCGCACTTGTAATTATTATCAAGATATTTTCAACGGCAGTGCAGAGAAGAAAAAATTATTTTACTAGCAACTTAAAAGGTCTTTGCAACACAATATGGAAAAGTGAAAAACATAAATTTTGAAAACAGAGCTTTTACAAAAATACATAATAAATGGTATATCACGGAGAACAACTTTGTAGCAATAATTCTATCAGTAACTCCGATACTATCTACATTGGTATAGAAAGTGAAAAATTCTTCTCGATTCGATATTTCACGAGAATTCGAATTTTTCACACTGGGACAATTAATGACGGAGCAATTAACAGACTGAACATTGCACATAAATATTGTCATTCCGAATAGGTAATATAAATGTCTCGCGTGGGGACATTTTATTAATAAATATAAAGCCCATACAAATATAAAGGAGATATTCACAAGCTATGTGACATTTTGCGCGTATGAAAAATATAATTATATATTTATATACTGAGCGGAGCAGTGAGGATAAACAATAAAAATTATTGGTAATCAAGAGAGCACCTGTCGATTAATTCGTTAAACAATCTTTTTCAATCTTACAACAGAAGTCATTCAATACATGATGTCCAAGCAGTCAAAAATTTGAGATGATAAAATTGATTTCGTTACAATCGACGTCGACGTAAAAAAAAAATGAAACAGATTATGAATTCTTTTTGATAAGAGTTATCCTAACTATCCTCGCTCTTTCACTCTGCATATAATTATATTTTAGGGGTTACGCAGTAAGTAACCTAAACCGCATTAGTTTATGCTCTTCGGCCAGATGCCAACTTTAGGCATGTTTCCACACAAATGGTACACCTAGAGGTTAAACAATTCGACATATAATTACGAATCATTTACAATTAACGGAGATTTTATTAACGCGTTGCGAAAACAACTGTTTCTGTCGGTTCTGCCGAAACAGGTCATTCATTAGAAAAGTCCTATTTGCTTCTTTAGCTTTACTTGCTTCCAAGGTGGCAGTTCCTGAAATTCTTCTTTTGTCATATTTAGCAATTCCTGCAATAACAATAACGAGTTTACATATACTATATCCTTCTCCTACTTCAACATCATCAATACAATAATAAATAAATTGTCCAATCAAAGACTATTCTTAATAAGTCACTTATAGCTTTAAGTGACAAAATCATTAAACTAAAAACTCACTTCGAAGTGTTGTGGTGATAAATACAATTCAAGGCGTGTCGGATCAACACCTTCTGGTAACGGTCGCTGCAGCAATTGAGCAGGAGGATATGTGCTTTTTGTTAGGCGCGCAAGTTCAGCTTCAACACTTAGCACCTCACCCGGCTTACGGCCATCCTATTAAAACAATAAGTAATTTCAAATTTAAATATCGATCACCATATTTCATCTACAGTAATGAAATACTCACTCTTATATTAATTTCAGCGACGTCGTCGTGGTAAACCCAAATAGGAAACAGATTTGTAAACTGAAGCGGTTCGAGGCCAGCCCAAACCAAATACACAGGACAGTCCGTTGCTTCTGGATGAGTTATTCTCCAATACTGTATTGCCATATTCATTAGAGCTCTTCTCTCAGCCTGCCATCTTACAGCTCCACTGCCAGTTTGATCTTTGTCACCGGTGTCAGGCCACCAACCCTGCCACACCCAAAGTTCGTCTCTGTTGTCCAGTAAAAAAAGGGCTGAAAGAATAAGATCAATAGAATTTCTTGATAGTTTACTGTGTGACGTAATACGAATTGTTCAAATATTTATATACCTGGCTGATTAACCTGGTACAATTCTTCTTGGAGAAAAGGAAATGGCGTCGCAAGTTCAGCCCGATGTGCGCAAAGCAATTCGGTTGGTGTAAAAACACCGTGAAGACTCGACAAGTGGAACAGCCTTGGTGTGTGATCCTTTACTTCTGCGTTTGTAAGTGATACATAAAGTTTCTTCTTCATACCACCCAATGCTGAAACATTTGTTTATTTGTAAATAATTTTGCATTGTATGTCACATCACACTGGAAAACGTATAATTGTTGATTTTTTATATTTCGATCAACAATATGCTAGTAGAAAAAAAATATATTTCATACAACGCAAGCAAATTTACCAGTGAAAAATTCTTTCGGTTCCTCCCCTTCGTTTATTTCATAAATATTAATGTTGCTATCCACTGTCAATCCTACTTCTTCTGGACGATTTTCTTTCAGCGAATTCGCTGCGTTTAGTGCGTTCTGAATAAATAATAATATTATTGTTGATAAAGTGATACAATGCGTCCATTTTCCTAATCTGATGCGATTGTTCAATTTGTACCTGTCTAATATGCGGTAGTGTATTAGATCCGTGCCACACGTACAACTTTTCATCAGTTGCACCAAGTAACACGATGGAGCCGCGACTTCTTAATTGTCGGGCGCTACATGGTACTTCGACGAGTGACGTTTCAGACTCAAGAGTACCACGACAAATGTACATTCTCCATTTGGAATCCCTTCGTTTCTCCATACGCCTTCCATTATTTACAACCATTTTTCCAGAGAACAGGTTCAGGAATACAGCCGGTTCAAAGCCTTGAACTACGCGAACCTAACGGGACGATATTTTTAAAAATTTGGTTTTGAAAATCAAATGTTACTTCAAAAGTTAAAATTGATACTGTGTATCATAATAGATATGCTAAACTAAAGGATTTAAAGTTTAAATTATCGTCTAAAACATTTATCTAATGTGTCAACTTATTTTTTCTGATTAGATCATACCTGTCGTCCTTCTTCACGGTCTAATTCAACAGTCAATAAAGCAGCGGTGCCTTGTTCGTTCAAAGATGCATTTTGACCTTGCCAAATAAAATATACACATCGATCTCTGCCAATTACAGAGTGCTTCGATGGTTGTCCACTGAGTTCTCTGCCTGAATAATATACAACATAATTAAACTGTTACACACTGTAAATATTATATATGAATATTTTAAGAAATAACTATATAATATATAAATATAAAGTTGAGGCAAGAAACTCTGTTTTTCCTTTAATATTAAAATTGGTTGAGCATCAGTATACTAACCAGTAATCGTTATGGTGAACATCCAACGGACGATATAGCTGTCACTGGAGAAAAATTGGCCAACTGAATTATTACTTAAAAGTGTATACGAGAATTCATCGACGTGCCAAACAGTAACGTTGGTTGTAGAAATTTCGTGATGTCTCATCAACTAAAAGCGAATACAACCAATTAAAATAATTGTTTAATATTCACTTTACTTTTAACAACATGAATGTTTTTGAAATGGCTTACCTCCTCATCGTACCATCCAGTTCCTCTACCTAAGTGAGTTCCGTCAAGTACAAAATCTACTAAAGTTGTATTAGGCTTGATCATCGTATCGATGTTTGAAGGTTCAACAACAACACTACCGTCCGTTTGCTCCTTGACGTTGTTGTCCTTCCTTCGTATCACACGAGAGAAGTCTGGCCAATCGAGGAACTTTTCACGAAACAGTATAGTCTCCATATGCTGGGTTAATTTTCCAAATAAGCACCATGATGGTCTCTCCGTACCCTTTTTATCAAGAGTCTCAATTTTGGCACGTCTACCGATCGTGGATGCGGCATTGATTGGACAGATTGCACACTCTGCATAATCATAACCTTCGTCCCACAATTCTTTAGCTAAACGTGTTGCCACTTTTCTTTTATCCATTGAAGCTGTTTTACCATTCCATATATACATCTCACTTCCAAAATCAAAGACCAGAATCTATTGGATTAAACAATTAAGAATATGAAATAAAAGCAGTTAATATTTTTACGAATTAGGCTATGATAATTGACCAAATTTTTACCTTGCTTGGATCAAGCATCTCTATCTTTGGTATCGAACCCCAATATTTTTCAAGCGGTAGAAGTTCCTCACCAGTAATTTCATACACCATGTTTGTATCGATCACAGCAGATTCATACAATTCATCCTCATCCGGATGTCCAGCTTCTATAGCTACAAAAAAGACAAATATATAGATAAGCATTTTTTTAACAAAAATCACAAAGCGATGACTCACCTTCTACAGCATTATCCTGAACACCAAGATGATTCCAAAAGTTTAAGACATGACTTCTACTGCAAGTTGGTTTGTCTTCGCTAATTGTTATAATTTCTGAAGCCTGCGAGCCTAAATCCTTGCTCTGCTGAATCCGCTGTGCAATTTCCGCAGCACGAGCTCTCTCTATAACATTACTGTACTTCCCTACATAATTGTAAATCTGTAATATTAATTAAACAACTGAAACACTCTGCAGTATTAAAATTTATATTATTGTTTTGAAAGTATAAATCACTGCCATATCTAACCTCTGTTTTTGTCACGAGAATATAATTGTCACCACTATTAACACTGGCAGCGATTGGTTCCACTAAACGAACTTGAACATGTCGCCGACCCTTTATTAAAATTAACATCAAATCTTTGTATGCACATAATTTATTCATACGCCCAATTGCGTCCGCCTTGAGAGTTTTCAATGTTACAGCACTGAAATCTTCGGTGGACGCCAAACCTGCCAAAGCTTCGACAGCAAACGATGAACTTTTCGCCACTGTACAGGAACAAAGAAATATATCATTCTCACCTCGCCGTGTAAAAATCTAAGTCCTTTTGAGTACAACACTTTTGAACCCTATTATTACCTGCCTTGTGGGAAATACAATAAAAAGGCAGACCACTCACTTTAAACTCGATACTGATAAAAATTATATTTTCTTAGAAAACACTTCTTCCAAACTAAATACTGACAATGAAATAAAAATCTTACTGTTTATCGTGTCAATGAACAATCCCACAGAATCATCAACTTTATTATTTCTATTGAAATAAGATAGTGTATTTTAGTACTTTCAATTCGACTACAAGAACAACGTCAATGTACAAGGTGATGGTCGTTAGGCATTGGCAAATTTTGCGGTATGATAAGATAATGTTTATACGATAACAATCATCGCTTCATTGACGTAACGTGTTATTACTCTTCTTAGTACAAAATGCATTTATAAATAAATGCCCAGATCCATACAGTAACCAAGTGTACTCAAAATTTTATATTCATCCTTTACTCACGTTTTTCTATGTTCAAACTTCGCATAACTTTCTCCGCCACTCCCGTTTTGATTTCTGTATATTCAGTCTTGAGATCTGTACGAGCCGCCAAAGCGCGCAGAGGATTTTTCGAAGCCAGTCGACGTCGTTGCGTTCGAACAGTACGTTTCTGAACGAGCCTGTAACGTACAATGTGTAAAATTATTTTACTAATGCAAAAAGGATAAAATAATGGCATTATTGTTTTTTCGATTTTTGTGTTTCATACAGCAGCTATTGGAATAAGTATAATTCATTATGAAAACTCACAACTCCGAATAGGACGTCACGAGATCAAAATCGCTAGAGTTTAGCTCAAGAGTTTCCGATTCACATTTTTCCAATGAAACGCCCTTGAAAAATGCAGTAAACGTTTCGTCATCCGCTCGCGGAATTGAAACTGTTGGAGCAACCTTATTTGGTGATGCACTATCTTCTCCTATAACAAAAATAAGCAGGGGGTAATTCTTGTGCAGAAGACAAAGGTCCATGCAGTAACACTTTAAGTAAACTATTTTCAATCATTAATATTAAATGTAATATTATTCTTTTATTAAATGAATAAACATATACTCACCACTATCGTCCGTCACAGGTTCTGAAAAACTACGTTGAAACGTAATTGCTGCTTCCTTACTCGGACTGCTAGGCGTAGAGGAAGCATCCTTAACATTTCCTGTAAAAAAAATGGTTTAAAAATGTATATACAATAATAATCGAATCTTCATGGTTAAACGAATGTTTTCATTCATTTCATACCTCTTCGACTTCGAAATCTTTCAGGCCGCGGTACCTTCTTCCTGTTACAACCATTTCTGGTAGTTTCAATCAGTGGCGATAACGACTCGGAATTCGAAATTTCAAGTTGTTCGACTTTCATTTTGCCAGCAACCGAAAATTTCACGGCATCCGGCGCCGCCACTCTTTTTCGCCATCCTTCCGCGGCAGATTCCAATTTTCCAAGTCGATCGGCAAGTACACCTTGTCTAATAACCGACTCGTCCTTGCTTGAAGAACCACCGGCCACAGAATCCTAAGCGCGTTAAAAATATATTTTCATTTCGCCTCCAGTACAATTTATTTAACTAATTCTAATTAGTGCGATGTATAACGTATCTTCTATTTTTATTTAATTATGTCATATACGTACGTTATCACGTGACTTTGGAACAAGAAGTGGATCAGGTTCACATGGCACGCGCTTCTTCCAATTCGTTGTTCCACTTCGTTGAAGTGCCGCCAGGCGTTCGGCGATGCTTGTACCTGGAACGTTGTTAGATTCCGACACTGGCATCGGTTGCGTAGCACTGCGGCACAGCCCAGGAAGTGGAATACCCAAACGCTTCTCCACTGTTGTTGTTGTCATGCTTTTCGTGTCTGTCAACTTCGTGCTCCTTGATATTTCACTGCTCAACGTATGATGGCTTGCACTTTTTGACAATGCCGACACCGGGCTACTTCTGAAATGAACAACAAACCATAATTAATATTTAAAAGTAAAAATTTCACTATTGACAAATTAAACGTACTGTTGCACAAAATTTGCAATATTCCTTTTAAAAAAAAGTCGTTCCAAAAACTGAAGACCTATGTTTTCAATAAATTCTTAAATCGTCCTTGTCACCGAGTACTGAATGTCTAACTGATTCGACCAGCATGGTGCTAACACTATTATCACCTATCACAGTATCTTATATTATGCTATAAACATTATAATAATATTTGAAATGCGTGATACCAGTCTATTCAATATCCAATCGTTCACTCCAGCAACACGGTACGAACACGTCAATAATTAAACACCAGCACACTAATTATTTCAGTTAATGAAAAGAAAAAAACTTGTCAAATCAAAATAAAACAGTTTCTGAAACAAGATCTTGGTGAAAACCTTATACCTAGCCAATGACACTGAACGTTACTCGTGCTCGAATGAGTCATTCGAGTTATCGTCCATTTATCTTACAAATGATTAACATTCTTAGAAAATACTATCCATTAACGTGTACATCAACTACGGCTTATAAGAAAAACAACAGTCGTAATCCTAACACAACAAACCGTTCTTTGTATACAACGATAAGAATCAACAGAACTGTGCAACACTGTTCAGTCCACGGTATTAATTGATGCACAAAAATACTTTAACAAAAGTACAAACTGTTAAACAACTTAAATCATTTATACCACGTATACTTAAGTTGTTCCAAGTTATTTTTTGTTACTTACTTCGCTCGTCCAGCTAGAGCATCCTGATGTCTCCAATAATCGGGTTCGTTCTGTATAATACTGCGTATTTCTCGTCCACCAGAAGATGACGTCTCATCATCAGAAGTGTGTAAAGTTTCCGTTGATGATTGTAATTGCTTGATACTTTTGAAGGTAGACGTTAAGTTTTTGCACAGTCTCGTCTGTGCATCATCAGTAACGTCCGCAACGTGTTCGCCTGTACCAAGTGCGTGCAAATGTCTCTGAATGACTGGATTCTTAAAACCGGACAAACTGCTACTCTTTTCTGTGCCAGCATATTGCACGTCCTCCGATTCAGTGTCGTCCGACAGTAGTAAATCTTTTTCTTGGACATTTACATTCAAGAAAGGCTCTGCACCGGACGGTGCCTTGGAAAGTTCTGAATTAGAACTCGCATTACTCTTCAATGAAATTTTCTCAGCAATACCGGTACTGCCTGCCCTTGCTGAAGAGCATTCATCACACTTTGAAAGAGAATCACTCTTCAATATTGACCTTGGATGAAGATCGGAATTCTCGACAGTCTGATGCTGCTCCTCGGATTCCTTTTTAAGTACAGATTTCAGTAGACTAAATCCCTCGAGCTCGGGTGTTCTAGGTCGTGATACTTCCGACGTCTGCAGACCTGATGACTTGAGGATGCTCTTTGGCAATTCAGGATGCAGCGACATGGAAGACTTTGAATGTCCCTGCGAGGCAACTGATCGCGCAGAGCTATGATGCGTACCTGTAGAATGTCGAGGACAAACTAGGTTAGGCGATGAGCAATTTCCCATCTGTCAAAGGCACAGCCACAAGTATCTCATTATCTTAGCTACAAGCAGATAAGATAATACGTTCATCTCATATACACATAATCGCGCGTACATTACCATGTATCCTCATATCTTACCTAGCTGCACGGTATTATCTAATCTACTTGCACTTTATCATCATAGGCGCATATAATAGATACGTGCAGATAAATGCACCATTGACATTTAACATTATCCTCTAGCCTTTTACTCCATTTCATTACAACAAAATAAAAATATTCTAACACACAAATAGTATGGAAATTTATACAGTCTTATACATACCAAATACATCGAGTGGTGATTCATGAGAATAGTTCACGTTTAAAGGAGATATCCGACAAGCCACTTCCACTTCTTCGGAAGTGATCGGCTGCGTTTTGTACCGATTGGCCGGTCTTCTTTTCTGAGATGTTTCACGTGGCATCAGTCCGCCCGCAATCGGAACACTTTCCGTCGCTATTTTTTGATTAAAGAGTCGTACACGATCAGCAAGACTCAATTTAGACGGATCGAATTCATCGTCGGTGGTCGTCGCAGCGTCGTTCTCCTTATCCGTGCGACTAGGAGTCTCACTAGTGGAATTATTATTCGTGGCAGTGTTGCGCTGATTCTGTAATACTGCTTCTTGCACCTCCTGATAAGTTACCGGTTGCGTATTGAACCTGTCGATACCTTGTTGCTTTCGTTCTCTATAACGTTGAATACCACGTGAACCCTTTTGCACTGCGCGCCGTTTTATACTCTTTTCAGCGTCAGCTTTGACTTGCTCCTCCAGGGCTTTAAAATGCGAAGCCATTTTCGAGACGCTATTGCTACGTTGTACTATATTTCTTTCTTGAGCATCAAACTCGTTCGAAACATCCTCATTGTCGTCAGCTTGAGCACTTGGGGATTTGACGACTGACTCTTCGTTATTCTTCTTTGACTGTTCATTGTTCAGAGGAACGGATTTCCGTGTTGCGGCTTTGTTTTTATCCTCTTCATTGTCTTCTTGCAGTACGACATCTTCAGGCTCTGGCGTTGAGTCACTTTTTTCTGACATGCCAATATCCTTTGCCAAGTGCTTCTGCGATGAATGCTCAATTCTTGGTCTTGTCGTTTGAATTGTTACACTTGATTCGTTATTCGATGTGACTTTTGTTGCAGCACTGTGAACAAGATAAAGATTCAAACCATATTATTTCATCAATATTCAATTTAAAGTATCGATAATATGCTTAATATATTATACGCTTATACTAATCATTCATATACTTTCATTCTATCGTTTCAATAACAGGTGCTCCTTATTTTTTTTGAATATCTTTTATAGATTTTCTTAAATTTTGACTAGGACATAATTCCCTCGATGTTACAATTTCGAAAATGACCGAGGCGTGGGAAAAGGAAAGAATTTCTTGCTGTAACGTTAAAACTGCCAGATACCGTTCCAGGGCTCTCAGTACACTGACGTTGTTTCAACACGGAGCGTATTGACGTTGAAAACACTTAAAACTTTTAAATAAGAACAACGCGTTTTAACAAATGCGCGTTATCAGTCCAGTTGTAGTAAATGTTGAGATGTGAACTCAACTGAATCAGTACGACGGTTTTTCAGGCACACAACAGCGTTCAGTGAATTTCTACAGCAAGTAGGAAGCAAGCAAGGTTGTTAAATGCATGCAACTATCTCCGATTCTCCGTTGCTGTGAGGATTACTAGGTGATCTATAATTAAACTTGGCACAGAATCAAGTCCTCACCAAACTTACGGATTACCACCACAGCCAGAGACATAAACAAATCTGCACGTCGATTCGAGAAGGCTAACGCGGATTTTCAAGAAAAGTCTAAAGATCATGACGGAATCAGTAGTCGAACGCTAAGAGAACGGAGAGAAATGCTTTCTTTTTCTCGCAACAACCACTTGTTGCTGACGTATCCTCACTTTCGTGAAATGTCAAAAAATTATTTCATAAACGAATTAAATGTTTTCGTTCTGAGATCAAGAAACGTACGGTTGCATTTGAGGATGCTATATACACTGTACAATTGAATTTATAAAAGTCAAAGGATGCATAAAGATTTTGAAAATTCCTTCAGAACTGGAGAAATTACACAAGCGTGCAACGCGTTTCCAAATTAATGCAGATTGTAAATATTTCATGAATTAAAAGTCTGTAACAGTAATAACTGTGTTAAGGGAATGTGTACGTGTACATCTTTGACGCTAAGCGGTGTAAGTGTTGAAGAGAAAGCAATAATCAATTATACAACGTCAACAAGACTGTGCAACGGTGTACCTGAAATATAATACAAAAACAAATATTAGCTTAGAAATAAATTAAACGATTGTGAATGATTAGATGCGCAATTTACGAGAACTCATTGAAAATAGAAAGCCCTGGACACTTCTTATACTTCTGTTAGCAAGTTGTGTGAGAATAGAGGATGCCTACTATTAAAAAAAGAAAAACAGCGTGAAATAGAGTGGAAAAATATTAAATATTTAATGAAGTGTATGTTGGTCTCGGTCTTATGGAAACCGCAAGTACGAGAGATGCATAATTATCTTTGAAGTCACGAGAACATAACACGAAAACCACACGAGCCAAAAAGAAAACATTTACACAGTCTACGAGAACGGCGTGGCTTTCTTTAAATTGCTACTTCAATTAGAAGAAAGCCAGTTTTTCTTCAGCCAATGAACAATAAAAAATTACAAAACCAAACAAATCACCAGCCGAACGGTTTTAAAATTGAATAATTAAGAACTCAAACTACCAGTCACTCTTTAAGATCGCCTAGCAATTCTTTTGGTTCGCACAATTTCGAAAACTTTCTGAATCAAGACGCGCCTCGACGATCCATGCTTCGTCAAGGCACGAGGACCAATTTTATTCCCGTGGATGTTTCTCGTGTCGACGACGATTACTCACCTGTCGGGAAACTCGATGGAGATCGTAGATGAGGCCGAGGAAGTATCGGAATTGCAAGTTCCAGGCACATTCGCACTACGATTTCCAGTCGAGGAACTTGCCAGACTCGCGAGACCTGAGAGAAAGGATCTCTCCTGACGCACGTCAACGAGAGAGGCCGATCCTAATGATTTCCGGTTGTGAATCATCGTCGAGAACTCTTCAAAATTCTCCGGCGATTGAACGTGACCGACCGATTGCGCCCTCTTCCGCAGGAACCAGGCAGGAACGTGGGAGGCATCGTCATCGTCGCGTTCTTCGTCGACGATCTCGGCGCTCTCGCAGAAATTTAATCGAGCACGCGACGCACCGTCGCGCGTTGAAAACGATTGTTGTTTCAATATGGGCCGAACAACTTCACCGTCAGTAACACCTGTTACTGTTCTGCACTGAGGCAAACGATTTCGAAGTACCGAGAGCTTCTTCGGCGAGGCCGTCACAGGTTCTACGTGAGAATCTTCTTGCGAGCTTCTTCGAGAACACTTCAAGATCGTCTTCTTTGGTTTATCCTCGTGCTCTTCCGACTCCGTGCTCGACTTCTTCTTCAGGATAGGCCGTGGCTCCAAGGATGATGGATCGCTCGACGAAGACTCTTCCCGGCTGTGCTTCTTCTTCAGGATGGGACGCACCTCGGAACCGTCGGCGAAGTCAGCTACGCTGGCTGCAGCTTTCATAACAGCTGCTGTAATACTCACTTGATGAGACGTATTGGCAATGCCGTTTCCACTGGAGACAGACTTCCGCTTGAGAATACCCTGAGGTTCCGGTGAGCCGACATGACGATCCTCCCCCTCATCTTCCCTTGACGATTTACGTTTCAGTATCGATGTTGGGTGAGGATCTGGACTCTGTGCTCGCCTAACGATCTCATCCAAGGACGATCTTCTTTGATTCTTGAGAATTGGCCTAAACTCAAGGAAACCACCATCACCAAAGGATACATCGGGCGAGCAGCTGCGACGGCGTAGAATCTCGTTCTCATCCAGACTGCTACGTTTTTTCAGAATCCCATGCCTTTTGGACAACGGTTCCACCACGGACGGTGAGAAAGTAACAGGTAAAGTAACATGCGAGGAACTTGATGAGGATTGGCCAGCATCGCTCTCAGCAGTTTTATGCTTGAGAATAGAAACCGGAACTTGATGTCGCAATGTCGGTACAGTTGTCGTCGACCCGGTCGATGACATCGTTGTCATTGTGGCAGCTGCTGTTCCCACTGACATCGTCATCGTTGTCGTTGTCGTTGTCTCCGTGGACGTCGACCCAGTTCCTGCTGTTGTCGCTGATGTTGCAGCAGCACCTGTCACCTTTCCAGAATTCACTGAACTCTCTCCATTCCACGGTGTCAATCTGGATGACCTTGTTGACAAACTGGATGACGGACGAACTGCAGTAGTCGCAGGATCCGACGATGAGGTATGACGACTTCCGTTACTCGTAGAGGTCGCGTGCGCCTCTGGCAAGACTGTTCGCAATCTCGCATTGACAACAGGTGGACTCACACTTGCTGTGAGCCTTTCGACACGCTCCATCGTAGCTCTTGTAAGTGCTGTCAATGCATCGACCCTTCGTGAAACTTCCGAGACATCATGCCCACCACCACTACAAAAATTCAAATATCACTTTCAAACGTACTACCTTCTTTATCGATACCGTTTCATATATGCTAAAAAAGTATAGATAGATGTCGGATATTTCTTATGATTTCCCAAATAGCCGCGAAAGTGCTATACAGCAAAACAATTCATTTTCAGGCTGTCCGTTTCATCTTGCCCTTAAAGTTCTAATAATTTTAATCGAACCTTATTCCACGATTTGATAGAGTGACGTTTCTTAAATTATTCTTAATAATACTTATAATATACATGCAAAAGGCGCATTAAATAATTTTTGTATCAAACGTGAAAACATCGAAAATATACTGCAGTTATCGTTGCCGTCAATTTGTAATTTGAAAGAATAAAAATCGCACAAAATATTTCTGTCGCATCGCACACGTGCCATTCTGTACCATGCTATACAGTTTTACCATAATGTATAATCGTACATCTGATAACCATTAACCATAATAACATTGCAAAATTCTTCCACTCATATACAAACATTATATTTTCTACATTAACAGTCATCGTGTACGTACTGACTGATTACAGAAAGATGTTTCGAGTCTTTACTAACACAGAATACTAATAATACCCATTCCCTCATGCCAGAATTGAGTGCTTAACGATGCGCCTCAATAAATATATGCACTTGAATGACGAATTCCTCGAAACCAAAGAACCTAGGAGGAAATTCCTTGATAAAATTCTTTTAAACGAATTGTCACCATCGACCGATCGTTTCCATTTACGCTTTCGCCATAAAGCATTCATTCGCTTACATTGCCTATAGCAATGACGTTTAGATAAAATAATACGTTTTGTATACTTCATCACAAAGCGATCCTCCTTCGTTGACCAATAATCATGCACCTTGTATATCCGATTGCGTTCAATTCATTCATCACTATAATCCAGGTACTAACAAGATAGTCCTTAAAGAAAAAAAAAAACACAAAACATGCACACGTGCAAGTAGACTTATGTATAAACATGTACATGCAACAATCCAAAACCCCCCAAAAAATTCGTATTAAGCAACTCCATGAGCAATAACAGCAGATAACATTTGGCAAATTAGTTTATAGTTTTCAAGTATTCGTAAACAAAAACGAGACTAAGCCAGATTAGTTTGATATAGTTAAAATTGAACGTAAGTCCAACCTCTAAAATTAAAGTATCGACTATAGAAAGATATCAAATCAATATATTGTACCTAGTGTGCTGCGTGCTGGAGGATTTCATGCCAGAAGAAGAGGAAGCAATAGAAGCTGCGGTAGAAGGCGACGCGTGAGTCTTATGACGACCTGCATCATTAGAACGACCTGTATCGTGTTGACTGGTCGTTCTGCGGGGCGTCGTCTCCTTCGACTCCGTTGATCTCTTCACCGGATTCGACGGACTCTGACGAGAAGTCGTAGAATCCGAGGACGACAATGTGTCGGTATTTTGATTTCTTTTACTGACAGCTATCCTGCGTCCTCGTCTGTCAGAGGTGTCATCTGCAACAACAAATATTTGTTTCTTCAATTTCAATCAGTCTATTGAGAGATCCGGTATAATCGAGTGAACCTTCAAAACACACAATATTCGTACAAATACAAATATCCTTAATTGAATAGGTAATAAAAAATGTTTTAAATAACTGGGTTTTATCGAAAACATTCACTCTTTCAACTCACATTGACTAGCAGAACGATCTGGCGGCACTTCCTCGGCGTTTAATGATCGATTCAAAAATGATTTTCGTTTGTAGCTTTTGTCACGTTCTCTAGTTGTATTTGTGGTACTGCTACTGTCCGATGACATTGGACTTTTCTGTAATTAAAAAATACAACGCGATTAATTAAATATGTCGAAGTCAATACGTACAGTGGTAACGTGATTGACATCGAGACACAAAGAAGTATGAAATATGTAGATCTCGTACGACGAATAAATAAAATTTTCGATTAACTAATAGAAAAGATTTTTCTTCTGTACTTGTTTGGAACGTAGAGCAATGTTTGACTGAAGTCGCCAAGGTGCCGACGATTCTGAGACTCCAGGTCGTCTGGATATCGAGGTTCCTCCACTGCTACCTGCAAATGGTATTAAACATTATTTTATTAACGTCTTGTTGAATTTGTTACTTTTCTTCTCTCTGAATCCATATAATACAAAGCGTACGTATGGTGTTTAACAATTTTTTATAAAATAATGATAACCCTTATGCTCTTTATCGGCTTTGTTCATTGTGTAGAAAAATCAACATCAACATATTATTATCTACTTTCATGCTTTCTACACAATATCACCATCCAGAATTACAGTAGACAACATATCGCCTTCTTTCTATAGTCGGTCCACGAGTTCAATGTATTTTTTTGACTGTTTGCAAACAATGTAATTCTTAGCAATCGCACGTAGCTTTCCGTAAAATCACGGAAATATATTTGGCGAAATAGAAAAATATATTTCACTACAAGACCATGAACATGCATACTTTGTAACGGAAATTTTATGCAGAACCACGTGTGATTTGCTAGAGACCATTGTTTTCGATCTGTCAAAAAAACACATTGAACACGTGGACCGATTATAGCATACAATGATACACGCACTGCTGTTTAATTATTCATTAACAAATTATTAACAATAAATGATTTATTGACAGATTTGGAAAATATAGTAAAATGTACTTAATCAGTGGTAACCATGTAAGCAAATTGTACTGTCATTATAAATCTTTTGTGAAGATTATAGCGTAACGCAAAATCCAAACTCACCATTCGGCGATACGATGGAGGCTGCACGCAGTCTCGAAGCTTTAGTTTCGCGAATTGCTGTTGTTTTACTCGATGGTGGACTTTTCGAACCCTCTCTACTTTCTATTCTTGAGGCAAGACGATTATTGGCCTTTTCCAACTGTTGCGGTCCGTTTTTATGCTCTGTTTTGACAGTAAAATAACGGTAAATTGCCTATCATTGCTACCAGCATTGTCTATTATCAGTACTCTAAACTATACCTAGTTATTAGCACTCTAGATTATAACCCGTCCACAATTGTCCCTACCATTAAAATTAGACGACAAATACAACAACTTTGTATTGCAGATAATATTTCAAAAACAACTCTCTGTAATAGGAAACGAAAATATACCACTGTCAAATTTCAAAGTGTACTTCACCAAAGAATTAACGCGCGATGAATTCTTGTAAGCGCTAAAATGGTAAATAGCAAAAAAAAGGATACGACAAAGAAAACAATTATCTCGTAGAACGAAAATCAGCCAATGAATTCACCGATGCTTTCATGACAACGAGCCAGATTTTACGCGTTGTAAAAAGTGATTTCGCGCATTCCTATTTACTCACATTGGTTCTATTTTCAGCAGTAAGTGAAATGCCGTGCGCTACGAATGCGCAGAATAATCCAAGATACACGTTGGCCCGACGTCGTCAACACGTTTAAAATTGTTTCTCAACATGCAAGAGAGTCTGTATTACATATTATGCCACTTAAACTAAAATAAAAATGTTGTCAGCTTACAAATTCACATTGCTGAATGTTTTGTGTAATCGTGATAGAATAACAATATCAATTCCAATGTTATGTGTTTGTTGTGCTAAGTTCAATAACGTCACATACAACAGTTCATTTTCTATTGAACTTTATCAATGTTGAGAGAAAGCTCTTGGTTATTAATAGTATATTTTTTCGCAAACTATACATGGTTCCCGGGTTGTTAAACTTTTACATAAAAGAATCACGAGCAACGCAAAACGCTGAACAACCGTAGAATTTGTCTTGGCAGTAAAAGCCAACTGTTCTGTCTTCCGATCTTCTACGATGACTCGACCGCGTGTAACACGAACCTAACTGTAGATTAATGCACGCTGACCATAAGGAAACGTGCTTATGCACCTTCCATGTTCCTAAGAAGACCAGGTTGAGTCTAATGATTCAAGATGAAACACCGAACCCACGTAGTTTTAATGTTTACAAAGTATCAGACTGTGAATCTTAAAATAACTCATGTATCACGAGCGATTTTATATTTTGTCTGTAAAATTGAGAATAATTCCACTCGGTACTAATCGTTCTGAAAAAAGAAAAAGATTTCTAACTTGTACATTTGCCTGGCAATAAGAATGTTATATCCTTTTATCGTTAGGTAAGAGATGCAACTGAAAACTTTGAATAACGTAAAAGGGTATTGTGAAATTTTATTATTGGAACATGCAGTATGTGAGGGCTATTTAAAAAACTTCTTACCATTGCTATCCAATGAAGAGGTAACGACAGTCTTCTTAGTGTTACAATCTGCATTCTGTCGGCAGTGCTGTGCCTCATGGTACCGGGTTGCTGCGGTTTGATTTTCACGTTGCACCAAACGACTTTCAGTTCCATTCGTAGAGTTCCCCTCTCTGGCTGCCATCAGCGATGTTGCTCCAGCAGCTACCATTACTGAACACAGTGAAGAATTGTATACTAATTATTGGTTGATACGTTTTCAGAAAAAAATATTGTGGTTTAAATAATGAGGCAATAACAAGAAAATAATTTCTTGCGTATCACAGAGCAAGCTGAATTCCATTTAGAAAATTGTGAAATACATTGGGATAAAGTGTATTATTATAAATATATATGTGTAGCATATATCTATGTGCTATATAAATAAATTATATAATTTACTAATTAAAAATCGTTAGTTCAATTTATATACAGTCATTATATGAACTTATTTAGGAGGTTCTTTCACATTGTAAATCAAAAATGATATCAGGCATTGATCATACGTACATTTGGTATAGTAATTTAAACTAGTATTCAATCATTTCAAAAAAGGAATACAGATAACAATGTATTTTTATATAAAATTAATTGAAAGCATATAAAATGACTAATATAATATCTTGGTATATCTATTTCTCTTAGGCAAAGTCAATTTGATTCTTAATAAAAAAAATTATCTAAATAAAAGAACTTTTATGAATGTTTCTTTCTAAACACCAGTTTTTAGAAAGAAATATGGTGTTTGGATAATGAAGGTTCTACTGTAAATGTCTTTTTAAAACTTTAGACAACTCCATTTATGTTCATCGTAAAAAAACCTGGAAACATATGTTTCCGTCATCCATCCTATAATATTGTAAGATCAAGTTTAGAAAGCAAGAAAGTGAATATACAAAATATTCAAAAGGAACATTTTGATTACTATATAAAAAATCTTTTCCAGCTATTTTGAAAAATATTTCCAAGGCCTAAATACATGTAGCCATAAAATGAAATTTGAATTATTCAAGATTAAAGTAAGATGGAAGATACTGACACTGAGTCACTGCATAAATATTTCTCCTACACACACAACACTATGCTCCAAGTATATAAATGGAGTCACCATATATTTCAACGTCTAAATATTACCATTTCAGCAATAAAAAAATTAAAGTTCCATGAAAAAACGAAGACGAACATAAAATCCTAGAGATCGGTGAAACGATATTTTATCATAGCTAAATAATATATCTTGTGCATATCTTCGACACGTGAGATATGGGAGGCTGATTTCGTGAGATACGAGATGCGTCATGGAGTGAAATAAAGATTAAAAAAAAGTAATACAAGAGAAAATATTTAAATTTGAACTCACCGAAGAAACGTATATTTAACTTGCGATCATAGTATCAAATCACTGACAACAAACAGACCAACCAAGAACGCAAATAATATTGCATATCATAAGTGGATTGTTATCACAGCTATAATTAGTAAATATTAATACTTTTTAAAGCACCAATGGATAAGCACGATTAGATATGTCGATAACCGATTTCGGGTTCGTTATGAGAATTGTGATTTTCGGCAAATTATCAGAATCCTGCTTCAAGAGAAACCCAACGAACGTTATCACCGTCTCACCACAATTTCCCTTCTGACACTTGTCAGTTGTCACTTTTTGCCGTTTCCGGAAGACGTCATCCACGAAACACGTGAGACACACGTTTGCGCGATGCTATTTTAGACTAGTACGAATTTGTGCCGATTAGTTAACAAATTGGCGAGAAGATGGCGCCACTTGCGGGTGCCAAATGCAAATATTACAAATAAGAAAAGCCTAAATTTAGACAAATAAATGAAAAAGCAATGCTTGGATCAAGCAAATATAACTTTGATGAGATTCAAGTTCATTTGTAATTAGATTAGTCGACTTGAATGCAATTATGATTTTCACAATGTCGTTTTCTTATCGCTGCCAATAGATGGCAGAAATTTTGTGCACGATGCTTATCGTGGTATATCATAACAGAATTATTTCGTGGATCGAAAATGTCAAATTATTGTTCTAGCGCGTGGTAAACAATTTCATGACGCACATGTTACTGAAAAACGTTATTTCTTCACTTATTCAATGTTTTTCGCGAAATGTTGCGAATAAATTGTAATGTCGATAAAGAAAGAGTAACGTTATATTGTTTTTTTGCAATTTTCACACGTGAAGGTGAGACATAACCTCCTATATAATACCGGATTACAATATTGCATATGATTGTTGTTCCTATTCAATTCACGATTATTTATTATTTATTATAGGACATTTAAATTATTATCAAGGATACTATATCAGTATCCTACTTACCTTATAAAAATATTATTATTCCTTATAATGAATCATAAACAAGCTTTGGATTGTCAATCGGGTAAACTACCCCCACTATTACCGCTTACAATAACGAGGGTAGGAAAATTTATTGTCCTCTACTATTTTTGAATTGTTTTGCACAATACAATTCGAACCTAAAGAATTTATATTATAGTGAACAAAAGGAATGATGTACTTGTAAATAACTAGCTCACCCTTATTAGTGAAAATATTATCCTTTGGAATGGCTAGATTTTTCTGGAACACAATGCTAACCCCATTATCTATTTTTGGTTACCTGGAGTGCAAAAGGCATTAGATAAGTAAAGGTCACAACCTTGCACTCTGCTGCTTTCTTTGGGTAATATAAAAAAAAAACATAGATACAGAAAACAGTTTTGTTCGTTTATAAATCCTAGCCCTTTTAATTAAACTATAGTTTTATTTTCTGGTATTTGCTATAGTTTTATAGGAACTACCAGTTCTAATACTACCAGTGTCAATTCAACAGAACACAAACACTTCACTGTCCAAACTACTCAATATTTTAATTACAGATACAAATCCAACCACATATTTATATTGTCTACTTAACTCAATAATTTAAGCACAAAACAAGCACAATTGTTGCAATTAGTTCAAAGACATCCTTGGGTAAGTTCACTGTGACAGAATAAAACATTATTGCGACTAAAATATATAGGTGGACAAATAAAATAATGTTCCACAATAAAATACCTCATAAATTGTTTCAATGTCATGGTTGCTTGTCAACAATCAATTTTTCACTCTCTAAACGATTGTCAACTATGATTGATTACAATTTATACCACACTTTCAATCAAGTATAATATAAATGTGGCAATTATAAAACATCTTGGGTCAGTATATATGGCTAATTCAAAAAAAAGATTGAAAATAGCGCTTGCATTGCGCAACGTTATATATTTAAAAAACATCTACTGTACGCAACAATTCCATAAATATATTCTGTTTATTTAATTATAGATCATAGCTGCCCACAATCAACGGGCATAATAAAATAGGATATTTACAACAATTACGTCTCAACGATAAAAGGATAAAATAAATACTTTCATTAGTTCGTTGTTCACGCTTCTGTATAAGTTGTACACATCAATAAGACGGTAATTGGTAAAGTGAATCGAAAAAGTAGTTACAATATAACATTGATATTCAGATATATCCTTGATAAAAAGTGATTGTAAGGAAGCGCGAACTGAACAACAATAAAATACAACTATTCGAAGACAAAAGCGTATAGCAAAGATAAGTATAGCGTATGTTGCTGTAGAATGCACAAACACTTTGCGTAATCTGACAATAAATCAATGAGAGCGTTTCTAATTGATTGTAAAAGGGATAGATAATTCGATTGAATAAATAAGTAGGATCTTTTGCGAGGTCCTTGTTCCTTGTTATTCCTTTTGTATGATGCAACAGGGAGGATCGATCGTTGCACTTGCGGCTTGAATTATTTTCTTCAGGAATTCGCAACTCGAGACGATGACACCCATTCGAGACTGGATTCACTCTTCGCTGTGAAAAAATACAATATTCACATTTACACTGTCTCAAGAAACTCTAAGGCTAATCCAAACTTGAAACGTCCCGCGAGCGACGTTTACAATTAAAGTATTCCAACGTTGACTTTGTTCGTGAAGGAATTTAATGTAAAATTTTTATTTCATCGAATGAAATTTACTTAATAAATCCTCTCAACGAATTTGTTTTTCGCGTCATTTTCTTTTTCAAAAAAGAAACACTCTCTTTGTAACATCATAGTGGGGATATAAAGAACAATGCTATTGTACAATTTCAATGTGTACAAAGCGTTTAGTGGACATTGCGTAAAGTGTTACAAGAACAACGAAGAGCAGTAGTGTTCAATTCTATATGATTATACGAATGACGTTTCAGTAAAAATAATCTTTTCGTTTTGCAGAGACCGTTTCAGATATTTATTTTATTGAAGGTACGACAGGTAGTCTAGATAAAAAAATCTTTTTGATTTTAGGAAAATACTTACGTTCTATATTCCTAAACGGTATAATTATATCTATTTGCTTATCGACTACACGGTCATTGAAAAGAGAAAAGAGATTACAAACAGAAGCAAGCATAATTATGAGGACTAATAAATAGTGATTTTCTAGTGAATTGTTCACTGATTATTTTAATAACTGTCCATAAAATTGACCAACCACCTTTACACCCAATCGTATGTTCACATTCAATTTTTGAATTGTAGAAATATAGTACTTCAGCAATAAACGTTTAATTATTATAGACCCAGTGCCATACAGTAACCTGCCATAAATAATTTAACAACAAACAAGTAATATTCCTGACCTTTGGTGCAGTACGCAAATTTACATTTATATACACGTGTCACTGTTGAGAAAATATAGAGTTGGTTATACTAGTAAGTAATATGATGTAAACATAATCGAATATTCTTGTAAAGTGACGTTACTTACTACGTTAATACAAAAATATATATTCCGTATATTTAAATATTACATTGATTAATATAACTTTCTAACATATAATAAATATTATCGTAGTAAGTACTAAAAACAGTGAAATTGGACCTACTAAAATTGTATAAAGTTTTAATGTCGTAATAATATATATATATAATATTCGCTATAAAAAATATTGACACTTTATTAAGCACGCATATGATATTTATTCGACAAAAGATATATTAAGATTTGGTGACTGATTAGCACGTGTTTGTGAATAGTACACAAGTTGTTTTCGAATAAATTTCACAATGACTAAATCCTAACACTTTAAAAAAAATATTTTCGATTACAATTTAAATTTTTTTTTAGTAAAATCACAGACAATTACTGATTGTAAGTATATTTTGCTAATTGTATTTAGACTTCATTGTAGAAGTTGGTCCGAAATTTATAGAAAATTTGTTACCACATAATATAAAAAGTAGTACCGTCAAAACCGTAACCCTTCTATTTTTGCATCGTAGCGCAATAGTCTACGTACGTGTATTAAAAAAATAAATATGAGTTTCAATTAAATCTTGAAAAACTCTAATGACAATGTTCCACAGACTGTGCCAATATTTTCATATACATTTTTAAAAGCACTCCTCTATATGGCATCCCAATTAAGACTAATAGACACTAACAGTAGGTTGAATAAGTTAAATAATGAAAATAAATAAGTATCTGAAATAACAGAACACTTCATAACATCGACGTAAACATAAAACTTTAAATAACAAAAGCTGCGAATTTGGAAACTTACAAACTCTGATAGATACCGCGAAAGTGAATTAATAGAATCGATCAATTACCTTATCAGGATTATCAATTTTAATTGATAACAGTTTCATAACATATTGTTGTCGTACCTACATAATTCGCCAGATTAAGATCCAAACGATTGCAATATTTTTTCGCCTTTTTCGAAATCATCACTCGAGATTCAACGCTTAAAAAAACGTGCATTCGTACTGCTCAAAGACAAAGGTTCTTATAGCACAAACATAACTACCACAATGAATAATGCAAGGAATAGAGCAAGCAAGGCAACAGGATCGGCCAGTATAAAGTTAGTAATGAGACGAAAATTTTCACTAGCAATTTTCTGAAGGCAAATTTTAGACATTTTGCAATCGCAATCACATTCTGTATTCTCACCTTCGCAGCCACCCCGTGAGTCAAGAGTTGAATCACTTTGCATCTCTTTCGCATCTTGATACTTGAAACTGCTGTCATTGTTATGGCTGCCATCCTCATCCAGATCATCGTCATCGTCGTCATCGTCTTCATCATCAACATTTTCAATGTCATCGTCAGCGTTAGCAATTTCTAGTGAAGTGGACGTCGATGTTCCATCTCGATGTGAACTGTAGCTTAGCTTTTCAAAATTGAACAGGAGATGATCTTCACTTGAGAAATCGCACTCTTCACTGTCAGTGACAATATTGGCAGACTCTTCATGGTCAATAGGATTATCAGGAACAAGTAGCACAGAAGAATCTACGACAGTCTCTTTATCGTTGGCTAATGCATGAGAATCAGAAGTTGATTGAGATATTTTAACTTCTTTTTCGTCAACAGAAGCATTTTTAGATAATTTACTTTCGTTCTTGTTTTCCACTTCTATTTTATTAATAAAATCATCATCTTTTGCTGCTGACGATTCGCTCTCTTGACATTGATTGATTTTCTTATCACAAGTATCACCGGTTTTTGTTTCAATATATACATTATTGGCATTGCTTTTGTTGTCACTGATTACATTGTCGTTTTCTGGCACAGAAGTATCTGAGGTTGAAGAATCTTTGTTACTGCCTCGAACAACTTGTTGTACAGTAGATACATCCGAAACTGCATCCACTGTTAATTTGCATGCGCTTAAAAGATTATTAGATTTTTCTTTATTTTCATTTCCCGTTGGTAATTCATTATTCGCCAAATCGACTAGTTTCGCCAAATTTTCCGATATCTCTTTAGTCTCGTTACTCATCATTTTATCATTCACTCTGCTATCATTCAATTTATCATCTTTGGTAATAAAATTAATCGAAAGATTTTCGGTGGTACTCGAAATCGCATCTTCCCCTTTAGCCAGATGCACTAAATTCTCTAAATCCTCACATAACTTCTTGTATTTCGATATTTCCAATTCAGTAAACGGCTCAACCTGTTTTGCACGCGTTGGAGAAACAACAGAGCTTGCTGGCAAACTACTCGTCTGACCAGCGAACAACTTGTCACTAGAGGAAAAGAATCTAGGAGATGCTGTTCGTGCTCCATAAGAGAAATCAGCCAATTTATTCGCAGAATCTTGATCGTACGAATTGGCATCTTTAGGTGGAGGAACGTGTACCTGAAGTTTACGTCTGAAAATACCTTTAGATCGATTTCCATTAACGTCAACGTCACTATCAATTGATCTGGACCAACGAGTGCCAACCTCCGATGATTCAGTATCACTCATAACGTGCCTGACATTCTGACTATGCGAGGCATCACTGTCATCATATGTAAAATCGTATTTACTCTTAAAAGTGGTATTACCCTTATTCAGAGCATCCTGGAAATTCGTTTGTTTACGTGTCTGATCATAAACATAAGAATTAGCTTGCTTATTGATTAATCCATAAAGATTGGCGGATAAGGATCGGACTGCACGATTTTTCTTCATTCCAAATGCTGAAGTTGTACTAATTCGACTGCCTTTGTTTATTAGCTGACGATCATTTTTCTCGCCAACATCATGAAGCGTGGTTGTATCCTTGTGGGAATCTTTACGAAGATTTCGAAACGCCAAATCATCCGTAACAATATCAGGCTCGACTTTCGGTATGTAAGGTGATCGAGGTTGTTCCGGTTTGATTGGTATACTGTGTAAATAATCACTATCAGTAGCTGACGTGACCGGGCCTAATGGTATTCCAAAAGGTGGTTGAGGCTCAACCACTTTTAACATGTTGTTGGCATGGTTTATGCTTCGGAATACAACATCATCTCGCGTTACATCTGGTTCCTCTCTTTGAGTCTTGCGAGTATCCACGTTGTAATCAAATTCCTTGCGTGATAACACTGGTGACACAAATAAATAACTGATTTTCGATAACGATGCCTGACCGTCTAATGATGTTGGACGTTCCTTTGGATTCATTCTTCTGTACGCCATATCATCCTTTAATCTGTCTGGTACTTCCGGTTTCGACGAATGATCTTCGATTGATTTTCCATCCAATGAAGATTTATCAGATGTGCCGCTTGATGAATTTGTCAAAGACTCCCCAAGCTTAGGTTCCTTGCGTGCAAATTCTTCCATGCTACGTCGCTCAGCACGTTCTAACAAATCTTCGTCGCCTAACCGCAAGCTATTGTAAATCGCTTCTAATTCTGATAAGGCTTCTTCAAGGTTTTTCGAATTCCTCTTCCGGTCGGCCATTTCAGTGTCAACGTTGTTAGTCACGTTTGTAGCGTTTAATGAACCAACGTATGAAGATCGACGAATGGGTGGATTCGGCGGTGACTGTGACTTTCGAGTGACATAACGCTGAGACAATTCTGCAGTATCGTCAAATGAAGATTTGCCAAAATCGCCAGCAGTATTGCCACCATTTTTATCCATAATCGGAGAGACATTCTTCTGTGAAATAATATGTCGATCCATGTTGGAATCGATCGGTTGTATTCGGCAAGTTGATGAATTTGGTCTTATTAAACCTCGGCTCACGCTGGATGTTTCTGATTCACTACAATGTTCAACTTTTTGTTTCCTGCTTTTGGAATTCCATGGCGAATTAAAAGAATTTTCCTCGTCGCTGCAATGGTACCGATTTATTGGATAACCAGTTTTATTGCACTTCCTAAGTGGCGTAGTGATGAATGTTGAATTTACTGATGATGGTCGTGGTCTCAGAGAAACATTCGGTTCTACCCAAGTAATTTCGTCATTAGAATTATATTGATGAGAATTCTTTGTATCATTTCGAGACAATTTTTTATTGTTAATGGATAAGCTTTCATTACCGATTTTACCAGGAACGTCTGGTCTGTTGTTGTTGTCGAATGAACCGGATGATGGTCTGCCGGAAACGTCGCAAGAACCAAATGAAAATACACGACGCTGTGGATCTCGTGGTGGAGGCTCTGGTGGAGTTGTTGGCTGACGTCGTGACGATTGCCAACAACCGACCGGTTGTATTGAAATGTAATTCTTATCAGCAGGAACGACGCCACCCAGATCCGTTTGACGTCTATGTTCGTCGCGATGCATTTTCGATGGCTTCTTCTCTTTGGCGTAATTATTGTTCTGATTGAAATCCGTGCAGAATTCCACTGTTCTCTTAGCGAATGGATCATAATTTGATTGTGATTGACCCGTTAAACAAGTTTCGCTACAAAAAGAACGCGGATGATAATTGGATGCTGTTGTATTGTCAAAGGGATCAACACTGGCAGTGCTTCTTCTTGGAAAAGTAGTAACAGCTTGACTCTTCGTCTGAACGCTTGTAGCACGTGGATGCATTGGTGGTCGACATTGTTCATTAGCTGCACGATAAACAGTCCCATCCTCGTGCGGCAGAGCAAGTTCTGTTGCAACTGATTTTACGCAATTATTATTTCCGTTACTACAATCCTCCCTTGATAGACGCTTTATGTAACGTTCAGTTCGCGAGGCACGTGACTTCCGGTTGCATGAATCATTTCTATGTAAATTCGGAATACTCTCGTCACTACGAAATGTTTCTAGCGAATTATTTGATTTAGATAAACCTTCGTCTGAGCTACTATCGCCGCATAATTGATCTCTTCGCGCTTCTACGCGCGCTTTTATTTTCTCTTTACGTAATCTTTTACTTACACCGTCTAACGATCCGTCACTGCTACGTGAATTCATGGAATCACGACATGCATGAATAGAATCCTGGGAACGTGTGACATGTGACTCCATATCATTGTTTCCTTCAATCATAATCACTGGTTCTTTGTTATCGAGATTGTCACTTTTCTTACTTTCAGGTGGTGGTGAATGTGTATTGGTAGTATATGCAATTTTAGGATTAAGAGCATTTTTAACTTTTGCTTTAGAAGCTGTTCGAGAGTGTCTTGCAGTTGTACGCTTCTCAGAATGTATAGTATCGTCTCCACTTGATGTACTATCACTGTCTCTAGTCGATGATATTCTCTTAAGAAAACCACCGATGGACCATTTCTTCTCTTTTTTCTTATCTGGTTGTAATGAACTTGTGTTTGGAAAACGACGTGTCGGTGGTAAAAGACTATCTGTTGTTACATTGCTTTTTCCTTTGCTTCGCCACTTCTCCATTGGAAATAATTCTTCTTTCCTCTTGCCAGTTAATAAATCTGTAACACGTTAAATCTGTGTTTTATCCAATACAAAATCAAATATACCTCTTTACGAGGCATGAGAAATATGCTTGGCAATCACTTTTTAAAATTGAATTAATACCAATGTAATAATCGGATAAAATCATAATAATTCTATGAATAATTTTACAAATTCCTTGTAAAGTAATCGTAGAAATCTTTTAAATCGTGTTGCCCTTTATACTAGGCCTAATTTGTGCCATTAATCTGTCACTAATACATCACTATCGCTCCAATGACACTGTTCCACTTAGATGATCTAGTGGATCTATAGATCTTGTGACCTACTAAACATTCCAATTTATATAAAAACCCTAGGTACCATTCAATATAAATCTATACATGAGACTATTGGTTTTGGAAGTAATGTCACAGAGTACCGAATACTCAACTTCAAGTATATGATGTACCAAAAATAAATTCTAATAAAAATACATTTGCTAAAAGCCAAAAATATATATATACATAAAACGAACTGTATATGATAGTACCTTAAAAATATATCTGCAACAATATATGTCCAATAATAATTGCCTATTCAGTCTTCTGATATTTACTGTCTAGAATCCGTATGTACGTACTTGTGTACATACATACGTAAAAAAGTGAAAATCAAGAGCATACAATCCCTGTCCTCTCAATTACGATCATTTCCGTAAGCACGTATAAATACCACATACTTTAAAGTATATACTTCCGTAAAAACTATATACAGGATGCATACAAACATATGTATCACCAACGTTCTCAGAATATAAAAGGCACTAAAAAGAACACGATCCTGCACGTACTCCTTTACCGAGGTCTTCGATAACCTCGATCTTATTATTAATGACTCAACTGACAATTCTGGAACACTTGATTTACTTTAATGACGTCACGCTTCAGGAGCAACGTTTTATTTCTGTCCAGCAAAGCGCGGGAAGTTCAAGCACACAACAATGCAGCCTTACTGAATAAAATCAAATAAAAGTTGCCGATTGAAACAACAAATAATCATTCGAATCACTTAGCATCGACTTAATACTCATTGTTATGGCAAATCACATAAAAAAGGAAGTCCTGCTTAGAATGAGTCAGCAAATTAGACTTGATACAGGAGCTTTACAACGATAAAAAAACAGAACATTTCTCCAATTGAAATACAATCACAAAAAAAACTGAGGACTTACAAAAGTATATGCAGAAGTTATAGAATCCGTTCAATTCCAAAAATTACCGAAACCTCCCTCGTTCATGTGTAAAAATTTAAAATATTCAATTGCGTATGTGTCGTCCACCCACGACAGAGTTATTTTACATTTGCCCCTCCCGCAGACGCCGTAAAGCAAAAAGAACTACAATTTGTTGGCATTGAATACCTTTGAAAAAATAACTTAATATATATAAATGACGGGAGGAATAACCGTTGGAAGCAAATGAACTAAAATACACACGAATCTGCCCGTGAAACTTACCGGCACATCAGTCGTTCGTTATGCTGCTCAGAAATCTATTCACTGCCGCAACAATTCGTGGATGCAACAAAGGAATAACGGTCAGAATTAATGAATTAATCGTAGAACGAGAAGTGCAGTAAGGGCCAGTATGGGGAAACGCGATATACTGAGAAGAAAACGGTATTCCGCTGACAGTAAGTGACTTGAAGCGTACTCGAGAACACCGACAGATGCCTCCGCTCGATGTCTATATTTATCTCGTCACCTTACGGGAAGCCAGCAAGTTCGCTCGGGAAACACGGCAATACGATACAGATATCACTTATATAGTCCGTCCTCGAATGAAGACTATATGCTTTCTGAAGCGTTACGTCACGGACCACCTATACTCCGAGTAAGACAGTAAAAGCGATGGGGATGTTCTAGTTGGAAAAAAATTAAAACGCCTGACGATAGGCAACCGTTCATATGCCAATGGGATAAAAATGGACAAATCACTCTGTATACTTGTTTTTGCACTTTTAATTGTGGTATAACACGTATATATGGTAGTGTCGTATAAAATTGATTTAATGTCGCACATTGAATAAAATTATAGTTAATATATCATGATACGGAGCAAGCGTAAGCTACTATGTAGTAAATACGTAAAAACTATAGCTCTATTGAAGGAAAATTCAGGATATTTTAATTTTAAATAGATTCGTACGATGTTTTATAAGGATATTTTGATTAATGTAGTTTTATGCGTGTGACTACTGTGCAATGGTTTTGTTGCGCCTATCGATATGCAACCCGTCGTGTCTTTTATTTGACGTTGCGCAATCGCGCACGTGCTGAGTTTAAAAACATGCGCGATTTTGTGGCGTCAGTTCGAATAGAAATTTTTAATTTGACGTTCTGGATATATGAAATTTCTTGAACCAGCTTTACTAATAACTATTCGATTTTTATTTAGATAACGAGGTGGTGGACGAGAAAACGATTCATGGAAAAAACTAATGAACTGCGCAAAAATGTGTGACAGTCGCTGTCTATGGAGTATGAAGAAAATGAAAAACAATTTCTTTGGTAAGTGCTAAGTGAAGTTCTTATGTCTAATAAAAATTACGTAAGTCGAGTACATCTCTCTCACGGAAGATGATATCCTGATAATTATTTTCATTTAATCTAATTATGAAAACTGAAAAATTGTATACTCGTTTCTTTCGAGTACTACTTTATTTGAAAATTATACCAAAACAGTGAACCACTGACTTCTGGAATGATACCTGAGAAAACGTAACTAGCTATTAAACGATGAATTCACTGCAAACGGACATTCTTTCAGATTTAATGCAAAAACCTTGAAAGTTATTTTCAAGAATATATTCTATAACTATGTCATGGTTAACTTTTAAATATCCGCATCTTAATGACTAACTACTTTAATGACTATTTGTAAGACGCTGGATACAATTGATCCATTTTTAAAAGTAAAATTTCGTCTGAACAGACTACAATAAGTTTCTTGATATCTCGTCACTGTAAAATTTCGTTGTAAAAGTGTTTAAATATGTAAAGGATTTGTTCGCACGTAATATATGATACGTTTCTGGTAAATATTTCTTTCCGATATAAATCGATCTTATTGATTGTAATCGTTAACCTCTATTACTACCGATTACCTTGTACCGATTTTTTACCAGTGAATTACGAACGAGATTAGGTTTTTCTATTGTCTGATAAAAACAAAGATTCCAATCCATGTATCGCTTTCTCCGCTTTAGAAAGGCAAAAATGTGCAAGTAAAAGAAATGCGCACAAATATTCACGAAAATGTTATTCCTAAAGCACAGCCCGTGGCACAATATTCTTTTTTTATTTTGCTAATTCCTTTTCAATATCCAAGAAAAAAAAATGTAGAAAACTGCAAATAAATACGTATAAAGCAAAATTCGCTCAACAATAAGTAACGAGATAATGAGGGAAATAAAATTCAATGAACTCGCCTTTCTTTTCCTTTATGTCTTGATTTTCAAATTTAGCAAAACTTCACTTTGCGGATGAAATATCGGGACCTGTTAATCGTATGACATTTCTGTTATGACATATAGATATAATATTTACTTTCATATGGAGAAAGGGATACGTTCCTTGAACCAGTTCGAGTTACTGTTCACGTTCAAGGTTCACAATCGATATTGTTAATTCAAAAGGAAATCCCTAATGTTCATTAAATGTTTATACACACACATGATAAGTACATATGTGCAAGATAAGAAGAATGCGGATGAGAATATATAGTCAACAGAAATAATAACAGGTATACGTAAACAAATCATGCTGTAATAATCTACAAGATAAGCAGTAGAATGATAATGCAAATGAGGAATAAATTAAATTAATCGCCAAGTACTTCCGTTACAAATGATCAAATAATAAATGCAATAACAACTTGTAATTAAAATATTCAAAAACAATCTATAGTGCGAACTAGTTCGTGATCGTGGAAAACAATAATCGTACAATTAAATCAATTTTTTAAAATAAAGACAATTATTTAAACTACCGATATGCAAGAATAATATAATTGTTTAATAAGCGTTGTCCTTCAGGCCGCGAAACTGTCCATGCGTTGTTCCTATCAAGGAGCCACGAGCAGAGACGTTCATTATTAATTCTATCAAATAATTAAACAGCTCATTTCACAACGTTGACCGTGTATATTGAAAGTACTAGAGAATTCTGAGACCTTAAATAGTCTGCGAAAAATGTTCTATCGTATAGAATGTTTTCGTTAGACATTATACATTGATACGAGTATCCATTAATTTCGATTATTTCAAAGACTATATAAGTACCTAGCACAATAACTAAATACGTAAGCGGCGCGATAAACGAAGTAAATAAAGATGCAATCGATAACAAGATAACGGATAAAATGTAATTTTAAATTGTTCTAAGTGAAGCATGCGTTCGACGTGCAAAACGTCTTTCCGTATCATCCAATAAAAAACAACTGAAACGAATACTTATCAGTACACTAATTATCAAAACTTCATCTAGGAACAGATGAGTCCAACAAAATCCGTTACCGCATGTACTCAAAAACAAACTTAAATCATTAATAAAGCACGAACATTTCAGGTATACGTTCCCATGAGATTAGTAGGTTATGTAACAAATGTGTAATAAAAAAAAGAAAATCGCTGGAGGCTAAACCAAAATACTGAATAAAATAACTTATAAAGAAGCAAAACGACAAAGTCAGACACTAAATCTAAGCACCATCCGCTTTCTGCTCGTGACATTTAAGAGTAGCAGTCGTTGCGTGTGAGATAAACAAAGATGGCTTATATCCCCACCATCTAGCGCCTCTAGTGGCGGCAAGCTGATTTGCAAAATTCGTGTCTCGTGTCACGAATGCATCCGAGTTTAGCCGAGTTTCGCCGAATATTCACGACGGCAAGTGTACTGGAGTGAAAGGAGCTCAGTTTGATCAGTTGGCCCGACGCCGTGGAACATAGTGGAACGTCGCGACGGGTTCTACGTTCGTTTTGGCTCTTCAATACCGTAAGGCCCTCTCGCGTAATACTAGACACTTCGATCCTCGAAATTCTCGAATGAAAAATCACTATGACGTTTTATAAATCACAAGGGTTAATATCGCTACTGATTGTTGCATTTGTAACGGCAACGAACGCTGGCAGATCGTGGGGTAAGTTTTGTTTAATTTATAAAAAACGTACGCCGGCTCGAACTCGTGTAGCACGTTACCAAACGCAGTGATATCGATATACACTCGCCGTCTCCATGCACGAGGCAGAGCTCGTCACGTACGCCAGAAGTTCGCGCGGCTATTTAACTAGGATCATCCTTGCGAAAGTTGAATGTAACTGACCTCCAGTTACGCTTCATATTACAGACCTCGATATCCTTTTGACCTGTAAATGATCAGGTCCATTTTTATTTCATTTGCTTTTACGTAACGAATGTCAATGGACAAGGGTGTTCGCTGACGGTGATAGATAATACGTGTACCGGTGAGAGAGAGATGTTAGAAGTTAGCTAATTTATACAATAAAATTGACTTTTAATTATATTATTAATTTTTACTCATATTTTACTTGGTTTTTTATGTTTTATCATAAATTTCGGCTCTTCGCAAGTCAGTTAACTCATTTCAATTGCAATTACTCCTGCGCTGTACTTTTTAATATCGTAGCTGCAATACAAATTTTTTTATCGGTTCGTTGTTTATGCGAGAAAAACGGATATTGTTTTTATTAATGATCCGAATTATTTATGAGAGATACGAACTCGCGTATGATCGTCTACGCACGTATGCATTTCCACAGACGTACTGCTTTCATTATCCATTCGTATTTTGCTGACATATATGATATGTGAGACTATGCTCTTTTTCTTAGTTTCCATTCGACTACAGGCTCTTATATGCTTTCTTCAAGACAATACGCTTACCGTTATTTACTAAATTGTAGTTTGGAGCTAAATAGTTATTTTTGTTAGATTCTGTATGCTAAGTATTGATCGATTGGCTTTGATTAACGTGGATTCATTTATAACGAAGTATTATCCATTGTCTTTGACATTCTTATATTATACATGTAATTCTGGGTGGCAATTTTTGTTGATACGTATAATCCATAGATTAAACGTAAGCGATAACTGTGTCAGATAATTAAAAATTCGGTCGCAATGTTTTTAAGAAAATGGCATATTTCCTTATGTCATAGAAAAACTGTAGGTCACGAGTTTGTCACGTGGATATGTCACGAATTAACAATCGTATTCTATGAAACGGGAAGAATATGTCACGTAGTGAAAATATTTAGTCGGGATTTCGATTGACATAATTCTCGAAAGACTACTAACTAGTTTACGATACGACACGTTTACGTAACATGTGTAGTCCGATGATTTTTGACATTTTTTCACGTCAATCGTCCGTTCCGTGGATGCTTAGGCTAGATAACTATTTATAATCAATTGTCTACCATCGAGATCAACTAATTAGGCTGATAAAACGTGGAGGTAATACAGCACTTACATACTGTGTCTGTGCATTTGCGTACTGCCATTGGACATAACCAAATTATTTATTGCACGTGTATATGCAACATCACCAAAATGAAAATTTTAGGTTCGATACTTGAGAAAGATTAAAGGTACTTCTTTATGAGATAAAGAATTATACAAAAATTAATTTTTCTCCCAATTAGAATTTTTTAAGTTATTCGGTAGAATTTGGATTTCATGAAATTTTTATAGTAGACGTTCAATAACGGATTCGTAATTCAATAAAAGCTCGTCAACGTAATAGGAAACAACAGGCCTTTTGTATCTTTTTCATTAATCCTAACGTGATTTAATTACTCATTATAATATATATTGTTTCTTTGGAAAATTTCTATTTTAATTTATACTTGCATTAATATACATGTATGCTGAACAATATCGTTGTAGCGTTGATTCGCTTTATACATAACTGATCAAACTGAATTAGATGAATGCAGAGTAATTGCTTCAATGATCGACCATTTAGGGGGTCTTAGACAGTGGTGAAATATTTTATTATAGCTTGTTAATAATGCAAAGATATTGTACGTACTAAATACGTATATACGTAGTGACAGCGATTAACTCGGTCGTCTATGTGAAAAAATGATTGAACAATACTTAATTAATAGTTCGGGTGACTTTAATGATATTAGAATATTTTTAACGTGTTTACTAAGGAACGGTGAAAGTATTTTCACGATTTATTAATCAATGTCAAATGTTATCGTACGTTGTGTCAACATCGAGAACCATTTGTCAGTTCCGTAGTGCTTCCATAGTAATTGGGAAGAATAATTTGTTGCTGACGACGGTGACGGTTGGAAATAATACAAATTCGATTTTGCTTTCAGATTTGGCGGTGACGATCGGTCAGGAAATCGATTTTTTCGCACACAATGGTTCCCGCACTGGACATGTCGAAATTGGCGATGCCATAAGTCTAACTGCTCTTGCGTATGATGATGCCACGCGAACAATGTTTCTCAGTGATACCAAAAACAAAAACGTATCGATATACAGTAACAATCTGGCGGCGAAGAATTTCAAGCCGAAGTCTCTATTGAAAAGTTAGTATACTACGCAATTATTGTTTTTTTTTTTCGTCGAGAAGGTCACGACTGTTTAAAAAGTATAGAAAAGATTGATATTCAATGCGCAATGAGCGATTGTGATTAGCTTCAGCAAGTATTGGGATTCGCGACTTTGACCCGGGGCTTCGGTTATCTTGTAGCTAAAAGAATTAACGTGGGTAACGACGTGTTAGGATCTAATGCAATTCTAGGCGATAGTCAAGGCTAGTCTGCAAAGCATGTATAAGTTGTCGCGTTGAGCACTTTGCAGTTTGAGCTGGCGATGAAATTTTGTAAAAAGTAAATATTTTGCAATATACCGTTGGTCTATCCGTCAAAAGAATATTGTTGTTGTTGTTATTATTATTATTATAAACATAGACAGTAAAATAGTGATAATAGAAACTTCGACTTGTATCGACATTATTCTAAAGTTCACGACTTAATACGTACAGTAGCATATATAACTGTGCAACAGGTGGTTCCAATTTTCTAGTTCACGTTAAGTGTGCATATGGCATTACGTGCCACGTAACATTCATTACTTTTTCTCTAATTTTGATCTCGAATTTTGTATAATTGACTTGAGCAGTTACTGGAATATAGCAATATAGGGTGCGTTCCAAAATTCGCCAAAGCGCTGCGAGTATCGTTGTGTCCCTGTTTACTCACATGCAATAGAATGAGACACAACCATGCCCGCAGCGCTTTAAGCGAATATCGGAACGCACCCATAGCAGTCTGTTAAACTGTCATTCATAAGAATCTTGGGTATTAATCATGATTGAAATATACGTTTGTGTAATCTTAAGAGGCACGAACTGATAACATATAATGATCGAAATTACGTAGCAGTAAGTAATTGTAATCTGTAGGATTAGAGTACAGTTTTGACGTTTTCTATAATAACGGGACAGCGTGTGATAAATGCAGCGTCTACATCAAAATATTCCATTGCAGCAGACAACAAAACTCACATCTTAGGAATGGTTTTCGATCCGATATCGCGTACTTTATTTTGGACGGACGCCATAATACAAGCAATAATGAAAATGCATATACCATTGAATGGCGATCCCGAAGAACCAGAAATACTTCACGACCTAAAATACAATATTCCAGGCGGCATAGCTTTGGATGTTTGCAACAGGTATACGATTATGTAACAAAGCATATAATTAAGTGAAAAGTTCAATTAACGAACGAGTAGATGTTTTTATCAGTAAGTTATGCGTGCTGTTGAGGAAGACAGAAGCAACGCGTTGATGTTGATTTTCTATCATAGGACTTTTAAATGTATGCAATGATTTCTTATTATAGCATTTCTTTAATTCCAGATTCTTATACTGGGCAAACAGCAATCGCAGTCATCCGACTATTGAACGATCGCTTCTCGACGGCAGCAACAGAACCGTCGTGATAAGTCGTAACTTATACGAACCGGTGGACATAGCAATCGATCACGAGACCGGCAAGTTGTACTGGGCCGATGACGAGGAAGGAATTTTCTTTAAAGTCGAGCGCAGCAACACCGATGGAACTGAGCGCGAATTGCTGGTTCACAGTAAACTTCAACAGCCGGCATACCTTGCGGTCGATCATGATCGAATTTACTGGTCGGATACCGTATACAGGACGATATGGATGATTAAAAAGGACATGAAGGTCGGCGACATACCCGAAAAGTTCGTATCATACGAGTCACGCGTAGACGCCGATCCGGCCAGTATAATAACGCGCGATAATATTGGCAAAATTAACTGCGAGGCGATAAGAGCATTGCAGAAGAAAGCAACAAAGAAAATTGCACAGGCAACCGTCGCGAAATCTTATAATAATCTTACTACCAGTACCGAAGAGATGGACTCGACAACCGAGAGCTCTGAGAGGTTGTGCCTCAACAACTCAACCTACGACGCAATTAGCGGAAGTTGCATTTGCAAACTAGGGTAATGATGTTGTTTCAGTAGTATTATTTATGTGAACCCATGATCTGTAGGAAGCAGAAAAGTCCTTTTATTTATATCGCAGTGTTATGTCTTTCGATACGATGAGAACGTTTGAATTGTGATTACAGATTTAACGGTCCTCTTTGCGAAACATCTGTATGCCACAACTACTGTCTACACGGAACACCATGTACAATAAACAACATGGGTCTAGCTCAGTGCGAATGCGGAAGTTCGTACAGTGGGAGTAGATGCGAAAAGGATCTTTGTTATGGTTATTGCCTAAACGATGGTGTCTGTGCCATTGAAAATGGCGAACCATCTTGCCAGTGTAAACACACAAGGGGGCCACGCTGTGAAGATACCAATGACTTTTACGAAATATGTACTTTGTTCTGCAAGAGTGGTCAACTTGCTTTGAAGAGCTATGATACTAGTCTTTGCAAGTAAGTAACTAGCAGTTTAACAATATGTAAAACTTATTAATTATTATGGTTTTTTCACTGTATGATATATACTGAATCTTTGTTGCAGTTGTACCACAGTTAACCAGACTGATACTATTATATCTCAGGAATATAAAATGGAGCGCAACTTATTACTACCGATCCTCGGTACTCTTGTCGGTGTACTTATTATTCTTGTAATTATTCTAAGCATCCACGTGAACAAACTCCGTCGACGTCCACGCATCAAGAAGCGTTTCGTCGTTAGCAAGACCGGTGTGACGCCGCTTACTTCGCGACCGCAAGTCGCCACTGACCAGTGCGAAATCACTATTGAGAACTGCTGCAATATGAACATCTGCGAAACAGTGAGTGAACCATTGCCTGAGCATTGAAATTTCATTTGTTGCGTTTGCTTCGTCGTTGTCAGATCTGTCTGTGCACCGCGCATGCACGTCGTTGCATGAAATTCATATTCCACATGGCATTTTAACATGGCACCAGAAAAATAATTTATAAAATTTCGACTGTTTCGTATCGAATACGACGAGATCTTTTAGGATAGTTTTGATGTGCAATGACAAATTGCAAATTTCGAGCTTTATTAGGTATTTTATAAAACGTCTTTTACTGAATTGCATAAGATTGAATTAAAATACTAAAACAGTATTATATTAAAATTTTTGTCGTCTGGAAGTGCGGAACGTTATTAGTATTTTTGTTGAAAAAGTATTGCGCGATTGATAAAGTCGTTAATTAAGAGCGAGGAAAATTTCATACTTGTGGGGATTCACAGTCAATTAGGGATCCCGCTTCCCCACTACTTAACACTTTTACTCCATTCCGTATTTGACCGTGCCCAGAGTAGAGGCGTATATACGCCAGTAAACGTTGCCTGTAAACTCCGAATCTCTTCTTTTTTTATTATGCAATACAAATGATTTAATTTTTCCATTCTATCCAATCGTAAGCGAATGATGAAAATGAAAGTACATACCTAAATATTACATAAGCTGTTAATGATAGAGAACATTAACTTTAATTGTGGCTTGATAATTTTAATTGCAATTTCTCTCACAAATTCACGCGAATTAGTCATAACTCATTAGTTAAGTGTGAATGTTCTGGGAAATCATAAGCTACTTATTATTTTTCATTATATTTCTGTAAAACTTAATTTATACGTTAAAAGCAAGCAATGATAAAGAGCACGTAGAAATCAACTGCTAATGTGTAAAGCGTTCGGGGAGCAACTTCACTTTTTCATTGGCGTGCTGAGCATGAGACTTAGGAATTTGTCAATAAGCGTTTGTTTATTCGTTACAGCCGTGTTTTGAACCAAAATTACGAAGCGCGCCGGCCAAGAGTGTCAGTACCAAAAAGGAAGAGAAGAACTCTTTGCTGGATAGCATGGAAGGTGATTCATGCTAGCACGAGCTATTGTCGTACTGCAATCGTATGATAATAAACCGTGCAAAGAATGCACGGACTCCGCTTCGGGCCTTTAAGGAGACTGTGTTCTTGAAACTCAATACACATACCTACATGTTGAGAGAAACATTAGTATTGTTGTTAAGTTTGTTAATGTTGGCGTCTCTAGGAGGCGTGCGAGAGCCAAATGTTGTTAACTCCGTCATTTTTAGTTAATGCATAAAATGGGAAACAAGGCCGCCACACCGAAGCCTTACTTCTTATATTTTATGCTCGTAGGGCTGTGCTTGTAATTATACATATATCGTACGGCTGTTGTTGATAAACAGTTTTTATTACGGTATAATTTTTTTTAAGGAGTGGTCTCAGGGTTGCTGTCCCTTGCAGTCTTATTTTTTTTTTTTGGTTTTGGAGTACAAGCGTGGCAGCATTCTTTTTTAAGCACAATGCGTTTCAGTTAACAACCTCTCTTTAATCAATGTAATATCATAGAAGGTCAACTTTGATAAAATAATAGATAGGAGGAATCATCAAGTTTTTCATACCTCATATTGAAAATGATGCGTAAAAGACAGCAACTTTGATGCGCCTAGCAACATTTGTGGATATTATTTAGGTGAAAGCGTTTCGTTTAATGCGTTAACGATTTTATTTCTGGCTATTCATTGACTTGCGAAATTGGTATTTTATTTAAAATTGCTCTAGGGTATTTGTTTTTTGCGTAACTCATTAATCCGATTCAATCATTCTATGTTTCGTTTGAAAGAAGCGCAACAAAATTTGTCCGTGGCACTTTAAAAATCAAGGCTATTTCTTTTTGTAGGATGAAGTGAATACTCCTAAATTCTTAACTTTTTTGAATGCCTACTCCCTTGCAAAAAAAATTTATCGCGCCAAATATTGCAATTGGGTTTCTGTTTCGAATGGCTTTCAAAAAACTGTCGATTGTATACTGATAAGTTTAACGAATAGTCACCATTTTTTTTAAAGATTTTATTATCTTTTTTTTCGATATCACTGTTCTGTCTCAATGTCTTTTAGACATCATCAGCTGTTCTTTATTTTTAATGAGTATATGGAAAAGCGGCACGTTTCCTTCTTTTAAAGATTCAACAAGATTCATCCGATAAATTTATCAGCGTACGCAACGTAATCACAGTTAAAGAGTATCGATGTCAACAAAATAGTAAGAACAACCAATTGACATGGTGTATCACAAGGAAATGCAGAGGGATTGAATTTTGAAAATCACTTTGATTATCATAGGTGTATGAAATTATGATAATATACTTATGTAGAACTGCTTGCGAAAGTGGCACGTTATACAGTGATGGACAATAGCATCAATGATGTGAAAAATAATAATAACATACGTTGAAAAACAAGCTAGCGGCACCAACGATAGTAGCATTAATACGAAATAGTTATCAGATATAGTGGCTTATATCAGTTACCAGTGCGTTATAGAACTGGTTTTAATAATTGCACTTGAATCACAAAAATGAAGTTACTGTATCGTAAAGACAAAACATAGTTCGCTAATACCGGTGCGGTGTTGTATATCTGTTACTAGTACCAAAAAAAAGTATGAATTGTCATTTATATTTCATGTAAAATAGTGCAAATACTTTTCGTTCGTAGTACAACACTGTCAAAATATTATACCGTTGAAAAACGAGCCACCCACATGCGGAATTGTACAATATTGTTTCACTGTCTATAGAAGATTTGGCAATTCCGCAATCCTCAACATCTTCGTAATGCAACTTTAACGAGCTTTGTATTTAATGAAACAAACTTCATCCACTAAAATATTTATTGTATTCAGAGCGCTGTGTGAGTGCAAAGTCTATGGTTTTGAGGCTCAGATTCAATTGTTACATGGCAATTTCTGTGTCAGGTACAATTTTTCTTACACCACTTTATCTCTTATGCGGTAGGTTAGGTCGAACAGAACACATTGTTATAGCGATTAAGCATTAATTCGTCATTGGCTGAACATCATCGTAATATTTCTTATATATTTTTCAACGTGGAACTACTTTTAATTAAGAAAATAAGAATGCCCTGTCGCACTCTTGGCTCTATGATTTCGAAGAATATTGTAGCAAAGAAAAAAAAATGAATGTACATTGGCATACATGTATGACGAATATGACACAGAATTCTCGTCTTGCTATGTTTGTCAATAGTGATACTTAAAATTCTAGGCTGAGTCGCTGCCACGAGAAGTAAAATGGGACGGAATATTTTGAGCATATGTTGAAAATCCTTTTTTTTTTTTTCTTTCACAAAATACCTTTTCTCCACAAAATCCATGATAGGCAGGGAAGCTGCGCTTATAAGAATGAACGATCGTGTGCATGTGTGAATATATAATATATTGAAAGAATGCGAAATGGCAGCTTGCATCATTATATGATATTTCGAAAGAATTACGCAATGTTGTTCATGTTATTGTCAGTGAGGGTGTAAGAAGGGGGGGGGGGGGGCAAACAGGCGATAATGAAAAATATTACTTAAGGACGTGTACGATTTACACGTAACTATCTTCCTGTGTATCTTTATACGTGCTATCTTTATACGTGCGAGCGGCATCTGTAATATTAACAACAAATTATTGTAAGCAATCGGTCAAACGGTTTGCTATCTTTGACCAAAAGCGCGTAGTGGCCGGTCATGTTTTGTCGCGTTATTTCGGTCCTTTGCGTAATTATCTACAATATATCTAAGAATTCAAATGCCAGAATTGCAAAGGACACTAAGCGCTTGTATAATTCGAATCAATTAACAAAATTGGGTACTTACGGCCACTAAGCATTATGAAAATACTTTATTTAAATACTATATTTGCGGACTATGATCTCTTCCTGAATGGCGATCAGTAGAAAATTTATAATTTAGAAGAGCGTGATTACAAAGTTGTATGCAATTTTTTTTTAATCACGCGCATTCGAGAAATCCTTAATGTTTGGTAATTTGTTATGATAAAGTGGAAAAACATATTCCACAGCAAATACATCATTTCTTTGCTATTGATTATATTGTGCAGATACGAGTAGGTGTTTACCATGTGTACTAGCAGCTGCGTACAAGCACAAGAATTGAAGTCCAATATAATAGTGTGAAGAGGCGAATTTGTATGAGAAGAGTTGTGCTATACAGTACATAATATTAATTTAGTGTTGTAAGTCATTAATGGAAAATAGCCCTCTCCCAGACACTCATCCCCAGAGATGGGATAGTGAATTTATGGTGAAAGGGATATGGTCCCAAATAATCATTATAGACTGTACTACTGATGCATTGTATTCAGCCCAGTTGATATTCTGGAATCGACCTATCATCACTATCACACCTATCAAATTAAATACTGTCATAAATCATAAAGAACTGTCTCACAGTCACAAAAAACGAACATTGTAAAATATCGTGCTTTCTTTCATTGTATAAAATCTGTCACGACTGCCAGGAAAGAATATGCTGTATACAATGCAACAGGTGGTCTATGTCACGATATCGATTTATATTGTAATTATTATCAAGTAATAAAAGAATAAAATGTCTTTGTGTAATTGTTTATACACTCCATTTATATTCCTGGGATAATTTGAGAACTTCATTTTTTTTACATGGCTAACAAATGTTTATAGTTGCTTGTTATCATACAATAGAAATTGGTTGCATGGAATAAAGATTTGTCTATTAAAGAATGTAATATACAACTGAATACAGAAGTATAAACTAATACTTTATTATAATTTAGGAATCTGCTGTCAGTTGGGTATCTGGCAGAGTAACCTTTTCTCCAGGCTTGAATGCAGGCATTCCTAGATAAGGACAGCTGGCACATCTAAAAGCATCACCTAGGTAACACTGAAAACAAGGTAAAAATATTTTATTATAGTAGGATGCATTAGAATTTGCATTAATGAACTAAAGAAATACTTGATGTACTTCCAAATCTTTTTTCACTCAACATACATTTCCACAAGATGATTTTTCTGTACGTTGTTCTGGTACCTCTCCAGCCAGCTCATCGGCTAAACCGCATGAGCAATCTTTACATGCTTTACGTTTGCCTGTTGTACTGCACACTAAAACATTTCATAGAAAATTATATTTTTGTCTACTATTGGGTACTAGGTTAATTGTTTTTATTACTAGTATATATTTTGCACCGTGATGCTTTCTAAATTAATGTACCTCGTAATGAAGCTGGTTGTGGCTTCAAAATATCTGTTTCATCCAACAGATTATTGTCATTTATTAAATCATCATCTATATCTGCACTGTCCAATTTCCATACATTTGCTTTTGGACTTGTAAAGGAAAGTGTGATGGACGATCCAATCTAAACAAAAATTTCCAAGGCTAATTTTACATTCATGCTATATATGAAACATGCCTTGTAATGTTCGTTAATAACCATGTTTCCAAAGATATTTTCAAATAGGTCTTATCTTTGCTTACCTCGAAGGATGGTTTTTCAGCAACAATTATATCGACATTGTCATTTGCTGTTGTGTCTTTTACCAAAAATCCATTGAATTTCAATTGAGAAACTTGAGTGACAGGACCATTCTTTTCTTCAGTATGTGCGTCTTGTACAGGTTCATGTATGATTACTTTTCCTCCAGGCTTTAAGATGCGAAGAAATTCCGCCAACAGTAAATTATCGTGAACAAAGGGTTGCTCAAAACCAGAATAAATAACATCTATCGACGAACTCTCCTGATCACCTAAAACCAAACTTTCCAACTTAATCCAATTTTTTGATGTTCAAACAATATTGCATCATATTACGTGAGTTCCAAAACTTAAGTCGCAATACAAAAAAACAGCATTACGTACTTTTTTTCTTTAAATTAACATTTTCCAACGAAACAGCTCCAGTTTCCTTGACGATTCCTTTAACCTCGTCAACTAAATTTTTTAAATCATTAATAACGTCGTTCTTACTTGATACAATAAGAACCTTATTGCCTTCTTTAACATAATCAGCCATAATTAAACTGTAATATCTATTACTCAAAATACGTAATATATAAAATCTGTTATGACAAGACGAAGTCACACAAATATATCGCACAATAAATCGTCGAACTCCAAATTATAAGTAACGACTAGCAATACTTAATCTATTATATATAAACGAGCAACCGATGACTGTGATGACTGAATGACTTGGAATGACTATTCTCAACTATTTTCAACTGTTCACGTATCGCTTGTATAGCACGTACAGCGTAGCGTCACCACATTTTACAACAATGGCGTCCTCCAGCCAATCACATTTCCTGCATTAAAAATCAACATGCACGTTTAGTTGGTTTTGCTAAACGTATTTTAAAATGTATAAAAGGACGCACCACAGTCCAACAATTACATTTATTTACTCTAGACAACGTATTTAATTCTTGAAGTTTTTCGGGACACGTGATATATTAACTATCTTGTAAAGACAATAATGTAGTTTAATTTTTAGTTAACATTTGTATCAAGTATATGTTTGGCTACAACTGGGCGTCCCTACGTTTGGCTTTACTGTTTGTGCTAAGATCATTGTGCTGTGCTCCGTAATTCGGTGATGTATACTTTTGAGAAAATTTAATCATGACCGAAGGTAAGGATCTTAAACGTTTACATACAAGACTTCATAGCTGTCTATCTTGTTCTTTTGTATTATAAAGTATATTTTGTTTAAGCAACTCAGAGTGCATTGTACTGTGAGTGCGTTGGTTGCTAACGAAATCTGCTACAAGAAATTTATTTTTTGACAAAGTTAATAGATGTTTTATAGTATTTCCGTTTGTAAATGAGTTGATAGTTAATTAGCGAATTTCATTTTGCATGTTTCACAATCCCAGAAATCTTTTTTCTCTGGTTTTTTAACACCTGTTGCTTTTCAATGCTTGCGATTTTGACATGCGCGTACACATGTCGTGAAATTTCATGATGATTATTTAGCACTAAACTAATAAATGGTTCAGCTATATTATTGTTGATTAACTTTATTTTTATGAACAATACTGCATAATGAAATATCATATATTATTCAAAACTATTGATTTTATAATCCTACTTTTTCTTACATACTTTATAGTATGTATCAAAATTGCTAGATGTTGAATATTCTTTATTAATAGTTACAAGTTCAGTGGTATGTTTAAGTTTGGTTCACTATATATTTTTATTAATTTAAAGGATATCATAGTTTAAACCTAAAGGTTTCTCATTAGTGGTACCTGTTTTCAAGTAGAAACAAAATAACTGCTCTTATAAATAAATATTAAAATTGTCTTTGTTTTGAAATAAAATATATCAGATACGTTAATATCGTTGTATTTCAAGTATTTTACTGATTTCTAGATAATATGAATGGGTGGACACAAGCAACCACGGAGAAGGGCATGCCCTATTATGTCAAGTAAAAATAATTCTTTTTACATTACAGTATTTTTAATTACAATTGCATGTATAACATTTCAATGCAGTATTTTTGGAGCACGTTGATAATATTCTTTTTTCTTATAGTCATACAACAAAGCAGACAGAGTGGGATCATCCAAAGATGCAACAAATAATGCAATCTATTGAGGGATGTAATGCAATTCGATATGCATCTTATAGAACAGCAGCAAAAATGCAAATTTTACACAGGGAACTCAATAGTAAGTCCTTTAAAATAAAGCATATATAGTTATTAATAAAGTCTAAACATATATATATAATTTTCAGTATTAACATTCATAATGTAGTTAAGTTTAAGAATGTATGCGTAATATCTGTTTCAGTGCAATATGTTCGATTAGAGTTGATAGCTGGTGTATTTGAACGCCACAGATTATCAGCTACAGAAAATTCTGTAACTTTGGATTCAAGCGAAGTGGAGGATATTCTTTCTGATATTTATTTTGCAGCAAGCAAAGAAGCTAATACCAATATTGATGTCGATCTTGCAACGAAAGTTGGTGTAAATTATATTCTCAAAGTATTCGACAGGTAACACTTTCATTCCTATTATGCATATAATATCAGTGGAAAAAAATATACTTTAAATATGCTTGTTACATACTTCAGGAAACGCGAAGGCAAAGTTTTAGTTTTTGCAATGAAGCTAGCGTTAACGTTGATCAGCGCAAATCGTTTACAAGATAAATATGGATATCTTTATCAACAATTAGCTGATCACAATGCATGCTTATCAAGAGCTGCATTACATACATTGTTAACTAATATTTGCAAAGTGATTGATACGCTTGGGGAGAGTTTGGCTTATGGCAGTCATGCGATACAGTCAAGTGTTGACAGTTGTTTCATCGAGGTATGTTGTTGCTGCGAATCCAAATTTACAAGGAACCAATTCCTTATTCTTATAAACTAATTGTTAGTCACGCAATCATATTTATTTTTCAGTCGCAAGGTGGTCTTGGAGTTAGTGAAACAGAATTTGCAACATGGCTCACGCATGAGCCTCCCTTACTTGCGTGGATGTCGACGTTAAATCGAATGCAAGCTGCAGAATATGGTAAATATAATTTTATAATTTCTATATAACAATATACAAATTAACATTGACGCTAATAACGAAGGAATACATCTTTCTCAGTGACTCACAATATAAAATGTTCAACGTGCAAAGTGACTCCTGTTCAAGGACCACGTTATTCCTGCTTAAGATGTGCCGGATATCATCAGTGTCAAGCGTGCTTTTTGTTGGGTAAAATTTCACGTAAGCACAAGAGTAAACATCCGGTACGAGAATACTGTATCAAGGTAAATATCAAACTCAAAATGAGTACTTACATGGAAAAAACATTGGATTGTAACAGTTATTGATATGTTTAAATACTCTTCGTTTTTTTTTTATTTTAATCTGAAATACATCGTTTTCTGTCAATGTGTGATTTTTCTTTTAGACATCCAACAGAGAGATAACAAAATTAATTGTGGAACTAATAAGAAACAAATTGAGATTGTGTCCTAGCCGCACGATTCCCGTTAATCTTGAAGAACCATCACCATTAGCAGAGACAGAGTAAGTCGGGAATGAGAAATGGAGAGTGTATACATTTTTAAAAGATTTCGCCAATATTTTTTTATATAAAAACTATATATCTGACTGATACAATGAATCGATTACTTCTAGCGACGAAGCGGGTTCAACAAGTGTCAGTTCCTTAAGAAGTACCGTCCGTCGAAAGGTACTTGATGATCCGCAGAAAGAGTTACAGAGCATAATAACTCATCTCGAGGAGGAAAACAAACAGCTGCAATCCGAATTGTTAGAGATATGTGGTAGCAAAGCTCACAGATTACAACGACACAGATTAACCATTGAATCACAGCTTCAACGATTAAAATTACTAAAGGTATTTTGCAATATACTAAACAAACTAACCATCATAACAAGATGCACTGAGAGAAGCTCATTAAAAATGCATTAGAAAGTACATGCCAAATTAAAGAGTAACTTTTCCAAATATAAAATTCACCATTCTATACAAATAATTGCTTTTTTTTTATATATCTACAGAAATATCTATTCGCTCAAACCACTGAAATGCCAGTTCGTATTATGAATCGAATGGAAAGTACACCGATGTTTCGTCCAATCAACTCAAGAGTTACTCCATTGCCTGTAGAATTTGAATTGAGTCCGATTGTACGACAAGGTGCCGTAGAGAATTCTAGAACGTTGGACTCGAAAATCGGAACTCATATATACTCATTGGACAAATTGCCAAGCAATGCGGAAATTTCTGATGTTAGCGAAAATGTGCGAACGGATATTCACGCACAAGCGGATGGAACGTACACGAGTTCTAGACTGAGCAACGTCTCGGAATTTACCCGAATTGATTTGAGCACGTGGATAGGAGGTAGGTAAAGCTTTGAAACAAAATATTATACAACTTTTAAGGAGCAATAAGATAGTCAATTTAAATATAGTTATCAGTATAGACATTGAGAGTAATGAGTCTGGTTTCAAATTTCAATTTGTGTTGATAAACGCACCCCTTGTTATGTACAAAAACTTTTATAATTGAAGTTGCTTCTGTAGGTGGCAATAGGACTGGATTGGGTCGTTTTGATAGTGGATTCTCACAATGGCTGACATCTGGTAGCAACAACAACAGAGATACCAATGATCATACAATAAAACCTGTAGCTACAAGCAGCTCTCACTCTGACTCTCCAACAACATTGGCAACTGTTGTATCACATTCACCGAATAGTATTCTGCGAGATAATACACCTTCGTCCCTTCAACGTCCTGATAAGCATTCACAACATAGCAGCCTTCAGAATATTCAAGGCGATCTCAATGATATTCTTGATAGATTACAAAATATGGTCGCCAATGATTGTCTACTTGAGGGTGAGTTTTTACAACGACTTTATATTCATAATAATTGGCATTCGTATATAAGATATTGTTTCTCTGTTTTTATTCCGCTCGTGATTACAGCTGTGCATTTATTTCTTTTTCAGAATCATTCGGCGCAGATGATAATTGCGAACTGAAACGAGCTGCAACTGAAATGGAGGACTTGCTGACAGGATTGATTGAAGGTATGGAGTCGCGTAAAAGCAAACTTACCACTGTTGTGTGAAAATTAGTTTATAATAATTTCCACGTGCGGAAAAATGAAATTACGAATTTTTGATGATTTATATTGAGATTTTTAAGTCTACTTGAGACGAGGTTTTCTCTGAATTAAGGGCATTAATGAAATGATGCTTATCGAACTTTGACATATATAGAATATTATAATTATATATAGTAATTGCATTATTGTGATTAAGACTGTCTTACACGTCGAATGGAGTACAAATCATTTAAAAACAGTATAATCACAAAATAAGAATTGAACAATCTTGCACATATGATGCTGCCAGGATGTGTAAAACTTTTTTATATCTTTTATATTACATAAAAAGTACAAACTTTTTTGATTAAATTTGTAGCTTTTTAAATCATCTCGTATATGAAAACGTATTTTATCGTGATATTGCTAATATTTTTATCCGCATTTATACACACTCGAACTTATGAAAGTTTAATTGTGATCAAAGCGGTTTAATAGTTGGTCACAATCAATATATTTGTATTTGTTTTTTTTATCGATATTGTCAAAGTGACTGTCGAGAAATAAAGTTCGAAGAAAATATCAAAATAAAAGTTGCGTATAAATATTTAATCGTGAATTAAATACATTGTATGATTACATTTAAATTGTGATACTGTATAATACTGACTGTTAAATTATATTATTAGCAGAATGGCAGCGTATGTGATTAGAAGTAAGAAACGTTAATGGTCCTATTGTATATATAGTCGGTCCACGAGTTGAATGTGTTTTTTTTTGACAGATTGAAAACAACGAAATCTCTAGCAAGCCACACATAACTCTGCATACAATTTTTGTTAGAAGGTATGCACGTGCATGGTTTTGCACTGAAATATATTTTATTATTCTATTTCAGCATATATGTCCGCGATTGTATGGAAAGCCACGTGTGATTTGCTAAGGACTGCATTGTTCGCGGACTGTCAAAAAAAACACATTGAACTCGTGGATCGACTATATATAAATGGACTTTGACAATATACATTACATCAGGCATATCGTAGTTAACTTATCGGTTCGTCCTATCGAACAGATTCACGCTTCTATATTTAATTAGGCCCTTTAATAGAAAGCACTAATGAAGCAGATTAGCCTTCGTTAATTAGAAAAATGCAGTATTGCAGAGAGTTCGTATAAAAATTTCTCTTTCTCTCTGGCCATCGTTAGACTCATTATTAATAGTGCAACACACACCTAAGCTTGAGAAAAATGCAAGAAGTGGTTAAACCGTTTCTTATTTTCCTGTTCTTTTAAAATGTCAACGTACTTAGATAAAGGTAAGTGTTGATGGTCATAACGTTGATGGCTTTTAAATGCATCAAATTATACCTGCTTCTGCTAATCAATCAACGTTAAGGTTTCGATTTTTTTAAACATAAATTTAAGAACAATTTGATCTTCAATTTTGAGATACTTCGACATAAACATATAAGGTAGTGGGCTCAGTCGTTGACACTGTACCAGTTGTGGACACCCTTACGGCCGTACAATGTGTGCAAGAGAGATGAAAATATGATTTCATATTGAACGACTGATAACGTCGACAGCTGGGTGCCTACTACCTTAAATTATGAGATTCTTGTGTGAATAAATTTTGAATATTTCTATCACTTCTAATCAGAATATGAATGCATTACTAAAAATTAAATAATTATTAGCTCAATTCATTACTGTTAAAACGTAAACGTTTGAGATTATAATAGTAAATTGTTGACCTAGGCCTTTTACACTTTTGTACAATAGAATGTTCAGAGTGCGTCTTTAAAGATTAATTAATATAATATTCGTTGCAATCATCGATAAAATGCAGTACTGTTAGAATGTCACTGAATAAAACTACTTTGCATCGCTTGGATAATATAAAGTTTGATTATAGTTTCGTAGCTGTTCTAGGATAAATATAGCTTGCTGCGGTAGTATGTATTACAGCACAACACAATCTGTATACTCAACACTAATTGTTGATTAACAGAGTGGCTATGGTATGACGCACTACATAAATCTGCAGAGACATTTGCGTGTTTGTACTTTAATAATATTTATCTATCGCTGTATTAAAATTGCTCAGCAATTAATAAATCAATGTTACGAATTTTTATAAACAAATCTCAGGAGGTGCACGATTTGTTTGCATATCACAAATAAATAAATAACTCGTTACCCACTTCTCCATTGTCTAACTGTATACATAACTTGTGCAATGACACGTTAAATTTAATATCGATGGTTCAATCATAATTGTCCATTACTTTCTGTCAGCAATGTATCCGTCAAATAAGTTACTTTAAGAATTCGCGAAAAATGTAACTTTTCTGATGGTAAATTAATTGTCCAGACTATAACGCGTACTCCTCGTTTGTGCCATTGACGTATCACTTCACTGAAATATCAATAATATTTTCATTACTTCAGATAAGATATTTATACCTATATTACAGATATATTTGTAATTTAAGTCTTTTCGTCCAAATAAATCTAAAACACTTACGCGCTCACAATATCCTTGTGCAGCAAAATAACAGACAGGCCCAATAGATAGTAGGTAAACCGCGGTAAGGCCCAATCATGTATAATGTCAAGTGCCCAGGCAGCAATATGTTTTAATGGATTGTTAAAACGTGCTGCACCAGGTCCATCCAGGCTGCTGTAAGATTTTCTCGAGAAGAAGAGAGGTCGCCAAGAAAGACTGCACACTACTCGTGACTCTTTCCTTCTTATCTAAAAACAACTTAAACAACCGATCTCACGTACTTATTAAATAATAACATGCTTTCTTTTTGAACATTGAAATGTGCAATTATATGTGCATACAAACAATATTCCTTAAGTTTTTGATACAACTTTGTGAGACAAATTTCATGTAGCGTAATATAGTGTTATATATAATTCAACGCACCATGTATATGACGATGGGATTGAAGGATGTCACTACTGATCTTTCAAAAAGTTTTGGATACTTTTTGTACAGATCCAAAATTATTTGTACGATATCCAAACTTTTTTCTTTTATGTCCATGAATATTCGCTGGTCGTTTTTTATGCATTCTTGAAGAACGTCCTCCAGTAAGGCGATCTTTTCTCCATTAACAAATTTGTCCCTGTAGAACATGCTCTATTATGGTACCTTATTATTATTGTTATATTACTATAATACGCATCAGGTATTGGAAAGCTTGAAGAAAGGGGGAGATATGAGAAATAATTAATGTTTTCCTGGTATATGTATCTTATGTTTATACCTGAGTGGATGATTGTATGTAATGTCTAACTCTTTTAATTGGTCCCATGTCATTTCTCTTACGATTCCTGTTTGACCTGTTAGTCTTTCAATGGTAACGTCATGGTACACTATTGGAATGTTATCTTTGGTCAAAGCCACATCAAATTCGACTGCGGTGCATCCTTTTTGTTTGCTCTAGAGAAACGTTAAAGAATGTATTTTTACATGATTTGACAATTCAACAAAATGGAATAATAATTCAGGCAGAATTTTAATTTCTTATATCTAGGTATTATCTGTGAATACGGATTTTGTTAAGAAGCTTGTCTAATTAATGTATTATAATTAGGCTCAAATACAATGCAAAATCCAAGATTAGATTCTTGTTAACTCTAAGCACCTAAGTACTACAAAAACAAAAATTGGTTATCCTCCAAACAGTGTTCAACAAATGATAATATTTTTTTGTAACATTTGATCTGTATATTCTCATTAAGGAATTTGATTCATAACTTCTTATAAGAACGATGTCAGATTAAAGAGAATTTGTTAAGTGCTAGGTAATAGTGATAAATAAAAATCAATAAAGAAAGAAAAGCCTAAGCAGGATATATTTTTGATTTTACATTTCGGAAAGCTGATAAACTGTTCTCAGGGTAATCGTATCCTCCACCACGATGAGCCACTGCTCGCATGCAATACGGCTCTTCCTTGTTACCGTCGCTGTTGCCTAGCTCACCGACATCATTCTTCGTTCCCAAACTGAATGGGTTCAATCCAAGTATTTTATCAGTAATACTTGACTGAGGCGGTGGGTTTCTAACGAAACATAATGCTGTCATAACCATGAAAGAAGCCCAAACGATCCATGGTACAGCAAAGTCATAAAGTGCACTGATAAGGAGGAACACTATTGCACGAAGGTATACCCACAGTATTGCACTATTAAGAACCAGCTCAACAAATCCAAACATTTTGGTGATAACTTGTACTTTCCCTTGTTAAATATACTATATTTAATACTTGTTAACTTAAGCAAATCTCATAGTTTTTAGCTATGTAGTCATAATTAGCACTTATGAGTATGCTTTATTGTCCACTGACTTATACACCGATGATGCGAGCACTAAAAATAAATTATACTATCCCACTTTGTTACACATTTTTTTTAAATTAATACAATACGTTCCTCGTCCGTTTAATAGTTAATTCAGTTAATTTATTAATCAGTCTGATTACACGTGTACTGTTCACAAAAACAATATATTTTATAAAATAGAAATATGAAATGAAGCCATAATAAGGCTGCAATTGCTTATGAAGATTAATTATAAACCATTACTTGGGACTGTCAAACTTGTCTATGATGTCACAAAGAGCAACAAGATTTGCGTTTTATCAGAAGCACAAAGCATAAAAAAATGCATGGTCGAATCGGAGTAAATGGGGTGGCAGTGCAAAAAAATATTAGGGAGGAGACGATCTGCCTACTTGACCGACCAATTCAGGTGGCCTGAGTCATTCGCACTTTTGTATGCATACTCTGTGGCGCTGCGATCACTGAAATTTTATTTCAAATTTAAATTCCCGTTATTGACGGCACCGAGGAGATATTGGTAAAGAAGGCCAGCCCCCGTACATTCTGTGTCTGAAATGAACTATATGGCATTTCAACCCCCTCCAGAACTTCTATGCTGGTTTCAGCGTATCTCTCATGCCCACTGTGCCTACTAGTCGTCATACAAAAAATCCCATAAGGGATTTCCTTTATTAGTATTTCCTCGGTGCTGCCGTATCCGACATTGTAATACCCAAGATAATCAGGCGTACCGAGGACATACTAGTAAAGAGGGTCTGCCTTATGGAACTGTGTATTTGACAGCTATTGGGCACAACAGGCACGGGAGAAATTGAAAAATTAGGGATACTAGAAATTAAAAAATTTGTCGCTAGGGTGGGGGGCTATATAAGCGCATGCACAGACTCAGAGCTCTCATTCTTCCAGGGGCATCCAGGGGTTGGACACTCCCATGTTAAAGACTGGTACCCACGTTTTGCACTGCCCCCACACCTAATACCCAAAATATTCAGAACTAAAATCCAATATAGCGACAGTAACGCGCGTTTCCCAGGGATTTGAATTATTCCTAGGCATACTGGCGGGAATTTTGAAAGCGCTCCTAAATGGAAAGTCTCAGTTGTTAACAAATTTAATGCTAACCAAATCAGTTGTCTATAAAATTTTAGTGAACAAATATCATTGTATGCTGCGTTTATAGTGTAGTTTGCGTGTAAAATAAAATATGTACTGTTCAAGTGCTTGGAATACTTATTGCAAGCAATTGAATAGAATAGTTCATATTTTACACTCAAACTACACTATAAACATCAGTACAGCATACAATGATATTTGTTCACTAAAATTTTATAGACAACTGATTTGGTTAGCATTAAATTTGTCAACAACTGAGACCGTGACCTCCCAAACCTGCTCGTACACTGATACAAAAAAATATATAATGCAACTATTTTTCATGCTACAACATAAAATATCGTATTTAATATAAAAATGAAAACGAACACTAAGTTCAAAAGCTATTGTAAGTACTATAGTTGCATTACATATTCCGTTGCTCCATTATACGACCAAGTTAGTCGTGAGTTTCATATATAATATGCACAACTCAAGACTAGGAACGCTTTCATTCTTTTTAATACGTAGTATTAGAAAGGATGAAAGCAAAACGCTAAATTTTTAATATATGAAATATATTAATATATTGATATTGATAATATTTACAATAACTATATGTAGAAACTCATTCATATATCTACATGCACACGCACATGTAGACGCCCATATATACAACTATTTACAGCCATAGAAAATTTTTAACAAGCGCATACGCACATGTTCATACACACATAGATACAGAAACGCGTCCCGTTATAAGTACATAGGTATAATGGATACAATTTAAATATACTATACACTTATATACAATATACTCCAATTGATATAAAAAAAAACTTACAACTATAGTCAGTTCAGGCTACGAAGCCATCGTCCTTAACATATAATATACAAAATTATGGAACACTAGGAACAGTGAAAATAATCGGTATTTTAACTCTATAATACAGATATAAATAATAATGCGTATTCTAATCATCACACATTTTGGCTTACAGCACGTTTAACTTACACATATTCCTGCAATTTGAAAACTCATTTGACATGATCAGTTGTCCTCAGAAAAGATGATAATTTACTGAATATGAAATATTGCTAATTAAATATATACGAATAGACTAATTAAGTTAATTGACTCTATTTGAATTGACTTTAGTTCGATCGCATTTTATTAACGTATAACATTCTGGCCTGTTTGGTAAGTAAACCCTCTACCTTCGCTCTGGTGTCTCGACCTGACAAACTTTTATTTATAGTGACACACCACTTTTCTAAAATAGATGCAATTGTAATAGACAGAAACCTATCAACAAACAATTCGTGGTGATCCTCGCAAATATCTTGAACTTTGATTTTATTAGATACGATAGACTTTAATTTTTTACCTACATTTTTTTGGAAAAAAATCAACGGTAACTCCGATTCAACGATGCGCTCAATTTCAAAAAATTTAGCATGGAAATGATTATCTACGTAATTAGTGCAACAGGTACAGTACCGAAATGGTTTCTTAAACAAAATCTTTCTCTGAATTGGTCTAAGATCTTTTTCAGACGTAGAGATTGATGCCCGTGCATCGGAAAATAATTCGGTAGAAACTTCCTCGACGTGTTCTTTTTTATCCAAAACGCAGACATCAGAGCCAGAGGTTTCTATGAAATTATTCAGAGTTAAAAGTAATTCGCTACCCTCAAGATCCTCGCAATTGCCTCGGACGGTTTTCGACGATGTTAAATTATTAATCAGCAATGTTTTAAACGTGTCTTGAAATTGAATAGACGTCGGATTGATGTTACGGAAACCTTGCATCCTAATCATGTCAAAGAAATTTTCAAGAGGATCCTGATTAATGTGCCGCGGCTTTAATTGTTTGAATCCCTCTCCCTGTAAGTACTTCCACAATGCCCTAAACCCATCGATAGTTTTCCCCCAATTCGTTAAAGATGGTACGCTCTTGGTCGTACCGGTCTTAGTTACAAATCTCATCTTACGCAATTTCGAGCGTGCTGTCGGCCAAAACGTGTGATGCAGAGACTTGCTGCTGATCGCGGTACGGAGGGGTGCATCGGAAGATGATGCTGCGACGGTATGACCATTGACGGAATCGAAAACATCGTTGAAAAAATTCAGGATATGAGCCGTGTCGAGTCCTTGCTTTGGTGGCATCTGTAGTGGTCCGATGGATGTCTTCACATGACCTGCGCGAGAGGGAATGATAAAAACAATTAACACAAGATTTTTTATACGTACATTATCGACCGGAACAGTATATAACGAAAAACTACATAATAAATACATACCTTCGATACTTGCAAGAAATGAAATATACGATGCCAATGTCTTACTGAATATTTGGGATGCGCATTTCACCTTCATCTTCTTAATTTTCGGTCGCAGAACATGTTGATCCGTTAGGTTCGGTACCATTCGCTTGAAAGTGTTGAATGCATTAGCATCCATTTTATAAGCCAGTTCGATTATATCCCAAGTTGCGCGTTTGGTGGTACCCTCTTCCACGAGTTCCAAATTTTTGTTCAACATATTGTTCCTTATTTCTTTCAGTAAATGTGGTGGGTCGTATATTGGTATAATCTGCGAGCCTTCAATTTCCATCCATTCTCCACCTGTGTATTAAGGATATTTGTAAAACGTGTGCACACATGCGAAAGACTCCGTTAATGGTAGTATGCCTAAGTAATGAAAATTCATATGCACAAATACTCACAATATTCTTCACCCCTCCGCAGGCAGTTGGCAGCAGTCTCCTTTAGCAGTCCATTAATGCATGTAACGTTAGTTTGGCACTGGTTGCAGACAGTCGAAACGATCTTAAGTCCAGCTTTGGATACGGCCTTAACTATATTCTTAATACAGGATATCAATTGAACAGATTTGGTTTGAGCTTTGCAAAAGTTATATGAAATAGGAATTTTCCAGCCACTTTGAACACCCCGGAGCATAAATACCAATACGTGATCTGCGAACTTCGAAGTCCTCACGTGTCCCCAATCCTCGAATCCTATTATTTTATCTTCACAAGCAGAATACTGAATATTAGCCTCAATAGGCATTTCGTCCCACATCAATACACAAAATTTCTCTTTTTCATCCGTCATCTGATGGCTCTGCTCTTTTAAATGTCTCATCATGATTGGTGTTATACCCGTTTTCAAAGGAATACTACAGAGCAGACTTTTTAGTGATTTTGAACTTGGTAAAACAAACAATTTTGATAGCATAGAGTAAGCCCGTCCTGACCGCTGATACAGTGCCAATGCTAAAATCTTATCCTCTGTCGAAAAACGTCTTCCCTAGATAAATAAAAATCAAATAAGTATATTAGTAGTTACGTCAGGTTACGTCGAAACATTATTACAATACCGCATTTGGAGAAATTGTCAACTTCCTTTCCATAGAACCTTTGTCAGAACAAATACATACGAGAGGAGACTGTAACAATTATTTTTATATATTGTTGCGATATTATTAGTATTATATTACTGATAAAAATGTACTTATTAAATTTGTTAATCAGGACGTATAGTATGTGTGATGATTACCTGTGGAGTTTTGTTAACATTTTTTGTTTGCATTTCAATGAATTGGATTTGTACCTTTGATAAACCTGATAATACAGTGACGCTATTACGTTTTACAAATTTTTCAGCCTCCTGCAAACGATCCTTGAATGACAAACTTTTCCTCCTGACTCGTGCATGGGTTTTCTTTAAATCTACAATAATACTATGAAAACGTTTGGCTTTTGATGTTAAAGATGCTATTCTGGTACTATGCAAAACAATGGATCTGCGTTTGTTTAGTGGTGTTTGACGAGAAACAGCAGAAGATGTTGAAGGTAGATTAGGTGTATCAATTGAAGTATTTGAAAAAGACTCTAGATTCTGTTCTGTTGATGATAATGATGATGTTAATGATGCATCGGACACTACATCTATTGCACAATCTTCTTCAATAATATCAGAAGCAGTCCCTGAATTTGGAGTTGGAAGATGTAAAGTTGGTATAGCGTCGTCCTTCAGTTTGCGTCGTTGAAATGTTGCAATATATGCTTTATCGGAGAAATGTAAAATGCATATTCTTATCTTTTGAATTTCTTCAATCGATAACGAACGCAGAGAAGGACACTGTATTGCCTCAATCCATTGGTATGCCCTAGTTTTATCCTGTGGAAAATAATGCCCTGGTGTTCGTGCTAGTGACGAACATCCTGGAACAATGCACTTGCGAACCATTTTCGATTATCACCCTGCCAGAAAGAGAACTGATTGTCAATAAAAATAGTTATGAATCATTCAATAAGAATAGTTTTGAAAATATACTACAGGGTGCTTGGAAAAGTTTCTCAGGGTTATGCCATGCATCACGATGTGAAAGAGTCCTCCCTTGTATTTTATTTTAGTCGTGAAACAAATATAAAGGATTGTAAAACCACTATGAACAATTTTCAAAGTGTTTCAACAAATCCATTTGGAACACAAACTTACCTGGTGATACTGGAATTGAAGCCGACGCCGAATACGATAAAATGAAATGGAGTTTTCACAAATTCACTAATTCACAATTCACCTTCACAATAACCGAAGCTAATTCGCACAAGTGCACACAAGGTCTCTCTCAGAAATATGATAAATTTGCTAAAAATCGCAAGTAAATTTCGTTTGCACAGACGCTTCGAACCAAACCTCGGCGTTGCTCAACACGAAATGAAGCGGCAATTCAATGTGGTGGCGGGCATAAGCCAAACCTCGTTATTGCCGTGGTGGGGATAAGTCATGTTGCACTCCATTCGCTTGGGAAATGTTTTGATGACAAAAATAGATCCAATCATATATTTAATAAATTCTAAGGTAATTAATGGAACCAATAAGCATAGTCAAGGAATCAAAATTATTTTAAAAAAAATTAATGTTTGAGTCTTGAATCCGAGACTCAGGCATGACAACCTATCACCGTGCCCCTGTGCTGTTGAGTCATACGTCATAAAATTTGGAAAACTATATTTTTGTAATTATCCACGTTTGGGGTTTGCTTAGGGCCGGTTCCACAAACTCGGTTTATTCTTTAAACTCGGTTTATCTTCAAAATGGAAGTTTCTGATTGGCTAATCGCGCAGTTAAACCGAGTTTAAACAATAAACCGAGTTTGTGGAACCGGCCCTTAGGGTTTGGTTTGGTTACTCTATTACTTCCAATGCTCGCTATGGGTAGTAGGGGCACTAGCAACGGCGTAAGTGGCAACCTGATACCTAATACCCAAACTAAAACATGGGTACCGGTCTCCCTATCCGAGTGTCCAGCCCCTGGTCCAGCCCCTGGTCGGGCCCAAGTCGTGGCCGCAATAGGACCCTCTGGGTCTCCCGATGGGGGCCGTTTTTGGGTTAAGTTTTGAGTGACAGGCAGTGACAGGCAATGACAGTTTCTTGCGTACAGCTGATTTCTTCCTTCTTCCCGCCAGATATCCAGCCAATCATCAATCGTCTAACTTGGAACACTTGCGCTACGGAATGGCGACAACTGACACTACTTATTATGACCCAAAATTAGGGCCACGTCCAACATATGAATTTTTATCTCTTTTCTAATCTTACTTCCTGTTTGCTAAGAAACTCGGATAACCAGGCGTGTGTTCTCAACTTATGAAGACAACTTATATACTCCATCTTTTGCGCACATTCCAATCTTTTCCCAGCTCATCGATATGTTGCACTTTTTCAGAATCCTTAGTTCGCAGCTAAATCTCAACAATCGATCCTACATGAAGGAGAAAGTTACCCTTAAATTCATTGAATTGCATTTCTTCATTTACACGTTTTCATAACTAACTTCTGCATTTTCCTAAAAGATGTCACTAGTGAATCGCAGATGGTGCTGCCTCTTTTAGCGGAATATTTACAAATACACTTGAACTCTTGAACTATTAGAATCTCGTTGGTGACTGCATGAAAAAGTATATTGAATAGAGATCAGGAATTTAAAACTCTCGTTATGTCATTGTGTTCAAGTTATAATCCTAATTATTTCTCAATCGATGATATTTTAGCTACAGAGGAGCGCCTGTCTTGCAAAGTGTTGCAAAAGGTGCCAGGCCTCGGTGAGTTTGCGTATATTTAACCCTCTGATTGTATTGTCAAGTCTTATTTACTCCGACAATCTGAATTATAACTATTTTTGTTATATTATAAATATGACGGAATATATGAAAGATCAGTATATCATACGTTTAACAAAACGTGTGGATTGTGAGTACAGGTTTTATGGACGTCTCATCAGAATCAAAAGATTTAAAACCTGATACAAAGCTAGAGCTTCCCTTTTGGCTAGCACATTCAATGAATATATCAAAAAATCCTATAGCCAGTATTGATATACCAAAATACTATAAAGAAGGTTACAGGTATGTAACAATACTTATAATTCCTAACGGTGCGAGGAAGTTTAATATTACACGATATGTCATAAAGATTGTGTGTCTTTTTAGGGAAATTTTAAATGCTGATGCTTGCGCTATTGAATTAAGTAAATGGAATACATATTTTTATGAATTTGGTTTACATGTAGCCAAATTTAATCATCCAGACTGTGAAAAAATACCAGAATTGTTGCTTCAAGTAAGGATTTATAAAACTCTTCCATCGCTAATTCCAATTTGGAGAAATGTGCCTTTTGTTTTATATCTTATATTACATTATTACAGACATTTAAATCGCGATTCAGACTCGTTATGGACTGGGCACAAAATCAAGATACAAATCCTATAATTGCCTCTCAGCTGCCTATGCTAGAAAGAGGCATCTTTTTGTCTGGTAGAAAATCAAAGGAACAACTTGTATATTGGTTTAAGATAGGTGGCGGTGGTATTAAAACAACAGAATTGATAGCAAATCACAAGAAACGTAAACGTTCTGCATTTATCGAGTATGAGCACTAGATATCTAGTGATAAGAATGATTTGTCGGACATACGAAAAACTAGATATGCTCAAAGCAATTGTAAATTTTCCATAGAAGTAAAATAATCTTTTGGGTCTAATTAGACGTGAACTGGCAAAGCGGAAGCCAGTCTTCAAATACTTATACAATTATACAAAATGTACAAATATTTACATATCATGTGCATATAGATTTTCTACATTAATAAGAACATTTTGTTCTAGTTACATCATATTGTTGTATAAACATTTTACCAATTAGTATACTATAATAGCTTACACACTACTATAAACAACTAAGTATTTTCAACAGTTTAAAGAATTCTAAACAATCGCTCCAACAATATTAAAAAATCTTTTATAACTCCTAATATATTTTCTCATTGCAAAAAATATCTACAAGTGAACAACGATTCTCCTCTCTCCTTACTATCTATCTACATCACATTGTTTTCAGTTTCACATTACAATTTATTTTCAACTGAAACACTTGACATTCGAAGGAATTATTTAACAAACAATAGAAGGAAAAAATTACCGACCTACTCTTCAGAAACAAAAGTTTTCCCTGTCATTCAAATCCCCACTGCATGTCCAAAAACCTTGATGATTCAAATAATCAGTGCAAAAACATAATCTGATATCAGTGAATAATCAATAACCCAATCCTAATCAAAACGTAAACACAAACAACAAACGATAACTCAGACTATCTGTTATCGCAACAGGCAAATTTGGAATGAGTAACAAGACTGCAATTACTCAGGGATAAAGAAAGGAATTTATACCGACGTCAGAGTCAAATAATTAAAAAACAATAAAATGCCCGAGCAAGAAGTAAACATTAAATCACATATCCCTTTATTTAAAATTACAAACGGCTGTTATAATTATTAAATAACCAATAATAAACGTCGCGTTTGCGTATCCATAACGAAACCAATACGTATAAGAGAACTATCAACAGTATTTAAAAAAAAACATAATTCAGATAACAGACAACGGTAACGTCTATAGTTCACAACCCATGATTGAATAACGTTAAGGATAACCTATTGATACGCAAAAATGGTATAACTGATTTATCAAATTGATAGATACGTATCCTCTATTATATTATCAATGACTTTCCCTGCCTGGTCCAATTATATCATCATCTCTATGTAATCCAGCTACCGTTACGAATCCTCATGACACCTTCACATATATACACATACAGGAACGTCACTTAATTATTATAAATAATTTTTATAGAAAAATACAAAATTTGTTCATTATCATTGAATGAGCCTTATACTGTGATAACACGGGATCCATAATTCTACAGTCTGTATATACTGTACACACTGTATAGTTTGTAATTTGAATTTTACAAAACTGAAAAAGAAAACTATATTTCACCCCTGTATTACCAAAAATAATAGTTCCGACGTGCATTTCATCATCCTTACATTCCTCCATATGATTTATCTATGATAATAATAACAATAACAACAACAACAACAACAACATTATTATTAATCATCTTTCCTCAGTGGCACTTGAGAACAGGTAACTTTACTAAATAATACGAGGAAGGATGTTAATTGATGGAGAAGAGGACAAGTAGGGTAGATTAAATGCAATTTTTTTGTAAAGGATGCGCGGGCAGCTTTTGCACTGTATAAGGATAAATTTTTTCATTAAAAATTATAGCGTCAATTCTATAATGAAAACGATTACGTGGGTATAAACTTGATCGATAATAGTTTTCAAATAACGTTTGAAATTAATTGATATTCTTTATATAAAGGTCTCATTAAGAGAAAACGTTCTAACATGATTCACGATACAGTATTCGCAGTATTAAACCTTAACAAATGGTTTAATCAAACAAGAAGATCAATGATCTATAGTAAATAAACTTTTCAACGAGCATTAAGCTTATCCTCAATTAAATTTCATCTCAGTATTTCGTCTCCTTCTCTGCTAATCATGAAATATGCTTGTTTCGCTTTTTTCTTTTTCCTTTACTCTACTATTGCTTGGTATCCGGCCCTATGATTTTACGTTAATTGTAAGGACATCTTTCGTTAAAACTTATTGCTACTACTACTACTGCTATTATTATTATTATACAAGTCGCACGTACTATTCGTTTCAAACTGTATAACAATATACAAACATTTCGTATTGACAGCCGTACGAAAATACGCGTATTGCAAAATTTGAAACGCACGGTACGTAAACGACACACACCACTTGTCACGGTGTCACTAAAATAAATTGCATTGCAATGGCGTACACTTTCAAAAAACGCGCTATACCCACTGGAGCTTACGTCTTTTGCTGGCAAATCGAGACTATTTACAATATAAAAACGATACAATTAAATATCGCACGATTTTTGGAATGTTACGATAAATCCTAAGAAAATATACACATTTAGTATTTCCGCACGCGCACCTTGGTGCGTGTTTTCTCCTATTTATGCATACGTGGCGTATGCGTACACGTGTAAAATACGTTAACACGGAAATCTGCATATCATCGACCCAAAGTCACAGGCACAATTCGTTGAGTAATTAATAAGTGATGATTTTTATGAAGACAAAAAAAGACTTCATTATTCCAAACGACCTTGCATTTCTTTTGCTTCGAGAAGAAAGTTCTGTGACGTTGAGGACACGATGTCTTTTTTTTTCCTTTTCATTTTTTCGTTTTACAAAACACATACCCCGTTTGATTTACGATTGAGGCACGATTTCATTTTTTTTTTCTTTTTTACTTACTATATCTTATAAACCAATCGCTTTCGACTAATTATTGTCATTATAGTTGCATTGCTTCGAAATGCCCATTTTCATTTCAATTACTTGAGTTTGCTCCTGGGGGCGATCTTGAGCGAAGACCTTTAAGCAGATCAGACTTGTACTAACGCAATATCGTCGCGAAAATATAATATCTGTCGGATAGTCCTTCCTTAATTGGTATTAACTAACGGTATTACGATAGTTGTTATTGCTTGTCGGAACAAAGAGGAATGACTTAGATGATATCCGACGATAACGTTAACAATGGTTAAGTTAAATCAGCTCGTACATTTTGATTTGACATTCGCGACACAAGTCGCGTACTTATTAAGCGCACAAACGTTAAATTGAGCAATATTTCTTGTTTTGAGCACCATCGTCGTCACTGCGAGTCGTTCCGAGTATTTTTTTATATACCACGTCTCTCAAACTAATCCAATCGATTCCTACAATCCTGGCGCATTGTCCTCAGTTTTTGATTCTCAAGGCTAGCCGTAATACTAGTGATGCTTGTCCCGAAAATTCAGGAGCCAAAAATTCACTGGCCGTTTAGTCAAATGAAATTAAATCTACGTCATTGGACGTACGGACAGATATGAATTGGCAATGATAAAGAGTTCCGAGAAATACAAGATCTCCGTAGATACGGAACGCTAAACATTTATCGAGGAACTTTTCTTTTCCGTCCCACGTGGTCCCGCGTCAGGATCCCATAGAAATTCACGAAAATCCCAAGAAAACCGGAACTTCCGGCCGATCGGCCAATTCAGCAGCTTAATTCACCCGAGGAAATCGGTAATTCCCCGTCTAGTCAGAAGGTCGGTTCAGGTTCCAAGCTGGGCTCCTGCTTGAACAATCTAAAACCCGCGACCGTGGTGGTGTCTTCCTGGGTGGTTATAGGTGTGAAATCTCTTAGGATCATCACTGGACTACCAGCAGCTAGCATATGATCCTGGGGACTTAGCGGACCAGCATTAGCCGGTGTCAGAGGACTGCTAGGACTTCCGTTACTGCTGACGTAACTACCGGGCGCATTAGAAACCGGTACGGGCGACGTGGATCCGTTAATTTCTGTAGTAGCGCCACCCAGGAGCATCTCCTGGAGCAAGTTGTCAATGTGGGCGACGCCGAAGAGTCTTGCAAACTGAATCTGCTCTATCATCTGCCAAGAGATGGACTGCAGAGCTGGTAACGTTAGAAGAATTTCGCCAAATCGTCCACGACTGTCGTACTGTCTGTCGCTTATGTAATCTTCTAGATTTATCTGGATCTGGTAGCGCAGCTGCTTGATCCTCGCCGGTTCGCTCAGTCCTTTCGCGTCTATAATTAGGATATTAAAAATCAATAATCTCCACAGATACGATTGATTGAACGTTTGCTCTACTAGGTTGCATAAGGATACGTACTCGGATCAAAGAACACGATGGCTTTGAGACAGGCGAATTCTGTGTCGTCGATCTGGACCTCCTTCAGCGGTTTCACCAGCTCGTCCATTACCCTGATACCGACGCTACTGATGTCCAGGTCTTGACTGCGTCCTTCTGTGGGCAATGATATCACTGATAACCACGGTTATACCGTTCACCTTATGTGTTATGACTGAGTCCGGCAGCCTGGAAATCTCAAATTCATCCTCGACCGGATTTTACGTCATGCAGTTTTGCATCAGCCACATAGAAAACACATATTCCGGACTCAGTCAACTAGCTACTCCCCAGTATCGTGCAGGAATTATCCAGCGGTTTAGTTTCGAGATTTAAAAAAAAAGTATTATAAGATGCGCTTTCAATTGATATTTCACTCTAAGGATTACGAATAACGTCGCAGTACACATTGTGTGAATCTTCGACGACCAATTGAAAGCACAATGATATCCCGTATGATTAGTGACTCTACTGGCGCTGGCGTCATCACTGATAAAAATTCTCTTTCAACAATGGATACAACTCGGAGATCCAACTAATTTATAAAATTCAAAATTACCTTTTGCAATGTTTCAAATAATACTATGCAGAACCGGCAGCATCTTACAATTTTTTTTTCTCTCGATACTAAACGCTACCTTTTAAATGGATAAAGATATATATACATATACATATATAAATTTGTCACGGGGTAGTTATCAGGACACTACCGATTATGCGGCGCTCACAACGGCAAGCTGAAATGTTTTCTTTTTTAAAAAAAACTAAACTTTGGGACATCTAGCATTAGAATTCTAACCTAACCTAACCTAACTTAGCCATTTCTAAGCCCATCACAGTTCCGGGTGTGTAGTATTGGACAAATTTTTGAAAATTTGGTGTGAGAGTCGCTTTATGGTAATTGCAATACACCTTATATATCAAAATCTTGTCAGGACCGTCCTGACAAACTACAAGTGTCCTCATAACTATCAATATTCATGTCAAAAAGTCCTAATAACTACCCCGTCTCAAAAATATGCGTATATATATATAAGCTGTCCGGATTGTTTACATAATGGGTACGCACATACGCATATAAATAACAAATACGATTCCCCGAAATCTATTTATTAATAGTACACAAGTGTCACGTTCATTAGTATTTTTTTTCACAATAGACCCATGACTTTCAATTTGATTGAAAACGTCATTAATTGTATGGTAATTCAAAGTAAAACTGATACGTACTAGCCGATCGAAATAACAAACGAGTTCATTGTACGGGCTTCACAGTAAAAGGTACATATTTAACTGACGATTGGTAAAATTCCCCCAAAAACCTAAATTCGTTAAAAAAATTTCAAAGTATATAAAAGACTCGACTTGCATAATAATTGCATCCTCTGTATATGTATATCAAAGACACTGGACGCCGTTCGTAATATCAATCACTCCACCAGTCATAGGGAGAACAGTACAGAAATATTCCCATCTCTATCGTGCAGTCATGCATTCTTAACCTTTGACCCATCCGAAAGTATCAAAAAAAAAATGTCCGATACCCGTGGACGCAGCCAATTCCCAAAGATATGCACGCTAACCAAGCAATGTCAATTGTTTGAAAACTGAACGATAAAAAATTTTAAAGCAACCCCTAACCAAGGTTGACGCGACAAAGATGCGATGAAGAATTTAATGATGTTTCTTGACGATTAAACAATGCACGAATATATGCCGGACACTTTTACTGCACTGATTCAAGACTTAAACCCGGCATTACGAATTCGAAAGCTAGTACAGCGACGAACTCTGATCCAGGAGTCAGCACTTTCTACGTACCAGGACATGTTTTTGTGATGATACAATTGTTTCCAAGCAGAAGGACGTCCTTAAGGTGCATGCTACGTCTCGCCACGCCAAGAAGAAGGTGCTCGCCGGCGTGCGCCCTTAACAGAGCTACCTGATCGTCCAGGGTGAGTTCACAGAAGGCCGGAATATATTTGGCCCACTCGACCAAAATGAGTAACTGCTGCTTCATACTGTCGCAAACGTCGTTGATGTTAGCGATTTGCTTAGTGCTAAGGTCGACCTCGTTGCCGGGACTGCCTAACTGTTAAAATCGTATGAGATATATTAGTCCTTCATTGGGATTCTAATGATTTGCGAAAACTTAAAAGTCTGTACTCTCAGAAACGTTTCCTTTACTAAAGTTTTACTTATGAATATTAGAATCCACAGTTGTTCTTCGATTCGATTAGAAAGTCCATAGAGATTTCATCGAAGTTGAATCTTATTGTATTTCATTAATTGCGTGCTTACGCTTTCAGGCAGACGCACCAGCGACGCCTGGCGATTCTAATGATAAATATTCACGTGAATAAATTATTAAACTGACCTCTAAGGCCGCGCCGACTTGTCTACTGAGCATTTCTGCCTGATGCAACGAGACCACTGAAAGTCCACCGCCATTGTTTCCTTGCTCCTCGTAACTTGGTCTCCTGCAGCTTATCCTGTCCCTTTCGTTCTGCACAGCTGCGAAAGGATCATCGTGATTAAATAACGTAAGCATCAATTTCTACTTCGCATCTATCCGCCAATAATACTTTATCGATTGTTACGTCATTTAACAATAACAAAAAACCCACCTTCCTTCTTCATACCAGCCTTGAAGCATTTTCGAAGCCTGCAGTATCTGCACTGATTACGTTTATCCTTGTCGACTACACAATTCCTGCTAAACCTGTAGCACAAAAACATCAATTCAATCAATTAGTATTAACGGACGTAAGATTGATGATTGAAAACACATGGCTGATCCGAGTGATCTGGAATATCTTTTTTTTTCAATAATACACATAATCCATACGGAGATTGATTATAATCTCTCAAGGATTCTTGTCCTTACGATACCAATGAATAATTAATGTTTCTCACCTGCAGGTATACACATGATTCTTCCTAACGGATCGTCGAAAGAAGCCTTTGCAACCGTCACAGGATGCTGCGCCATAGTGCTTTCCAGTGGCACGATCGCCACAAATTGCACAGTGCTGTGACAAAACTCCGGCGACACCAGTAGCCGGTAAACCAAGAACAGAACCACCGGCACCGCCTCCACCCATACTCAGATCAGCGTCTGGAATCATCAAGAGAGAATTCTCATTTTATACTCATTCATTAATCATTCTCTAATGATTTACTCAGATACTAGAAAAACGAGACACCTTGCCACTATGTGGCAATAAACCACTTTGCCATACGAAGGATTGAATCTATTAAGATCTAATATATGAAGATCATATGCCTATAGTAAAAAATAGGATATTTTTACATGTAATCCCGGGTAACAGGCAATCGTGTAAATGATCCTAGATACCTATTTCTATGAAACGACTATAGGAGCTCAAATTGATCTTCCCAGGCTCGAAGACTTTATCGCCGGGTGACTTATACGTGAGGATATAAATATCGATATATATATTTGTGATACAGGTCCTGGGTCATTTCTCGGGATGACTTTTTTTTTAATCATTTCTTGTTGCCACGGTACAAGTCATAGGGTCGTGATAACGTTATCTTGAAAATGAGAGAATATATATATATACATTTCGGCCGTTATACATATATATATGTATAAACATGTACCAACTCACATGCAAGTCTTTCCTATCATCTATTCTACCAGTTAGGTGAAGATAGCGTGTCTCTCGCATCGAATTTTTCCAAGACTGTAGTCAGATTTCGAGTTACGTAACCAGCTGCATTAAGCTGTTTTATTAATGCACTACTGCGCATATATATATATTGATTTGCTTGGAGACGAGTGACTGGCATGCACGTGACGTATACCGTATAAAAAGAGGTAGGAAAAAGACAAACTGTTTTGAATAATCATTCGTGCTTTTTGACATTACGTCCAAGTAATGAAGCAGTTGAGATATCTTGACACTACTATAATTTGCCGGGCAGTTTGCTTGCTTTAAAAAAAAGAAATAAAAATGTTACCTACTGCTCGTCCAGACAAACTGTAGTAAGACAATTCAAAATTTTCATAACTATCCTTTCCGCAGGCCTAAACGAACAGGATAATTGTTAAAAAATCAAAATTTGAAAAAGACAGGACAAAAACTGAACATTAATGTCACACGGGTCTTGGGAGATCCCAAAACATTCACAAATATCAAAATCATGACACATCAACCTATTTCAAGATATCCCAAAGGGTTATCGGCCAAGACACGGAACTAAGTAAAAAAATCCTCGACTTTAGTCAAGATGCGTCTAGTTTTCTGTCGATACAGTATCGTTATCATCAATAGTCCCACGTACCACTTTAATATACCATCAATGTACGTATGGCACTTTGAAAGCAGCGCTTCGTAGTATCCACAAGTGTAAAGGCAATAAATCCGAAGAACCCATCAAATTTCATGAGCTTATTAGAAAATAATCGATAGCCGATAATCAATGGTCGATTGATCATTTCCTCGCGTTAAATCTGTGTCCGAAGGATTAGCCTTGATCAATAAAAAAAACCAAATAGAGGATCGTATAAAGATAGTAGGTGTACTATCGTTCGTAGTAAATATATATATATGCATATATATTAAATGCCTGAGAAGCAATTCCGGGCGTGACGTATCGCTGATTTGGACTTTGTACCTCAACAATAACATTACACGATATTACACGTTACTTCTTACAGTATATCACTTTGTTACGGTCTTGTGAGAATTTCCAAGCAAGCCGGACAAGACCTACCGCAATTGATGTCAAAGTCTATAAAGTCCGCGAGACGTTACGTTCTTTATTCTTTCTTCGCGCGCGAGCCTATATTTTAATCTACCGTGTATCCATGTGTGTATATATTTATATATGTGTGTACATATATAAATATCGATATGACGCAGTCTTCGTCGACGTTTCGAACCGCGTTAACTGCATAGACGTAATATCCACTACGTACGTCACAATGTTAATATTATGCGCATAAAAAAAGAGCGGAAGAGACGAACAGCTAATAACAGAATGACTGAAATTCCCACCTTTTTGTAAAAGGTAAATTTGAATTTCCCGCCAAAGCGCAGAGCCGTTAGCAGAAGTATCGGTAAGACTGCATTAGAATCATTATCGATCGTCGATTGCATAATTAATGTCTGAAAGGAGTTTCAATAATATATATATATATGCATGTTCCTAGAAAGATTACGATAAAAAAAATCCTCGAAGGAACTATGTAACCCGTCGTTGCGTCACCTGCGGTTTTGCGTGTCATCGAGCGTCAGCAAAATTGTCAGAAGTCTCGCAAATCTGTCGGATCCGAGACGCCAGTTCCTGTGAAAAATTGTACAGGACATGGCTTGATTATCCTCTTCTGTATAAAAGCCACAGACACAGGTCGTCCTGTGCTTTCGAAATATCCATTCCAAAATTGCCGTTCCACCATTTTAAGGTTATGGAGCGACAGAAAGAACCCGGACAGGAAATATATTCAAAAGTCATCTTTAAGATGTGTAGAAAATAACTTCTATGCCATTAGACGCCTTAAAGATGACTTTTTGACATTAATGTGTTGTCTGAGTGATCGAGCGATCAACACGATCAGAAGAAAAAATACGGTTATTCCTGTCCATTCGTTTGCTGTTGTTTTCCTTCGGCTTGAACGAATGAATATACATAGATTATCTAGTTCGTCAGTTTATCAGTTGTGTCATATAATATATAGAACGTAGTGGTGCACGAAGATATTTTATTATCGAACAATTTGTACGTGCATGCAAATTTACCATGACTTAAGGCACAGTGTGTTAGTCAGAGTCAAGGCCCACTGAGAGACTTTACTACTTTTCTTTCTTTTTATAAGTGACGCCGGCATGCCGGCCATTACAAAACCAGTGAGTTGACTTCAGTGGTTGTTACACAACTTCCAATACTGGCGAAGCCGAGTGTTGTTTATAGGTGTACACAGTGAATTTAGCCAGAGGGCCAACTATAGCCTCGTCCCTAGTTATATCGCAACTATGCCCATCTCGCCTTGGACACTAAAAACCTGGCTGAGATTTCGCGTCGACTGTGAAGAAGACATCCTCATTATCATTATCATTACTTTCATGATAATTCAAGGACAGCCACCTGTCATTTTTCGGCTTCGTACGCAGAAACCGTCCCCGAAACAAGTTTCCGTATAATGTCGAGAATAAAAAAAAAAGAAAGAAGCCTAGCTCAAAACCGAAGTCAATATGTTAAGTAAGGCGTGAAGTTGAAGTGGGATACGAGATTTCGCAGAAATCTGTGTCAACTGGTGGTATAGACACTTCGCGTAGGTTCAGCTGTTCGTCATTTCTTTTTTCTTCCTAAATAAAAGACCGACAGGATCGGTATTATTGTTGGTGGGGTAAGAATTCGCAACAAGGTTAACCGTGAGCATTGTTAACACGTGGATTAAATAATTAAATAAAAAATCAAAAGTGGTACCAGACGTGGCATAAGAGTCTCTTCGTGACTTCATAAAAGATCGTCTCTGGCTTCGTGTCTTTCGGATAATGAGAAGGTCAAAGGTCGGGGACTCTTTAGCTTATATCCTACATGCCTTTCCCGATCTCTAATTGCAGCGTAGAAGTTATGGCGTTGCTCTACAAAAAAAGGCATTCATTTTTTTTTCACCTTTTCTCTCTACTGCAGCCTCAGTCGTCGCGTACGCGTACATTTTCATAATTAACGACCAACCTGCCATTCCCAGTAAAGACTGCCTTTACCTGTATGCCAATAATGTCGCAATGGTTACCTTAAGATGGCCTCAACTAATTAGCTTCCGATTTGTCCTCGATAGATCCCTCTCCTCCTAAGCTCATTACCGACAGCAGAAAATGGAAGTCTCGATACCATTTTACCACAGTCACGCTTTCCCGCGTTAAACTTCAATTCCAAAGCAAAAAAAAAAGGTTCTGCAAGGTGTAATCAAATTTGAAAAATGAACAACGAGGTACTGAGCAATGTAAGAAATTTACATACGTGATGAGACTTCTTTAACTGTCCCAGCTCGCACGAGTCAAGCGTCGATTTGTAGGTTGTGCGTTATTTATACATGTTCTCGTAGACGCATAAATTTTCATGAATGACATTGACGCTCTTTACGCGCAAACGTAAACGCTATGGCAGCCATTCTATTTGCATTATGTGTTAGCGGAGTATTAACATAATCAAATAGTTTCGAATACGTAAAGCGCGTAATTACAGGCCGTTCCTAGAAATCTTACGGTATGCTTACAAAAAAAACGGGGGGAGGAACACCTTCGAAAATATATATATATGCGTCTCGGATAAATATGCAAACTATAAAAATCGAATTAATTCCCGTAGTGATTTACTTTTATGTAGGAAATTATAATTTTTTAAAATTTGCCTCAAGTAACTCGTGCACGATTCTGCCACATTGCCGCCTTCGACTATACGTGCTTAATGAGGATATTTAACGAGCCCGGAGTGACATTTATCCCACGATAAATAGCGTGTTCATCGGCTATATAAAATACAGTGAAAGAACGTGGCGTCGCGACACCACAAGTATAGCTGTCATGTTATTTTCCGTCCAAGACGAAGTCTGCGTACACAGGGAAATGTTAGGAGATATTAATGACACTGGAAAAAAAGAAAGAAAAAAGGAGGAGTTCAAGAGAGCGGAGACTAGAGAGTACGAAAGCGATTGTAAAGGATACAAAAAGAAAACAGTAAGATGAAACAGCCAGGATTACTTTATGATACTCGTGCGCGATTATCTCCGGTCGGCGATGATGACGAATAATGACTAAATATGTCGAGACGCCGGCTAATGGCGGCAATCAGTTGTAGATGTTGATTAACAAACACAGCTTGGTGTTTAAAGCGGGCCTTTCCGCGCATGCGCGCTACCCGACATATCTGCGCGTAGTTTCGACAACACTCGGGCATTTCCGTTATTCGTCGTTCGCCGCGTTGACCAGCGTCAACATTGCGCTTTAATATATTGACGTGATATCGAATTAGATCCTGTGAAAAAAAAAACCGCAAAAACGGATAAAACGTACCTGCCAGACCCATCGTTCGCTCTGGATATATCTCCGAAAGAGGTTATGAAGTCGCAACAAAGAAAGCTAACTGCTTGAGAGAAATGCGTAGAACTATTTGCGGCAGTCTTGATAAAACACGACGATAACAGTGATGATGATAATTGTGGTGACACCCGTTAACACTGAGGAACACTTGATTCTACGTTAACCAAATGAAAATTCGTTGTACCTAGACGAACTACCTAAATAATTCCAATCCTGTTAACCCTCGACAATCTTGTCGTTGTTTGTTTCAGCAAGAGTCGTGCGACTCGTATAGCGACGACGCGAGGTCAATGGCGATTTTAGAAACTCTGTATTATGCAAAAGTCACGGAAATAACTTTTATTCGGGGACGCGGGTTATTCATGGCTTCGATACACTCGACTCCTTCCACGATTTCTATGCTCCTCGATGCCTCAGTGTACGTAAGACTTCATTAATTTGTTTATACGCTGTCGTCCTATTTCGAGCGCTCTGCTATCTGTATCTCCTTAATTACTTTTCAACGTTAATAACAATCGCGCAACTCGACTCGTAGAACCCGGCTTCTTCACGGCGAAAAAAAATCCCATATTAATGACCTTCACCAGACCCCTCGACGGCCCGGTGACGACTGAGAAACAGCTGTAAACGCACACACGTTTTGCCACAGAATGAAACTCACTTGGTTGCCGGTAGTGGGGACCTGGCAATCTAGAGTTTCAGAGGATACGTGTTTAACCACGTATGTATACACGTATCAGTATAATATATACTTGTATGTCTACCATATAATAATGTACGCCACATTATACGTCTATCATACTGATAAAGAAAAACTTTAATCACCGACATTCTCCTTTGAATTACAGGAGCGATACTGTGCAAGGAAATTTCATGATTTGAATTTTACTTGGACGGATGGTGACCTAGGTCATGATTTTTTTAAGAGAATATACGAAGAAATTTTCTGCAATTTATTCTTAAGTCTTGAGATATTGATCTTCTATTGAGGAGTACTGATGATTCAGGTGCGACTTGATAACGGCTAATGACGCAACGTGTTCTGTTGATTAAGTACTTCTGATCTATAATCGTTATTTTAGTGCCACCCGGGATAAATTCTAATCTAGAGAAATGAAACGTGATAGGAGAGACGGATAAGTGGGTCGGCCATTCAGATTCCATTATCATGTCAAGAAGAAAGATTTTAAAAATTATCTCGGCTACTTCGTTATCTAATATCACTGTTTCACTAAATTCTAAGCTTAGAATGTCGGAGGATGACATGTTTTTACCTATAAATATGAAGGATAAGATTTTGCAAAGATTGTGGCTAAGTATCACTGAGAGAATTTTTCTCGTTGAAATTTTATAATTTACTGTAATAATGGTATTGATCAGACGATAAGGTATCATTAAATCGATATTAATCACCCTCGAAGGAATGACAAGGACATAAGTAAGCAGCAAACGATCCTAATCATCAGGGGTTGTTATCTTATTGAAAAAATTTAAGCCAGTCATTGTTTCCATCCTCATCTGTCGTAATACGTAAACGCAAGAATCGCAATGGTTTTTTGCACGATTGTAAAGAATCTTAAACGATCGATGATACCGAGTGACGACATGGAAGATGCTGTGTGTTAAAAACAAACTTGACATTATTTAAATAAGATCTACGACTTTTCAAAGCCGAGACAGAGGCTCTTAGCAATATTTCTACTATTTCGCAATGGCAGATCCTTGTATCCGACCGAAATGTTCGAGCGACTTTAAATAAAGAAATCGCTCGGGCAGAAATAGTAACCGGACCCGAGCCAGTTTCTCAGTATAATTCGCAACAGGAAGTCAACAATTTTGAAAACAAAAAATCATTGAGATAAACCACTACGCTCCAAGGTAATATCCTCCATTAACAAGCTACTAATTGTATAGAAATAAATGACACGATCATCATCGATCGCCTAATAACAACGTTACGAATTACAATTGTTACAGACACTCCATAATCCCGGAAGTGCCAAGACTCCTTTCGTCTTCATCCATTACCAACTGTCGTAAACGATTCGAGAGAATAGAATTTTTCAAACTTCCCGCCATTAATCCCTCTACACGCTTATCAACCCATCGGGCTTATTGGCCTAGGAAATTAACTGCACTAGATTAACGCAGCTACAGTAAATGTAAACGAAATGACGCGTACCAGAGAAAGGATTATGATTTTATGACAAAGACGACAGCTAATTCTGCTTTCGGTGCAAACAAGGAGAATCGGAGTGGGCAAATGTGTACAAGTTCGATGTGTAACAAAGCAGCGCAGTCAGATAATGAGTCAGTTTAGCGATAAACAGCGCAGCACCCGTTCTGTTGTTCCTGCTGACTGCTTCTGACGGACAATGAGACACGCAGCTAATGATTCACATAGCGGTCGCATATCATCGACGGCGACGCCGATGCCAAGGGCGTCATCGGGGTGTTCCTGCCGGACGTTAAACGTCCTTTAATGAGTAGCTGCTTTACGAATCAGGATGAGGCGAATCCTCGTGACAAGCTCAACGTCCATTTGACATCCTGACGAGGGTTTGTCAATAATTATTTTAATTCGCCGCACAACGTACCAAATCCAACGATACCAGATATGGTAAATTTTAAAGCTTCGATACTTGGAAACTCGGCATTATAGTCATAAACACGTGTTTCCATATGCTGAACTTTCGTGACCTCAACTCTACAAGCAAACTAACCTAAGAAAACATGCGTGACTTCGCAACGAGTTTCTTGTCTACCTTTTCTTTTTCTCTTCTTTTTTTACCCCTTTTTTTCTCTATCAATATTATTCCGGACATTTGCCGGGGACAAACATATAAGATGGCAGTCTGTAATCGCCAATAGCTATTACGTATTTCATGGCCGGACCTTTTTCTTTTTGTTAATAGGACGATCCTATCGTTCAGATAAATTTGAAAAGCTTGTTTATGTCCTCCGTCAACTACTTGGAGATAACCTGACTGATTAGGAATGCTCCAATTTTCAAAGCTTTCGTGAATATTCTAGTGTTAATATATACGTGACTTTTTTTTTTGTAAACTTACACTCGTCGAGGAAGTCGTTGATATTTCAAAATTACAAAAAATAACGGATTTCTTGTTAATACGCCTAATTATGGTTTTACCTTGAATAACTAATTGTACGAAAGATGAAATATTGACACAAGTCCAAGGCAGATATTGTGATAAATTTTATTACAAAATTTATATTCCTGCGTTCTTAATGAATTACTTGATTAAACTTATCTTCCGCGACAGATGAAATATTGTAGCTCCGGAATGTCCCGTCAACACGAAAATTATAATCTTCAAGTCAGCGATAAATATATTGCTCCCGATAACTTTGACTGCGAGAAAAATATCGGCGTCTGCTCCTTCGTAAATGAAGTCATCGACTTCGCTTAAAGGAGTTGCCTGTTACTACGCGTTTATTGATTACGGTATCGAAACGGATTGAGAAGATTCGACGTTGTTTTGGGAATTCCCGTGATTAAAAAGAAGAGCGCAATTTCAAAATCGCATTCGGTAACGCGATATTATAATAACGAGTAGGAAAAATACGACGGACATGATTTCCTCGGTCATTCCAGAGAAATTTTAATGCATTTCCGGTTGTCTTGTGGACATTCAGCAGTTGTCATGCGCATGACAAATATGCTGTGTCACGTTAAGTATATATCTGTGCAATTAGTTCACGGAAATTGACTTCTTCGACCTTGACTTAGTAGCCAGGATGAATACTCTATACTGATACACGTATAGTCGATATAATATACTACATATAAACAGCGTGCACGTGATGGACGTAATGCACGAGCTTAAGAATACTTGCAAAAACCTCAGATAAAAGTAGTTACATTTTTCTTCTGTCAAGATTTATTCAACATTCACTACATTTTTTTGTACCAGTGTAAATAAGTGTTTTGCTAAAAAGAAATGTACGTAGTCTCGTAAAAAAAGGTTTTTTCTGTCCTTTTAACACAACGCGATAATGTTTTGTTATCATTTGAATTACTGCAAAAATATATTCTCAAATAGCTACGAAATAACAAATATACGATCGTACAAAACTTTCACCTCGAAGTGTCAAGCAAGTCATATTAAAAAAAAAGACCATATAGAAAATCTAGGGACTCAACGTGTTTACTTACGGTATAAGAATTATTTAATTAACGAATTAATAAGACTATTCAAACAGACACAGATACACAGACGCTATTTCATAACAATAGGAAGTCTCTAATGATAAACCAGTCATAATTTCAAGAGAAAGTATAAACAGGAAAAAAAAACGTTCACTTAACCAAGAAATACGTAACACAGTGTTCCGTATGCAATGCACAAACTTTCCGTGTATAAGATCCAGAGGAAAGATAACAGCAAAGATAAAACTCACCCAATATATTGAAGAATTGATCGTCGAAACGCATTGTCGAAAAAGGATCAGAAGGTGTTTCAACAATATGCATTAGGAACACCCAAAGTACGATTAGAAATATTTCAAAATTCGATCCGCACTCATCAACTCTCGGTCACTGCCAAAATTGGCACGCATCAATCCCGACCGTTACTATGAAACGATACAACAAATTTAACAGAGAGAATCTCGCAAATGAAGAGAGAACCGAAAACGAAGGAAATGAATAAACCAGGTTTTGAAAAAATGTGGTTGCGTGCAATGATTGGCCAGTATGACCGAACGGTCCACGTTAACTCTGTCGATACTGCTCGCAACTAAACCAACCGCCTTCAGGAGTTTCAGTTTTGAAAGATTGAAAAGTGGTGGGGGTTTAAACTGATAATCTAATCTCTTCGCTACTCTGTAAGTCTATAAGCTTTACCGATATATACATTCACGATACGTGCGCGTCGCGCTGTGACCAGCCAGAGGTGGAGGAGGAGGAGGGGAAGGAGGAGGAGGAAGCTGAGGACGAGAAGGAAAGAGACATTAGAGAAAAAGCAAGTTGACAACTCCATGAGAATAAAAATGAAGATGAGGAAGATCATAGGAAATATAATGATCCAGACTCAACCACTGTCTTCTTATTATGTCTACGTAGTTTTTGTTTCTTCGGCTTATATACGTATGCTGCGTTGTGCTTTGAGTTAATGCATTTTTTTTTAGATTCTTTACAATGCACGTCTTTGTTCCGAGGTTTTCTTATGTAACTAAACGACAGGGACATTTCGTTTCTACCTTTTGTACGAAAAACATTATTCGCTTTTGACTTTTGTCTAACCAGTGCTGCTTCTGGATACTAGCTTTTCACTGGATTCTCGTCCACCTGCCAAGTGTCACGGCAATGCGATGTCAACAGTCAACAGATGCTTCGTGAATCATTGTCGTAGGAAAGTAGAAATAGTTTATACCAACGGCTGACTGTAGGAGAAGACATCACGTGAGACTTACCTCCCCAATTTTTAAGGTACAGGTTATGTATATAAATGTACAGGTTGTCGACAGGTTTTCCAAGTATTTTCGAATCCCGACCTGGTTAAAGATCGATTCTTATTCTGTTCTCGTTAGGTTAGGTTAACCGTCTCATTCGGACAGAAATAGAAGAGTCTGAGGTAAGGACTGTTTGCCAACTATTTAAAAAATTCGACGAGATCTAGTTTGTCGTCTAGAACTCGTAAAGGATGAGTATCTCAGACTGCCTGAAAAACACGTATGTATATTCGATTCTTTTAATTCGATTCTTTTAATTCGTTCCTACGTCTTTTGACGTCATAGCGAATAGGGACAAGTCGAGCGCGGAACGTAAAAAATACTATATAAATATCAGTATCGTCATCGTAATGCCTTGTCTTATTTTTCTTTACAGATTCGCAAATTTTTAACGTCACGATCAATTCCAATCGTCCTCGTAATTCCCCTTTGCTAGAAAGTCCAGGAATCAGATACGAAAAAACGCAATGGATGCAGTGCGACGGTCTAAACGTAACACGATATTTCATGGTCAATAAAGTTCGGAAGGACATTCACGTATCATTGGTACCACATAAGTACAGAGCGAAACACAACAATAATATGAAAAAAAAAGCTAATTTACACGTGCGCTGTTAATTAGAAGAACTGGTTGTAAACTTACTTCACTCTGTTACCGAGATTCAATTGACGAATTATTAACAAAAAAATATTCAATCCTATTCAGCCAAAAAATGGCTGCACTGACAATGTTGAATAATAATGAGCAATCTCATGACTGATTAATGGTCGCAAATTAATGTGCAAAAGTTCAGAGTGGATCGCAGCAAACTGACTTTTTCCAAAAAAATGACAATATAAAATCATATATGTATATATGAACACGCAGCAAGGACGTTCGGTTACGGCTTTTTCATTTATAATTTTTGCAACATTGTTTAAGCTTCGCCACTCTTACGTCTGCTCTCTGTGTTTACTTGTCTTTCAGGTTGAACGACAACCGTAATACCTATTGTTAGTGGCCTTGCATCTCGCCAAGTTAGCACAGTGCGATAAGGTATAGTAACTATACTGTTCGTTGGCTTAACTAGCTCGAAAATTACCATTGAAATTTCGTCATATATCGTGTCAGTCTACTACGCGAATAGACATCCTTATCCGTACACGCATCCTTGCAATTTTTATCCTGAATTTCTGCTGTACGAACGGTGCTAATAATATTTCAGTGAAGAAAAGAAATTGTAAAAGATTTTAAATTTACACGCTGCGCGTAATACTAATTTTTCAAATTCGTACAACCTCGTTAAGTAATTAACACTTACTTTTATCAGTACAATCGCTCAGATCAATCCATAAGTTAAGATCAGCTTGCAATAATCTATACTGATTCTCCATATCAGATATAATCTTTCTTTTTAACACGATACACGGACTTTTCTTTATCGGTACGCGTATACAAAATCCACCCACACTCTTGGAGATCGAGTGGAAATTCGAAAAACAAGTGTCCTCTTGACTAGCGTCGTTTCACGAAGGACGTTGATTTTACAAATATTTTTTTAAATGTTTTTTTTACTATAAAAAGAAGAGATTGAAATGGCAAAATAACAAGTTTTTTTCAATATCGTTTCGAAATTATTTAATTTCTTTGGAATGACATTGCAATATCAGAAATCAGTGTCGATAATCGAGGGAATAAATAATGACTCCGAGTATCCTTCGTCAAAGTCTTTAATAAATGAAGGGAGGACCGAGAAGGTAAGTCAATTAGGTTAAATGACTCGTGGTCGCGCACGTGAATAAAGCGGATGGAAAAGATTTTACAAGAAAGCAGCAATCAATTTTAGCGTTATCGTTATCTAGTTAATTCACATCTTTCATCAAACGGCCATATTTATTTATCAATTTCGATAAGAGCATCAAGATAAATACGAAAGTTCAAAGTCTAATGAAACTCATCAAGATTTTTCACTGTCAATTCAATAATGCACGTACACGAGAGCTTAGCAGAATGCTAAAAATATATATCCACATCTAATTCTGAAGGTCGTGAAATTATTAGACAACGCTTAAACGCTACGGGCCAGGGCTACATAGATCTCCACCATTTTCTCTCTCTCTTTCTCTATCTCTGATCAATTACATAAACCTTTTGACTTTTCTTTTTTTAGCATCACCTTTACCACGTACTGTCAGTCATATCAATCTTAGAGATAATGACTGTCGCACAAAATCCAAAATAAATTTGATAGATGAGAATATAAATAATAAAGATACACCAACGATCGTTTCATCGACCAGTCCCATTGTTCCGTCCCACTGCTTCAAATTCCTATAATCAGAAATGGTTCCAGCCTCCATAAGCAGTACCGCGTCAAAACGAAATAAGACAATTTCACGATGATAACCCAAACAAAGTAATAAGTAAAATAAAATTCTACAAATAACCCCCCGTCAAAGCTTCGGTTATCGTTGTCTAAACAGCCTCCAATAATGATCTAACGGATCTTCGTGTCCTCGTAAACCGCCAAGTGTCTGTCAATCCGGGACAATCCGGGATGCCCGAGAGGGTTATCATCTGACCTCTTCTCAGCATCTACTTGCAAGTTTATTATAACTTATATACAGCAGCAGCTCAACCTCTACGCAGATGCATCCTTCGATTTGTCATGCGGGTGGAACGTGTACGACATGAAATTTCCTGACAACGTTTTACGATGCCGAACGCATGAAAAAAAAAGAAACAGTGATTCATTAAACTTCATTATTCTTTCTTTTCGAAAAACAAAATATTCTCAAACTATCAACAATGACGTATCACGTGAACGATACCTGCGCTAGGCTGCACTTTTCTATTTACATGAAAGAAAAACCAGCAGGCATTCATTACCATCGTATACAGTACATGCAAATATATATATATACACACACACACTATATATGCACATATGTTTACGAAGTAAGTAGATAATAAACGTGGAGTCATGGTAAACAGTGAGGAGTCTCTTTCGACGATGACTCCTTATCAAAGGACGTGGAAAAGGCCGCTAAGTTTTGTGCCTAAGGAGGCCACGTGCAGTTAATGATTACACCGATGATCGTGAGAGGATCTCTTAAAGATCGTTAATCACGTTAAACGAGACGCATTGGAGGTTATGTCGATCCATATGAAAAAAAAATGAAAGAAACTTTATGCCATTATCGTTACCACGGCTACTTATACTTCTGCCTAGTAAGAAAATTTTCCCTCACGGATCGCTGCGTCTTGGCATGAGTTGAAATTGCAACTTGTAATATGCAATTGAGACCTCGCGTGTTACTGGAGCGTGGAGCATGGCGCGCGGAACTACAAACTTGGCTGTGACATGTCGGATTGCATTTTCTTATTGTAATCCGCAATATCTCTAATCATTCGGACGTACTTCAGGTGGGTGTATAACGAGACGATTCTTGTACATTGAAGATAAACGTCTTGTAGATAAAATTAATCTTCGCAGATTATGATATTAATAGAGCACGGTATACTATTGCGACAACGTCAAATCCTTTTTTTTCGCGTTTGCTACACGTGCGCAAACATGTTCTACTGGTGACTTTTCACACGGGATTCTACGGAGGCTTGTTTGAATTTTCGAACTTTCCCTTCTTAAGAGTCTTTGAATATATTATCATTTGTTCAACGGTACGTTAGAAGTCTCGTGTAGTGCAAATGTATATTTTAAGCGTGGATATGAATTTTTGTATTTTTGTTTTACTAGAAAATAACGTAACTGGTAGAAATTAAGGTACCTTTCCACGTCGAACGGAAGGTCGTACAAGATGGATAACTCGGAAAACCAAATCTCTCATTGGTCAGATCCGATCATCACGAAAAAGTTATCCGACAGAACGTTCACATGATGATCGATTCTGAGGAATGAGGGATCTGGTTTTCCGAGTTATCCGTCTTGTACGACTAGTCCGTTCGACGTGGGAAGGTACCTTTATGGTAGTTAATGTATTTTGTTATGTCACTTTGCCTGGTGCAAATAAGAGCATAAGCGTTAGCGTGTTATACTCCTGGTTCATTATATACGGAAATTGAGATATGGGATCCCCGGACACTTTCCAGGATCATATAAGTCTTGGTTTTGCCTAAGGCACAATTAAAATAAATCTATGCGCAATTTTCTATTATTATCGGTGATGTAATGTATCTATAATATAGTTATGTACCGGTCTATACGCGTTTCGCATTTTTATTTCGCGTCGCGCGGTTAATTGGTTGACAAACATTTGTCTTGCAAATGGCAGCCGTCACGAACTTACAAAGTGGCTGAATTACCCGGTTGCACGAACAAAACGCGTTTTACTCTTGAAAACCATTTGGACGTCGCGACGCGCGTTCGAATGCGTATAACCATTCGTCAATGGCGTCTGTCTATTTTACTTATGAAAAGTAACGTAGAATACAGAATGCATACCGTGAATACTGTAATAATGACAGCAGAACAAAAAGGTGCGTAACTGATTAATCGCAAAGAATCAGTCGCTGGAAACTCGTTCCGTTGAAATTCTGTATAAATAATAGTCGCAGTAACGACGAAATTGTAAAAGAAAATTTTCGAAAGACGTTTCATTCTCAAGGAAAGTTATTTTAAGTCAATAAAATGCATTGGAGCATCGACAGCCATTAACCCATAAACAGTACGAGTATCAAGCTAATGACTTATTCCAACAAGAATGAAACAGCTGCATAAAATGTACACCACTAGTTGATATATAAGCTGTAAACCCAGTATTAGTCCGGTTTCGTAATGGTGATAGGAATTTATTATTTTCTGTTTAGAAGCACACTTCCCGTCATTACCATCACTGCAAGTTTCACTATTGACTCGCGCTCAACTCTCGTTTTGGAAATATTGACCAACTGACGTGTTCGAAACGTTGATTTGTTTTGGATCTATTGTCTACAAGGCTTTGCCACCATATTAGATAATTGACTTTAGTTGACTGCAGCATGAGTACTGACACGACAATGTTATCAGGGAAACGAAACAATGCTTCTACAAGCGTTACACGTATCAACCGATGAAGAAATTTTTGATTGGCTTGTAAACAAACAGAAAGAGACAGATGAGCTACATAACTATGTGAGTAAGAGCACTAGTCAATAGAGTGATTGTGGAATACAATTAATTGGTCAAATAATCATTGATTATGTATACAAATTAAACATGTATACGGCAGAACGTGATTTCTTAAGGTAGCTATACAATGGCACCGTAACTCCGCCATTTTGAATGTGCGTGAACGGGGTCCCCGGGTTATCCAGTAGTGTCTTATCTACCCGGTATTCATTCTGCGTTAATTTTTACGGCAGATCCGAGTGAAAATTGCGTGTCAGTATCAATTGTGTAACTTACATCGATATCTGCTGTATTCTCCTCGTTTCGACTTTATATAATCAAGTCTACGGGGCTTTTGACAATACCAAGCAAAATTATACGGAGAATCCAAGCGAGCGACTATTGATACTTGAGAAATTATTAATCGAAAGAAAAAGAGATTATACACCTTAAGGCAAATATTCTTTTATTTAACTGTAAAATTCTCCGTACGTAGAATCAACTTTCCTCAATGAGTTTTGGATCGATAATTGGCTTTCATCATATACGCCGTCATTATTATTAATTGAACCAAGTGAGAGGTGGGAGCAATCAATCAAATATTTCCACTAAATTAATATTGAACGTGCCAAATAAAAGGAATATGAACGACAGGTTATTTGGAATGATAAAAAAAAGTAGCAGTGTGTTCACTGACGAATAACTTAATTCGTTAACAATGGCAGGATATGACTGGAAGTGCGAATTGAGGAAAATTATATTGTTCTTCAGGGCGAAAGATATTTTATACATATATACAGTATTATCGTCTAGTGTAATGGAGGGATGTATTTTTATATTTTACTTTTACTAGACTTACCTTCAATAGATGAAGAATGCATTAACATTCGATCATGCCCTCCACGGGCAATCAGATTTTCTTTTACTGACACCAGTTCCTGAATATTGTGACTGTCCATCCTGAGGTCATCACTGTCATGAACTTTCGATCAGCATCAGCTGAAAATATGAAGAATCATTAATTAAGTCATATGAATACCTGTATGAGTATGTTGCATACTCGCAAAAATGATCCTGTAGATACATATTTTTTATTTAAGATGTTGTTATCGCTATTTTCTCATTGGGATACGCTTTTAGAAGTCATGTAAAAATGTCATTTTGATTCCACCAATTGTATGAAAAATTGTAACACCTGGCATTGTTAGTGGATGACTAATTTTTTTCCTGAATTAATCAGCGGATATGCTTTCATTAGTTAAAAATAACTCGTAGTTAACTTATCGCACCAAATACTCTACTTATTTGTCGTTGCACATAAATTTAATCGATCGATGATTGATTTGAGAGGAATCAAGATTTTGAGATACTGCGGGTTCAAAATCCAGGTAATTAGATATCACAAGATTGACTCATTATACTGTGGGGATCATCGACCTATACTGTATTAACGTTTGAAAGTTCTTAGAATTGTAATTAGTGTAAATTTATATATTAAAAAAAGAAGTCCATACACAAATCTTTACCGAATGTTAATCGAATCGAATAAAGACAATTAATTATACACATGCTCGACGTGACCGTGAAAAGACAGTTGGTGCACAAATTCGCAAACGACAGAGGTCAGGGTCAAATCTTTCGTACGATGAGAATGCAAACTATAGATCATCCTAAAGTCATTGAACCGTAACAACGCAAAAGACAACGATATTCGTCTGAATATTGTATGTTTATCATAATGCCAGGTTTTACAGGTTTAAAGATAAAAGGTGAAAATCATCGCGACCGAGTAACGTTTCCAAAATTTCGCCGAAAATATTTTCCTAAGCATTGTCAATGACGATTGCTACATTTACTCGTCATGAATATTGGATTTTCCAAGTTTATACGTCAAACGTACGATTCTCGTAATTTTTTGCTTGAAAGAAAATTGCACGGCAATGCATTAAACTATGGCCACGCAGTTCACGAAAATAGCAACAAACTGACTTCGATCTTGTCTCATCAATCATCAAATTTCCGATTGACAGGGGCATTCAACCCCTGTCCCTGCACTTTTGCACGTGTAAAGTGCGTGATAACTCCAGTATCTTGCAGTATAAGCGCGACGTAGGAACCGCGTTTAATGATAAGTATAAAATAGCGATAAACCAACCGTATTGCCGAGGACAAACCTCTCCCAATTACATCTTCCGCCATAGTCATTTAAATCGACCAAAAATCACCTTGTAGAGTAAGTATTCACAAAAAACCCAAGCACCAATCACCAACAACAAAATCTTAAATTCTAATTTAAGAGAAGTACCCTAGTAATTATTCATAAAATCTCAGAAAAAAATGTACCACATATTAAGTGATCTCATAGTCAAGGGGATGCTCCAACCGGAAGTCATCCAACACACCGGAACTCAAAAGATCAACGTCCCCTCTAGTCGACTGACTATAACAATCATTTCTAATCCTTCATTCAGCTGATGTCCAGATGGCGCAAGTGGATGTGTCACAAAGTTTACGCCGTTTACGTTTACACAATATAACCGGCACTCTTACGTCTTTGCGTAGTTTCTGCTTTGGTACCCCTGGTACTACTGGTAGCAACTGGTACCAACCAGTCCGTAATGTTATTACCGCGAAGCGTTTGCACTTGGATGCACTTTCTCATCGATTCCAATCAATTACAATACTCGAAAATCTTTTACGCACGACACAACAATAATATCTGACAGTCCTGATATCAACCAAATGTACGACAGTCGCGCTCAAAGTCCTCACTCGAGGAAAGCGTTCGCTCTACTGCCGGCGATGATAGTTTTGTCGTTTTACGACAGGCAGAACGCGTCAGATACCAGGAGACTACGAATATGACAGCAGTGTGGGGACCGTATTATACACATACGATAGACGCTTTGGTGCTTGCACTTTTGAACCAGTCATTTGTCAATCATTATACCTCAAGAAAAGGTTCTCTCCGGTATCAATAAAAATCAATTTACGATGCTTAATTACACGAGAATCTTATTTTTACGTGATCATTGCGTAATCATTCATAGCCAACACACGTATACAAGACACTTTTGTAGCGTACACAGTTTTTTTTTAATTATAAAATGATATAACTTAACGCCCGATGGCGATTAAGTTTGATTTTCTTTTAATTAAAATTTATATTAATGACTTCCTTGATACGGAGTCTTTTCTGTTTCATCGGCTCCTGAATGTGGGTGTAGTCCACAGGAAAACTATTAACGAAAATTGCCGTCTCATTCCTAGACACGATGACCCTGATAACACTTATCAGAAGAAGCGTACGAACGTTAAGCAGCATTACAGAAGAAATTGCTTAGTACGGTAATGATGTGTGTTAATTTTAAAAAGTCTAGTCTTCTAGGTGCGCACGCTGAGGGAGCATATTGTACGGCTCTTATCAGAAACAGAGCAGTATTATTTGTCATCGTTATCAGGAACATCGTAGAAAAGTCAATTGAGCCGATAGAGAAAGTTTCTCTTCGTTTATCTATTTTTCCTTGTTCGTGTCCACTTCGGTTAATACCGATAGTTAATTATCGCACTAAATTCGAAAGTAAACATTTTATATCTGTATTAATAATCTTATAAACTAACGTACTCGCATATCTATATATTGACGTGTAAAACTCGTATTTTCAGTTGTCTAATTTTAGCAACAGAATTTGGTGATATTTAAAATTTTCATATGTACAACGCCGCGCGATCTCGGTAGCAGAGTTAATGTAATCTTGTGATAATCAATTCGAAAGGAACTTCCAAGATTTGTGAATGCCTTGTCGTAATACGGTGACGTCATGTACTTTCGAAATTAATGAAGAAGCCAGAGGAGGAGTAAAGAGGTTCGACGTCATCCATTAGCTTTATACTTGATATGTCCAGGGTCTATCGTCGTATCCAAAATTCATTTTTTTCTTCCTTTACAACCAGTTGTTAAAATATCTTCATATTGACCGAAGACGTTGACGTCTATCGTGCGTCCATCGTGCGTCGTTGAAGCGCGTCGATGCTTGCGGGGAATAATTTTTTTCTCAATTATTCAAATTCATACGTGTCATAATCGTTCATTCGTGGAACTCGTTTATCTTACGTCAGTTCCGGTGACAGGTGCATTTCGAAATTTAATAAAACGTATAGGCGCCTTGTTAATGTGGCGCTTATACGTATTTTTTTTCCTCCTTTCTTCCTGACGATTATTCCGCATTCTACCTGAATTGTTTTCATTGCTGTATCATTGAATTATATATCTTTGGCACGACCTCGTTCAATGGGAATTTAAGAATGCTTAAATTAATTATTATTAACCTTGCGCATTCAGAAATGTTTATAGAGTGAGCATTACTATATAAGCACATACTTGGCTAATGATTATCGCTATGGCGCTGTTAAATCTCAGCAAAAAGCCTAAGAAGACTGCCTTGAATTTATAAAGAATTATTTTGCCATTGCTCGGGTCTTATATGAGACACTTGACAGCAGTTATGAAACTCGTACGACTCATTGCTGTTGACTTTTTTATTTTTAATAAAATTTAGAAAAGGGGGTTACTTCTTCGTACCAAGAATCCACTCGACTTCTGTGGAACGTAGCAATTATTGTTTAACATCAAAATGTTATGTCGGTCAACACCTCTTGCTGTACAAGCGCCTATTATTCTTTTACATAACTATTAATTACTTTGCATATTTGTAGAAGAGAGATATGGAATGGCAATCAAGTGCTGGTTGATTTATGAGGACTAGATAATTATATTAGAATTAATTATTAAGCAAGATATGATTTCTTGTTTTTAGTTCGCCATCATCGTAATGCGTGTCAACCTTGTCGAAATAATAACACTCAAGCGGCTTGATTATTGTACTGGAAAAAGTCATTGGAATCAATAGAAAATTATTAAAAATAATTAATTATACGATGATTATAATTCGAACAATTATTCAAATTAGTGTATTATAATATACGATCATGGACAAAATTAATTGATCGATTTACGTGGAGCAACCTGTACAGTTAGAATAAGAAAGTATCCCTGCAGCATAAGAAATTTATAATCGTATCGGAATTTTTCTTATCATTCTTACCAAATTAAATTTTTTATCAAGAAAAGTACACGTTTACAAAGACTGTAATAAAGCTGTACCCGTGTAAGAAACTTTTTATAATTATCCTGACTTGACTAATAACACAACACTGTCTGTAATTATTTTCTTTTGCGGAAGTGACGACTTTAATTCCTATTACTATTAATACAGAATTTGCATACATCTGTGGAGGACGATTAAAATACTTATTTCCTTGATAAATCAAAAAAAGAAGAAATTAATAAATATCTTTTATTCATTTACGAATATGAACATTTCTTTTATTCAAAATTTCAATGTCAAACAGAGCATTGTTTATGTACAAGTGTTTTAATAATCATTCTCAAATCTTATTCGACAAAATTGATCATTTATATCTGTCTAATCTGAAAATTCATGTTATGCAACATACCAATTAATTAACATCTTCAGGAGGAAGCGTTCGCGCCATTTTGAAGCAAACTCCTTCTACCATTGCTTTCTTTCCGACTTCATCCTGCGGTAACACCGACATGCGGCTCTGTAAAAGTTATTAACATTACCCGATTCTGTCAATAACGATCATCGATCACTAATCATCCTCAATCAACGTAATATTTAGATCAAAGATTTAGTAATCGCGCGATTCCGTCTATACAGAGAGTTCAGGTGTTTGATAATACGTAATGATCTCCTTGTAATTACAAATATCTCACCGTGGCAGTTCGTTCATTAGAATTCATATACCCAATAATCATTGAGTTAGTTGAATGACTCCAAAGAAAATCACCAAATCCTTCCAATGAGGAATACTTGATAACGATAACCCCGCCGAGCTTCTGTTCCAATCCACGTAAAAATGTTGAATCTAGCAGCATAATAATTCCTTTCTTTTTAATATAATTAAAGAAGAGTTACTTCATCGTCAGGTTTCAATGATGATTATATGTTCTTTGAATATAATACAAATGTTCTACCTATAAAATCATTTTTCATGGCCTGATGCAATCCTGTTGTCGGACATGATGTCTTTGAAATAGCTTCTGCAACTGAACGAGCTAATGTCGTACGGATGAGGTGTTCTCCACATCCTGTCGAACTCGAACCTACTGAATAATCTGCATTTTGTGCCCACACTCCACTACCCCATACGCCAGCCTAAATTCACGATTAAATGAAATTAATATGACGCAATAATTCTATGCAGAATATTAGTTTTTATGCCACTCACTAATAAAATACCTGTTATATTGTTTTTTGCAAGTAAAATTATTATTAAAACACATGTTCGATGCTGTTTTAAGCTATAGTTTTTTTTGTTTAATATTACACAGGAACTCCAGGCCTTTACAGTGTTTTTTATATGCAAATTCAAATTGATCATTAATTACCTGTCCCACTCGTCCAGGGTATTTTAAGATGATTCCACCACTAGAGCAAGCCGATGCAATATTTCCAAATTCATCAACACACACTGCACCCACTGTGTCCATTCTCTTTTTTACTTGCTGCAAGGTTAAATTTGAGAACAATAGTAAAATTTATAGTACGTTATGATCGTGTAAGTAGGATAAATGTTTTTTTTGTGATGCAATTAAAGACTGAAAGTGTGTTAGTACAATACCTTTAACACTTCATCCCCATGATCTTCTACTTTTCTTTTATAGTGCTTGTATACCTTTCGGGCCTTTACTGAAATAAGAATTTATTACTGTTTTATGTGAAGCAAATGAGTAATGGTAGTTCTTTATACAAATACAATTTTTGAAGATTGATTATTCTATATGGTTTAGGTAAAATATTTCTATTAAAATATTTCTATTAAAATATTAAGCTTGGTTCAAGACATACCTGATATCAAATTATCTGGTGGTAGAACTTGTATTCCCATTTCTTTTGCCCAATCATGTGCACCAGATCCAACTAAAATACTAAATTCAAACCAGTTTGTAGCGAGTGTATGGATGAATGTTTGAAATGCATTAATTCATGTAAATTACCTAGGTGGAACTCTCCCACATGAAATTTTAACAGATTGTTGCTGACATAAACATTTTGCCAATAAAACTGGATTTTTTATACCCCCAACTGCACCAACTGCACCAAATTGTAGACTCAAGCCATCCATTATACTGGCATCGCATTCTACTCTCCCATCAATTGTAAGATTTGAGCCAAATCCAGCATTTGTTAATGATGAGTTTTCCAGTACCACCGTAGCATCAGAAACTGCATCCAATGCACTACCTCCAGATTTCAAAGTATTAATTGCCTAAATAAAAGTTATAGTTACACTAATGCATAATGAATTAATAAAATTATGTTCTGTATACTAGAATATATCCAAATAACGTCATGCAATCCATATTAGATAATTCTTCTCCAAATACAGATCAATTTCTAATAAATCTTATACAACTTACTGCTTCACATGCTACACGACATAATTTCTGATATTTATCTTTAAGAGTTTCGGAATGTTTTCCTGCTCCTAAAAAAATACAATCATTAAAATTTGAATTAAATAAAAAATAACAATAAATTCCTATAAAATTTTCTCAGTTTACGTACCAACATGCACAGCAATAAATCCATGCTTAGCGCAACTCATTACAAACTCTGGTGTTTGCAACTAATTCATCAAATAGATTTCTTTATCAATTCCTATTAAATAACTAAATACCTTTTATTTAAATTAATATTTAATACTTGAGATCTTTGAGAGGTTCAATATAAGTATAAAAATTCCAGTACAAAATTTGATGTCAGTTTCTAAGAATGATCTATTGCAGTATGCTACTGTGTTTGTTTGTAAGTTCATAAAAATACTGTATACAAAATTGGGAGTGAATTTTAAAACAATAACAAACAGTGCAAAAGCTATTCCCGTAGTTCATTATTATTATGTAGCCTATACTCCATTCTGCATTTTACCGCTGGAGCGCTGTGCAAGCACGTGGTGGTATACGGATTCATAAATGTGTATTTCTTTGAGTGGACTTGTATAATACGAGTGAATTATACAGTATTTATATTTTATCTATTACAATATATAAATAGAAACACTGTAATAAATATTTTTTTAAAATGCCAGTTATACAGAGAGTTGTGTAAGTAGAAAGATGTTCTTTATCAATTTTGAATAGTATACAAACAGCTAACCTCTATGATTTACAATCACATATTTATTCATTTAGAAAACCTACCACACATAAAGGGAAAAAAGCAATTTTGAAAAAGGAACCACAATTAATTGAAGATGCTAAGCAAACTTTGTGTATTAAAGGTGCTTCGACCAGTCAGATTGTTACTGATTGTATGAAAGATCTTGTAAGTGCATTTATTACGAAGTAGATTAATTTTATTAGTGTAATAGACTGTATGTTTAATATGCAACAAATGTTTGTGGGTTTCAGTACGATTTAAAAAAGCCAGATGCACAAATGATGCAAAAGAAGAATGATATTCGACCGTTTGAAGATGTCACTCGTATTGAACAGTTTTGTCAAAAGTTGAACTCTCCTCTTTTCATGTTTGCGTCACATAATAAAAAACGACCTCACAATCTTGTGATGGGTCGAGTATTCGAGCATACTTTGTTAGATATGGTTGAATTTGGTGTTGAAAATTACAAAAGCTTGAAGGAATTCAAGGTTGGAAAGATATCTACGGGTATTAAACCGATATTAATTTTTAATGGAGAAGTGTTTGAAAACAATCATGAATTTGGGCGGATAAGAAATTTATTAGTCGATATGTTTCAACGTGAAGTTGTGGGGAAAGTGAGACTGCAAGGCTTAGAGCATGTCCTGAGTTTCACTGCTGTTGACAATAAGATATTGCTCCGCAGCTACAGGTATGTTCATTACTATTAATCAAGAATTAAAACAATTATTGTGTATTACACATGTAATATTTCAGAATACAATTGAAAAAATCTGGAACTAGAATACCCAGAATTGAATTGGAAGAAATTGGACCTCGTGTGGACCTTGCAATAAGGCGTACAAAACTTGCAGCAGATGATCTTTTCAAGCAAGCATGCAAGAAACCAAAGGAACTCAGAGTGAGTAATATAATGCTTTGTACTCTGTACGACTTCGTTTATAAATGGTTTTCGATTATTTCTTTATATTTTCACTTATTTTTAGGTTAAGAAGAAGAAGAATATATCAAAGGATACGTTGGGTACAACCCTAGGACGTATACATATAGGAGCACAAAAATTAAACAGTATACAAACAAGAAAAATGAAAGGCCTTAAGAAAACAGTAGCAGAAAGAAAAAGTGAACGTAAGCGAAAGAGCTTAGAGGCTGGCGCGACAAGTCCAAAAAAAATTCGTATCTCTAATGGTAACGTTACAGATTAAAAAATGACCGCGCTGTATATTATTTTCAATTGTGTATTTAATAATAAAATCTTTGTTATTATTAATTATCCGTAGTTTTAACATCCTTTAGCATATTCCAAGTAGACGTCTTTTTGTAATCCTAAAAAATGTTCAAAGTATTGTATTAGCTCACAATCTGCTATTTATTAAAGAGATTCTATAATAAATTGCCAAACAGACATAAATTACAGGTTATAAATTAATGACTGAACTTACCTTCACTTCGATTCCATGAACAAGTAAATTTTTTCTTACAGTGTCACATGCAGTCAATAATACTTTATCTTTCACATCTTTCTCTAATGCTCTGATTCTTACAGATGATCTGAAGCTCACAAACTCCTCTATAACACTTTTTAACTTGTGATCATTGACGTCTGATTTTACAGCATACGAAATGCCAAATTTTGAAACTACCGAAATTATGTAATTTGAAACTACTGCAATGGACCTTTTACTGTGAGACTTTGAAGTATCCTATAAATGGTGTATATATCGTATCTTCAAATTTATAATCATAACATAAGTTTTATTATTAAGAATACTGACCTTTGGTAAATGAAGCATTTTATTTCCAAGACTTATAAGATTCATGAGTTCATGAATAGCATTGGGTGTATTAAAATCATCGGCAATTGCTGACTCGACACGGTGTTTAGTCTCATTCAAACACTATAGATAAAATTAAATTATGAATATTATTATGAACATATTAATTAAATTATGTAATATGTTACCTGAAGTAGTAACGGCTCATCTATGTCTCCGGTACACAGTTTGTCAGCTACATAATTATCACAGTCACTGATAAAAGATTCGAATTTCTTAAGTGTGGATACCGCAATTTGCATTGTAATGTCAGAAAATTCGACACCTGTAAAGAATTGTATGAAACGATGCAGGAATTAGTTTTTAATTCATAAGGAAGAATTACCATTTCTATAGTGTGACAGAAGACAGAACATTCTAAATTGATTGGCAGTGTACGTATGAAACAGTTCTTGTATGCTGACTGTATTTTTTAAACTTTTAGACATTTTTGAGTCTCCATGTAAATGCAAGTGTCCGCTGTGTAGCCAATAATTGACCCACTGTTCAATATCATGGTGGAAACAAGATTGAGCTTCTTCATTTTCATGGTGCGGGAAAGCTAAATCTATCCCACCACTGTGAATATCTATGGTGCTTCCAAAAATTGTGCTAGCGAACCACATAATTTCTTAATTAATTTCCTCTTATATTAATTTACACGTACAATTTTTATTTAGAATATTTATTTACCTTGCTATGGCACTACATTCTATATGCCATCCTGGTCTTCCATGTCCCCATGGAGATTCCCATGAAGGTTCACCTTCCTTTGCTGCCTTCCATAATGCAAAATCTAATGATGACTTCTTATCTGGATGCAATTCATTTGGCGTTGGTTTATTTAACTTTCCATAATTGTGCAATTTTGCAGTATCAAAATATACACTGCCTATGAAAAAAGCATTACTTAATTTCTATCACCTATTTATATTTCTAATAAATATATTTAAATCAATTATCGCTTTTGTACAGCTTACCATCTTTTGCAACATATGCACCATCTTTCAAAACAATATTGTCAATAAATTTTATTATGTGTGGTATATATTCTGATACTCTACAAAACAGATATGGTTTTAAAACATTCAAGCTTTGCATATCAGCAAAGAATTCTTCTTCGTAAAATCTTGTTAATTCTTTCCAGCTTTTTCCAGATTCTATCGACCGTTTAATTATCTTGTCATCAATATCCGTAATACTCATTATCACAACAGGACGGATATTAAAGTACTCAGTTAATATCCTTTGGATTATATCAAATTTTACATACGTACTGGAAGAATCATACAGAAAAATATAAGTACATGGAAGAATACACATCGTAATAATATTATTCTTACCAGGCATGCCCGATATGAGCAGAATCGTATACTGTTGGTCCACACATGTACCAAGTGCAAGAGTTTTCATTTCTTAAAATTAAAGGTACTTTAGATTTAGTAATAGGATTATATACAGTAACATTAGTTTTAAATCCATCAGGTTCTATCCATTTCAATTGCTGCTTCTCTTTAGATTGCGTGACCAAGAAACGTTTCCACACAGGAAATAAATTATTCCTTAAAAATTTCATCGTTCCCATCCAACTCATATTTATTACTAACAATCAAAATTTACACTATATTTTAAATACATATTTACCATACTGTACACTCTGTTTACAATGTACAATTGTACATATTACACCGGGCAATAACAAAAAACAGCGTCGCTATCTAGAATCACTCCCGCGAACTAAAAATCGGCTATACAAATTACCAATCATAGATAAGTAATTTCTCTAGCAATCTACAATACCGACACAATTCTCCTTAAGATCCAAGAAAGCCACAGGAAACTCCTGTAACACGATCTGCCGATTTCCTGGATAAACTGTTAATTTCCAGTGCCACACTTTTCCACGCATTCATCCCTGAAATACCAATTCTCATATATTCTTGTACGTTCATACCCACATTCCTCAGGAGCTGCAATTACGATCTTGGCAAAGTTATGAGCAGTGGAGAGAAATTACGACCATCTTCGCTCGAGCCAAGGGTAAGGGATGACTCTCATTTAATGCTAAGGCAAAATTAAATTTATCACTCAAGGGTTACCCGTGACATTGACTAAATTAAACCCTATTACACAAGGAGAAACAGCCGACTTAGTCTAACCAAAGTAAGTTTAGCCCCCAAATGAAGTTCCATATTTTGAATGATTAAAAACATAATTTTTTTTTTTTTATTATACCTATTAATTCTCAGGGAAACTCAGAACATTTACTGCCGAAATAGCTCAGTTGGGAGAGCGTTAGACTGAAGATCTAAAGGTCCCCGGTTCAATCCCGGGTTTCGGCAAGTTTATTCTTTTTCCTGCCATAAACAAAGAATGCATACATTAAACACCACAAAAGAGGTAACATAAATATTCATAGAATTTATCAGGAATCGCATTCTTTTATCAAAGTACAACTAGAATTCACTTACAATGCTCATACAGTCTACTTTTTTTTTCTTTAGCAGAGCAATACGCGCTATTCGATTTAACTGAATTAATAATTGCACCAAATGGCTTTATAACGCATATGATATTCAGACAAACACTTTTACTCATCTATTATTATACTGTACGTCTGTGCACCAAAAGCTGCGTGTACTCGAACGATGCTCGGACGAATCCACGAAAGCTCACCCGGCGCTTGCGCCCCGATGCTTTTCGGCTCCCTTCGCCTTTACACATCTTTGGCAAAGGTGCTTTCCCGTGCTTTTTACATTGGCCGAGGAATCAGTCGGCTTCGGACATTCCGATTAGGATAATGTCTACCCTCTCTTGGAGATCATCGCAGCAGCCAGTGTTTAATTGACCGTCACGAGCTTTCTTGCGTAGAAGCTTGCAGAAGTGTATAACATTGAGTAAAGCTCGTCCTGGGAATACATTGCTGGTCTTCAAGAAAGAGTCCTTACAGGTGAAGGAAGAGGAGGACAAGAGGACGTTGAAATATCTGAAATCCTGGAACAATGAAAGTCGCTTCGTTCCTTCTTGCTTTGACGATTTTACTACATCCTGATTATTCTCATGCCGGTAAGTCCGAGATCATCGAGTTAGCACGTTTGATGTATTAGATGCTTTGTTTTCTATTATTTATCATTAATCAAAAGGTTCATTAATTATGGGAACTCATAGCAATCATCCAATGGAGCTAAACTTTACAGCATAATTATGATAGGAATTATGATAGGAGCAGCCTAGCCATTTTATGCCTGACCGAGTGTTAAACGTGGATTTAATAGTCTGGTGATTAGCTTAGCTTCAATTTCTCTTGTGTACGTACATTTTCAGAGTATATCATAAATCATATGATTCTAAGAATATAATAATTGACAGTATTACAAGTTTGATGTACCTTATATTTTGAAATTCTAGGTCCTAGATATAAATATATATATATGACTGAATAGCAATATGGGTTTACGGTCCTATGGGTACACAGGAATATATTAATACATATTGGTTTACTGATACACAGAATGAAATAACGGCGGGACCCTTTTAGTTGAGAAATCGGATATCGACCTGGGTCATATTTATTGCATTAAGCACGTACGAAATTGATGGCTCGTTCCCGGTTGAAGGATTTCAAGCAAAAGAGAAAGAAAAAAAAAGGGACGATCTCAACAAAGTGGCAATAGAGCTTTTATAAAGAATTGTTCCCAGGTTCTCCTCTCTTCGTTCTATCCCTTTGCCACTTGAGCGAAGGACGAGAACACGAAATAATAAGAGAGGAGCTCGAGCCGATCGATGATTCCACGTTAATACCAGCTTGACTTTTCAATGGACATTAATTGAATTCGTCGAGGGAAATTAATGTCAGCAGTATGTGGCAACAAAACGATCCAATATCGTAATTAAATTGACGCTATATAGAACGCGAAGCTCTTAGCCTCGTTCACATCAGGACACTTGAAGCACCTAGGAATTTTAACGAAAACCTGGACCAGCCGCAGGCAGCTTGTTAAATCATTTAACTAGGCCATCTTGAAGTTAACAGTAATCTAAGAGAATCATCCTGAAAGCACCTGAAGAATCCGTAAAACAGAAAATGTACAAGACTAGTCGTATCACTATGGAAGTTCACGTGATCCTGATAAAAAATCTTGGGTGAATCGATGTCCTGTGTAAACCACAGCTTAACTCTCCAATATCAGAGCTTCGTATACGTCGGTATAACTAATCACAAAGGACCCTGAGCGACGTTCATTTGTTTTCCGATCGGAGCTCCATCCAATTTTCTTTCATGGATCGATTCTCTCATAGACACTATACTCCTACACTGGCCTAAGCTCATTTAATCATATATACTAAATTGAGTTTAACCAAGAAAACAGTGAAATTGAATTGTTCGTTTACACGCTATAAGATTTGGATAACTCAGGTGCACCCTGGTGCCACAGCTGGTGCAGCAATTAGAGTTTGCCTCTAGAGGCCGACACAACTTGGCTGCTACTACGCGCGTCTTACTTTAGGTTCTGACGTTCCCCATCATAAATAACGATTAAGCTTGCCACTCTGAGGGCTGTGCTTTTCGTATACAGGAGGATAATAAGCATCGTTATGAAAGAGAAAATTGAACAGGCTGAAGAGGAAGTCGATGCTGAATATAATCAAAGAATTCTAATAGACGGTTCCCATAAGGATCACAGTAAAAGAAACGCCTGAAAGTCAGGAGAGGGTATATATAAGGATGAAAAGGTAGTCTCTTCTTCGCATTGATATTTTGCAAAGAAAATGTAGAAGGACTAAACGAAAGTGAGAGCAATAAGAGCGACCAGAACCAAGTAGGCTGACGTAACGTACACAAGAATACATACTGAAGGATTCTCAAAGTAATTCATATAAGTTTCTATTGTCTTCACTTGTACCAGTAGCATTTTTAATTAGGCCTCTAGGTAGCTCCACTACCATTAACATCTCTCTCACGTGTATTATACCTTGTCTAAGAGATGTGTCTCCACATTCCGCCTAAGGACACAGCTAAATATGTATCTTCAAGAACATGCCTAGCTGTATGCCAGAGTGTGCACTAGGTATGATTGTGAGTCGGTATCGCATACCATCCTGGTGGTTTTGCGACCTGGAATACAGTCTGGAAATTCGGGTCAGGTTGACGCGAACATCCTGACCTTATTATAGCCCAATCTATTTGAATCTGAAGATAAAGAAGGAATGTTACGAAATTTTCAAAAATTCTTGCAACTTTAATTTATCATGTTGTTGTATCATCATGACATAATTATACAGAGTGATTAAGCCATGTTGATACCACTGATATTCTCTTTGGTCTTATGCAGGCCAAGGTGACATATATATACTAATGCAATGTAAACTACCCTCTTACGGAGTATATTGTGCGTTAGCTGGTTTACAGAGGGTGCAATGCATGCTGAGTGCAGGGATCGATGCAGAACTCACTCGGTCACCTTCTCATGGCCCCTTCCACCAACCCTACCTTCAACCCTCCTACTATGCTCTTATACTCACTCACGCTCTCACGCTCTCTTCCATTAATGGTGGTAGTAGTCATGCAGCTAGTGATGTCAGTGTCAGGGTGGTGTTGGTGGGACAAGTGCCGCTGGTGATGACGCTGTTAAGAGAGGAATGAGTAAGGGGGAAAAAAGAGAGAGAGAGAGGGGGGGTAGGTAGTGGATATCCTGGAAGCAGAAACTTAGGCTGACCTGGTAAATGAATCCTGATAAATGGATAGGGCTTCCTGTCATCAGCAAGTTTCACTTGTTCGGGAAGATAACAAAAGTTGCTGAAAAGTTATTACTTATCCTGGAAATATAGAGTAATTTAGGATGCTTTTATGTGCTCAATATATATTATAATCTTTTGATCTTTCTTATAGCGACGCTCAAAGAATCGCCTGCTCTTTTTCTGGCGGAAGTCGATACCAGAGTAAGCACTGAGGACGAGGATGTGAAAACTTCTACTGAGGATTCCTATAAAACCGAATGTCTCGTAGACGGCTATACTTATTCCCATAGTCAGACGGTTAGTCTGGTTTTATTGGTAGTATGCTTTAGGCATTGTGATTGTAGTTTATCCGAACCTTGATCTTGTTGGAGTATAGATACCAGCTAGGGATCCAAACTCACACTGCCTCTGCGTCGCTGGTGAAGTTTATTGCTGGTGGCAGCGATATCATAGCTTGAGCACGGATTCCCCAGGTATCTTGATCAGCAGTGAAGCTCGTGATCTGGTAGAATCTGTCACAGGAAGTACACAAGTACCTGAGAGCTTTGAAGCTTCCGGTGAAGCAGAGGAGAATATTGAAGATCCCGAAGAACAAGTAGAGAGAAACTTGACTTTGGCGGAATCGGTAACCAAGTCAGAAGCAGGATCGTCCTCGTCGACGTCTTCGACGACGTGCCGAATGATGGGTAATAGTACCGTCATATAAAGTACAGATAAAATTATTAATTATTAAGAGAAACGTTATTGATTAATCTATATATTTATTTTATCAGGAAGAGAGTATCACCAGGGTGAGAGACTTCCTCACTCAACAGGAAATTGTGTCGAGTGCAGCTGTGGTCCAGAAGGTCGTGTCGAATGTTCACCAAGAGATTGCATCGCCCTAAGGATTCCTGATTCAGGCGTCCCTATTGAAATAGCTGGCGTCCCGGATTCCCCAGACAATTCCGACGTCGACTTTGAGGTTTTCGATTTGACGCAGGACAGAGGAATCGATGAAGCTTTCTAGAAGATCTTCTTCTAGAGCATCCATCGCTGGACCACTTCTCGATCCGACACTCGAACGAATATCTGCCTTGCATATCAGAACTCCCTCTGGTGGAAATGGACGCCGACGTCGCGACGTCGTAGCAGACACAATGACATCTTATTATTCTTATTCAAGAGCAAGAGAGGCTTCTATAGAGTCTTCTAAGAAAGTAACCAGAGGCAACGAGTCTCGGCTTTCGGGAACGTGCCTTCGTCTTTAACGTCTCTGCGTCTCTGGACATTACAGTTGTTCTCTTTTTTTTGTTCTCTTAAAATCAAAATCAAGAAATTCAAGAAAAAAGCGAAGAAGATAATCGAGGGATCTTATCTCGCGGCGATTAGCAATTAGAAACGTCTAGCTAGGTTTTCTATGACAACGCGCGGGATTCCGTGATCCTGGAGATCTGCGTTACGCGGACGCATCAGTTATCATTATTATTACAGATATAAAAATGATATATATATGAGATAACCGTTGTTAGTTTTTATTGATTAATCATAACAGACATCGACCTGGGATTATCTATACCAATCGATATGCACAATACGTATTGTATACTTACGTACATAAATATATGTAGATAATATTCGCGATATTCATAATACGTATTTATAGGCCGGAGGAAGTATTACGATATATACAGTGGGTATGTTATGTATCTATATACTTATCAAACATTACACGTAACGTAGAGAGAAAAAAAATGAGAATGTTAATAGAATTTGATGTGTAGAAGGATTCTGTATGATTGATGAAAGAGCGACGATAGGTGAGTTCGCTTAGAATGAAAAATCGGCCGTGATTGATATTATAGTTTCTATAGTCGGTGGAAATATAGCTGACAACAATCCTAGGTTTCTAGACGAATGAAAACGATATCATAGTTTTACGTGAATAATAGACTCGATTGTGATATATACAATGTCGAAGAGAGTAATTTTGTCTAAAAGTTTACAATTTATAGAACGAAATTCAATCGATAATCGGGCTGCGCGATCTTTGATCTCCCCTCGCTGGCCCCACTTTTTCTATTCAATAGGAATAGGCCTATCATCATCAAACTCTGATTAAGAAGAATCATTGTTAATTAATAAACCAGGAAAATCCATAACCTTTAGCAGGAGCGTCATCGAGAACAACACGCGTGCATGCGTGCGTGCATACTAAAGGGACTGAGTGTAATAATGAATAGTAAGAGAAATGGCAAGGATTGAATCTTTGAGGAATGATTTTGAAAGAATTGTCATTAGATTAAATAGAGGTTTCGGCACAACACGGGACCATCGTCGCGACTAGGACCGGATCGTAAATTTTACCTTTTTCGTTGTCCTTAAATTTAAGTAACGATCTCGTACGTCTTCCAGTCATTTTACAGTTGTCTCTGTATACCTTATTCTCGTGACATATCTTGTCTTTTCCAATGGGCTGTAACAATTGAATAAAAGTGACATTTACGGCTTAAATTTATTCTAATTGCCCCTGGATTCCCGCCAATTTCTTTCTAGACGCTGATTGGACCTTGGATTTTTAAACGTGACGAAAACTCGCGACCGGACACGAATTTACACGAGTCGCGTGCTGACACTTGTGTATCGTAGGCGTATTGTTTAGGTATGTTTAAAATTGTTAAATAATATAAATGAAAGTATTTCTTCTAAGGAACGTAAATACATGAAGAAAAACAAGAAGAAACAGTAATACAATATGCTGAAGCGATAATCGAGAAGATATAATCTTTGTATGTCATCTATGTATGTGTTTTTTTATTATCCACATTCGAATAAGTTTATCACATGACATTACTGTTTCCTCTTGCGTTTTTCCTTACTATCATTTCCCGTTCTCTTCATTTCAGACACATCATTAATCGCGTCCCCGTATTATTCCGAACGTGATAATGTGTGGTTTGTATAAAAAAGCGATAAACTTTTCCGTTTCATAGTTCTTTCTAATCAGCAAGGCTCTACTATCATTTTATCCTTATCGTACACTTTATCATTGCTCTAGACCTATTATCTAATATCATTTTCATCCTGTTTTATTCATATGGTTATGGTTATGATATGACTAAGTATAAATAATACTGTTACATGTGTTTAGCGAGCAGTATGCACAATGACCAGTCAGGATATGAAAGTATCCAAGCCCTTTGTAAGCTTAGACGAACTTTATGACAATATCAATTGTTTACCTGAATGGCCGAGGACTGTGAAGTTGAGAGAAAATGCAGAGTTTGTTTTTCGTGGATCCCAGTTGAGTATCGATGGAGGAAAACTTAGAAAAGAGCCAAAAGATGCTGTGCCCAAGACTATTTTATGTCATGATATGATGGGTGGTTATCTGGAAGATAGGTAAATTATATTGTGATGATATTGATTTCTTATATCTAGCATAATATTATAATTGTATAAGTTTGTGCTTTTTACAGATTCATAAATGGGTCACAAGCATATGATTCCTATTTGTTCTATCATTGGAATCTGATCGATACCTTCATATACTTCAGTCATCATTTAATCACTATACCACCTTATGGATGGATTAATACAGCTCATAGACATGGTGTAAAAATACTGGGCACTGTTATTACAGAGAATAACGATGGCAAGGAAGTGTGGAAACGAGTACTTGTATCTAAGGAAAAGTGTAGGGAGTTTGCCGATGCTCTCATTCTTGTTGCACAACACTATGGATTTGATGGATGGCTTCTAAACATTGAGAATGAAATTGAAGAAGATTCAATTGAAATGCTTCTATATTTTATACAGTATCTCACAAGTAACATTCATCTAGCAAATGAAATCTCTGAAATAATTTGGTACGACAGTGTGACCAGCAAGGGAAAGCTTCATTGGCAAAATAAACTAAATGACTTAAACGTGTATGTTTCTTTTAATTTATTATAAGTGATATGAAAAAACTATTCTCGTGTTTAAAAATTTACTGTTGACGAATATTGACGTATAACCGTTAAAATTTACTCGCTATATATCTTTCCTTTCTTTCAGACCTTTCTTCCTGGCGTGCGATGGCATATATCTCAACTACAATATTACAAAAGAAGGTCTAGCAGCAAGTAAAAGTTTAGCTGATGTGTACCACAGAAGTAAGGACGTTTACGTAGGAGTGGATGTTCATGGGAGAGGATCGCCAGGAGGTGGAGGTTTCGATTCAAGCGAGGTAATAAAAAGAGACTGGAATGCCCCGAAGGTGCAAAATTACAATTTTGTGTAACATTATAATTTCTTGTTCCAACTAACCATGCAAAAAATTGCTTTCTTTTCTCCTTGTGTAATATTACAATTTCTTGCACCAGGCTATGCAGATGATAGCAGCCAGTGACCTCTCAGCTGCGATATTCGCGCCAGCCTGGACCCATGAATACTTTAATGGAGATAAATTCTACGAAATCGAAGATACATACTGGGCCCAGCTGGTTCCTTACCTTTATATTCACGTACCTTTGTACGATAATGAAACCTTCCGGACATCCTTCTGTCGTGGCGCTGGAGTCAAGTATTATCGTAACGGCAAGGTACAATTTTCAAAGCTCTAACATTCTAGAAAATATATTTTAATTATCTAATATTTACATCAGGTCGAAGACAATCAGTTCTTCAATCTATCCGAGCAAAAAGTACAGCCTTCCGTGACTGTACCGAATTTATTATTCACACGTAAGGAACTAATCAGCCAGACACCCCTGAAGAAAATCTACGAATCCGCGGAAAAGATCCTGACCGTAAACGACAGATCACTCACGATAGAGAAGACAATTACAAGTCCAAGAAAAAATTATTTTGAATTCTGCAATACGTGCTCCTACAATGGTGGTGGATGCTTGAGGCTGATTACCGTGGATCCTAAAGTCCACCACAGGTAAGACATTACCATTAAAATAAGAAATACAGGAAGTAATGCTATAAGTATTTTCCATAATCCTCCAGGAAGTAACAAGTCAACTAAGAAACGCTTTCACTTAAAAATAATCATAGTTAATGTCTTTCCTTATTGGTACGCAGGCTGCTATTGGTCTACGTCGAATTTGCACGAGGAATACAAGCAACCATCATCTACAGGAATAACAGGGAAGATACGCAAGTAACAAGAAATCTAATAACAAGCGCTCCAATGCTCATCCTGGGTAACGATCAGGAACTTAAATGCATCAAACCCATAGACGTGGAACAAGTAGATACTTATTGGAACAGAAGGTAAAAATCACCACCTTATATTTAAGTATAACTTTAAATGGACCATTATCCTTGTTACAGCGTATATCCTACTACCATGAGAAGCATCTTCGAGGTAGGCCTGGCTTTTTCAGCTCCAGGCGATTACCAGGTCGGCGAGATCCTTCTGGAAGAAAAACAGTCACGTTTCGGTAAGTCAGGAATAATTGTATTAGAATAACTGTTATTAACAAAACACACCGCGAGAAATGTTGCGTGCTGCAAGTTCTTCTTCTGCGTAACTAAAGATGTAGACACGTGTATCCCATAATGAAGCACAGCGCATATACACATACTGTATCATAATAGAAATGAGTAGAGTAGATTGTCTAGTGTACTAGAGTTCTAGTGGTTCTAGTAGTTCTAGTGGTTGAGAGCCACTTTGGTGAAAGGAAGAATAAAGCGTTGCCCGCGGTTCGCGCATCTGGAAATATCTAAGCTCGCTCTTGTGCTATGGGTTCACGGATCATTGACACGTAGAAAGACAGGTGTGTCAAGTATTTCGCGAATGAGTCATTAAAATAGCTAAAGACAAGTAATCAACAAGAAAACCGATTAAGAGCTTCGAATACCAGATCATTGAGAATATAGGTGAACAATTAGAGATCTTTGCAACCTCTAAAGCCACTCCACCATTAAAATGTAATTAACCATTAGCATACCATACCACGATTACGACCCCAAGGGTAGCCACATTCCCTATGAATTATTTCTATACTAAGGACGTTCAGCTTCTGTTCGTGACGACGACATTCATGCGTGCCCAGTGAACGGTGTATTGTTCGTCACTCCTAAAGAGGACGCGCAGGCACTGGATTATTTGCACGTAGGCAGAACAATGGGATTCTAGGCTGCCGGTGTAGAATTCGACCCACGAATAATAAATGACGTTGGATTGCAAAAGTCGCAGAAGTCTTTTGCATTCCGTGACTGCTGCGCAATTCAGAACACCCAAGGAACAGTTTGTGTAGAGGAACGGGCACCTTCCGTTCACTTTGTCGTTTCGTTACTGCGTAAGCGACAGACCGTCTGGAATATTAGGTTCCCATTAAGATGCGTTCCAAAACACTGCTAGCGATACATCCAGCTTTATCGACCCATATTACGTTTAGCTATGCCGTAACAAGGCTATTTGTAATTCAACTTGTCCTCGACTAGTTTATATTCCACCGGCTACTATTCCTTGGAATGATATTACACTTGTTCTCTTTCTCATCTTATTCCATTAGTTCACAGGTAATACTATCCTCCTCTTGGTTTCCTTATTCCTTGACCTCATCCTCTTGTTCAGTCGGACCTGTGAAAGATTGCCATTATTATGTATTTACTGAGGAAGATCATTTTAGCTGACTGAGTATCATTTGCATGGACAGTACGACATATTTTGGAGATGAGATCAGTCTTTCCTGCTCGGCCAAGGCAAGCAAGTACAAAGTATCCGTGCCGATTGAAAACAAGGTGAGGTTTCTACGAGACGAAGGCAATAGTGAAGTCGAAGGGAATCCAGGGTGTCCGTATATCAATATGTTGGATAGAATTCAAAGGTCTGTGAACGGAGTGATATTTTTTTATAATAATTTTGCTCCTCTTCTCTTTTTTTTTATTACATACCTCTCAACGTTCTTTCACTCCTTTTTCTTCAGAGTCGACTTTCTCTCGTGGTCGATAAATTAATGAATTATTTAAGTGGCCGACAATAACTTCCGGCCGCGTGCCGCTCGTAAGTCGTCCCCATGAATTCCAGAGCAGCCACAGAAATTCTTGGACACCGTTGACAGGGTATCCTTGTTAAACGAGGAGAATTAAACGAGATTCCTGAATGAACTTTTTCTCTGGATTCTGTGACTTCATTTTTCTGCTTGAGTAAATCGGCCCGGTTCCCTTCACGTATCATTTACCAATACTGCATACAGCTTTGGATAAACCCTTCTAGATCATTCCTTGAGGTAACGGCACGCGTATACCTTTCAATAACTAGCTCGAAATCCAATAGCTCGAATCAGCAATGAAAGTAAGAGTATTAAATTATCAATTACTACAGATATCAAAGCGTTAATCCTCATCGAATTGGTATTAGCCATCGAGTTCGATCACCCTTCAACAATTCTGTCAGCAGGTGAAAAGAATTTCAGCTGCATATTCCATCCTGGATGCAATTGTTTAAAACGTTGGGCATGCATTTCTCGGATAAATAGTTGAGTAGAAAGGCGGAGAAACCTCTGGAAGTTCAGAGAGCGAGCCGGCAGCATCATCTTGGTCTCTTATGTTCTTTCAAGCCAATCTGCCACTCTTCCCTCCAGCTCCACTCTTTCTTTCTTTCTTTCTTTCCCTGCTCCTTTTCTTTCCTTCCTTCTTGCCCTCTACTGTACTGTATAGTATATAACTTCTCTGAATGTACCGTAAAGCCTAGCGTTTCTACTTCTACGTGATACTTCCAGTGGTAGAGGCATTGCGCTATAGTGCACCTTGCACGTGCAATTGCACCTTCTAACGAAGAGGACTTAGCACGAGATGTGCCAAGTAGTTAGCAGTGCGAGTGCAATGGACGTTTGTTTCAGTGAAAGAGGACTGTAACAGGTAGACATAATGGGAGTGAGAGAGATAGACTTATACAAGATCAAGAAGAGGAAGCAGTTATCACTTGGTTTAAAGTAACCAGTCACTGACCAGACGTACAACGAGACACACTTTAGTACGGTTTATCTTGGCTTTACGTTCTTTCTCTTTCTCTCTCCCTCGACGACCCACTCGCTCTTTTACCGTAGCCTCTCTCTTGTTGATCTCAGATATTTTCTCTTTTACCGGGTGCCGGCACGATTCAGACATTCGCTTGCTCAGATAGTTAGTCGTTCGCTCCTTCACTCGGTTGGTCGATCCAATCTTCTTGCCAGTATTGAACCATGTGATGAATTAGCAGCGCTTTACAGAAAAAGAAAGATAAAAGTTGTTAAAGGGACTGCAGAAGAGACAGATTTTTGACTTTAAGTGGAGTGATCCTTTTTAAAGTAAAAAACGTTATGGTGAATATGAAACTGTTTTCGTGTTTCAGGATCAGTTAACAAGGAGCTGTGCAATCTTATCAGTGATTGGACCATTTAATATCGCGAATCGTACTTGAGCTTTCTGTATTTTAAGTGGTTCTATAAGGCTACGTATGTTTAGTTGAAGATATATTATTTTTTTAATTTTATGGATTGAGTATTTGGATGTTAAGGACACTCGCGGAGACGCCAATGTGGAAATTATTAATTAAATCATGTACCAGAGAATAAATTAAAAAGTTTGGCTGTTTGTGCTCACGCAGCACACTCTCCGGCTCTTATCGTTTATACTTTACTGAGTGGACATGCAGAAGACTGCGATGAAGGATTCGACTGTGAGGAGTCTAAATTCCAACGACTCCAAGCCTGACAGTTGCCAGGAGTCAAAGCGCTCGAAGGAGATTCTCATCACGGAGAAGCAGAGACAGCAGCATTATAGGAATGAAGCAGCACAACAAGAACAAGAACCAAAAACAGCAGAAGGAACGGTTCCAAAAAATGACTCGAACTTGCATATGTTCATATCCTGTGGACATCTTCTTCTAGGTAACAAAACTCATTGGCCTTTCCCTTTAGAAATTCCCACGTTGAATTTGCAACCCTCTTAATCCTGGTACAAAATCTCTGATAGGTGTGATCCTGGTGGTCTTTGGAGTTCTGGTCCTGGTGCATGGAGCTTCTTTAGGAGGATCCGGAGCAGGACTCTGGGCAGGAGCAGGTGCTCTCGTAGCTGGTGCTCTTGGAGTCATAGCGACCCTCACCACTTCCATGGAGAAGTCTCAAAGAGGAAACTCTGGTTTTTCAACGGCGTATCTGGCCTCTAGTTTAGTCTCCTTGGCCCTTTCTAACATGGCTGCTATCACGGCCCTTACTGCAGTTGTCAGAGATTCCCAAAGGGTTCCCGAAGTGACTCTGCTGAGTTTACCAGTGAGTCATTATTAATTTCTAATTAATATATAGCTATCTGTGCTCATGAGGATTCACCTATACTATATCTTCTACAAGCTAGTACAAAATGCATTAGTAACCACAGCCATAACCGCGTGCCAATTACTATCATAGACCGTGTCCAATTAAGATGATCAGTGAGTAAGTTAACGGGCAAATTGCACGGCAGTAAGCACTAAGCTTAAACTGCTGCTGCCTCTGTAAAATCACCGAGAGAAAGTTCAATGCCAAGGCCAGGGCGTTCTGGAATCTCATGAAATCTCCCACTGGAGAAGAGATTGATGAATCCTTAGGAGCAAAGTAAAACTAGGATGCTTATATCAGTAACTAAATTAATTTCATTGTTTGCCCACACCAGGAAGAAGAAGGTGGCTTGGTTGAACTGGAAGGTGGTTGGGCTGGTCTTCAAGCTAGCATTGGTTTGCTCATCGCCAGCGTGGCCGAACTTCTCATCTCAGGTTATAGCTGCGTCACCCTGACCCCGAGACTCTGCAGTTGTCTCAGGTCAAATAGTGAAACTAGTGAACCTGAAGGAAGACTCAAGACTCATAATATGGTCCATCAGTGGGTTGTCACTCAGAATCTTCTTCCTAAGAATCAACCAATATACGTGCTGCAGCCTGTACTGCCAATGCATCCGATGATGCAGGTAAGGATCATTAGATTGTCTAAGTGATAATTTATTAGTATACTTATCTACTTGTATACTTGTATACTCATCCCGATTTCTATTTGTGCGCCGGCTATATCGAGTGGCAAGTAGCAAGAGGTCAGTGACACATTAGAAAGTTTCGTATGATCTTAGAACAACGCGCAGTCCATTACGTTTAAAGAAAAACTCGATGTGCTTAAGATTGATTGATTGATTTGAGCGGTCAATCATTTATCGTGAAAGTCTGCAAATTATTGTTCATCCATATAATTTCAATACAGCCGCCGTACGCGACAATGACTCCTTCACCGCGAAATTATCCCGCCCCAGGGATGATTCCTCCTCCAGGAAGTATACCAATCGGGACTCCGGGATACAAGCTCGCTGTACCTCCGCACCTGGGACATCCTAATCAACCACCATCGCAAATGGTATGATTATAACGTGAATGCGTTTAGCGCAAGATGAGAATTCCGAGTAATGCATTACTATTCATATTAGATGCGTATGAAACCTAGAAGACACCCTGGCGAACATCATCCTGAACAAATTCATGACAGGAAGAGACATCTCCAAAGTAAAAACGAGAAGAAATGCCAAACCATTGGCGAAGATCAAGTCGACCTTGCTCAAACCTATACAGGACTTGACAAAAGGATCTCTGAAGAATTCATCTCTATCGCTATGGATCCTGAGAGGAAATCTAAAGCCTCGAGTAGTCTAAGCAGTGACATTGGTACCAGGAAGTCATCTTGAGGGCATGTAAGAGAATAATTAATACTGAACTTGTTTTCCCTTGCTAATTCAATTTGGATAGAACAAAAGTCGAGCAGTAAATATAACCTAATTCTAATCGAGACAGCAAAAAGAGAAGTGTAAAGCTTTTCTGTTTCTGCCTTGATACTTTTAAATTCTTCTGTGGATGTGCCTTTCTGAGTGTATGAGAGTGTGTATACCTATCAATCTGTGTACATAGTATACCTGTATGCCTCCTCAATGTGTTCTATCTCTGCGAGATTGTCTGTATATATGTATCTATAGAATATAAATAAACTGGCACTTTGTTTTGCGCAATTGTATTTATCACTTTATTCAAGTGTCTCCTCCTCCTCCGCTGAGCTTTTGCTAGTGGATGGTTTTATGCATCTGTGATGCTCAACATACAAAGCATCGATAGTCTCCAGATTTCTTTTATAAGTCTTACGCTGCTTTGACAACTCCTCCTCAAGAATCTTCTTCTCTTTACACAACAATCTTGGAATGTGGGATTCCTGCGCCTTCCTCTCAGCTGCGAGTAGGCGGAATTTATTAAGGAACTTCTGAAGGTTTGCATTTTCCTCCTGGAGACGATTCAGTTCTTTCTTCAGCCACTGACCGCGCATAAATACTTGATGAATCAATTTATCAAGTACATGAGGATCTCCAGACATCTCATTACGTTTCTAAAATAACAAAAACTTTCTCTTCCTCGTATCAAATCAATTAAAGATATTCTATAAACATCTCGTCATTCTAATTACAACTGTAATAAGCTTCGCTATCTTCGCCCTATTCTTCCCATTAGCTGCCCAATCAAATCTTGGCGATACTTCCAACAATCGCTGTCGAATTCTCATAGTCCTCTGGAGCATCGCATCCGTTAGATTATGAAACTTTTGCTTTATATCATTCTGCGTGTTCATCATGACGTCCGCCTCATCTTGTACCTGTTGCTCATTAATTAAAAATGGTAACGCAATATCACTTCATCCGGCAGCAGGTATACTGATCTCTCCAGGATTCCGGGGAATCCCCGAAGGAACACAACAAGGAACGAAAAGCAAAGACCATATAAACTCACCCTACGTTCGACGGTGTCCTCGACGATTTCACGAAAGAAATTTAAATCCTTATCAAGAATCTCCCGAAAATTTCCACAACGGTCAGACACGTGCGACGTAAGACTAAATATAAATTCTGCAGCCGTTGTTATCTCGCCATTTGTTACTTGTTCGCAAACTTCTTTTATGCCTTCGGAATCTGTCTTTATTCAGATAATAATAATAGTCAGTCAGGTCGTAATAATTTTGATATATTTGAATTTGGCGGGAAGCTGGTTTTACCGTTATACGTAATGTACTTACGCGTGAGCCAAGTTGCGCTATTACATCCTTTCTCGGGCAAGGACCTCTCTGTTTGTGCAATTAAATAGATTATCTTTAGTAACGGCAGACATGCTCGTTAAGAATATTTAGATCATCTAACAGGAATCTAATATGCTGCATATACCAAGGCGACGGAGCTACTGGAATTCTCTTCAAGATCCTTCGTACAAATGGCTGAAAAATCCGCAGGCAAATCCGCACCCGATTGAACAATGTATCTGATGTAACGAGCATATTCGTTCCGTGCTTGACGATCCTCGTTATTCTGTACTTCTTTGCCGATTTGTTTCAGCCAACCAGCCACTGTCCTTCTCTCTGTACGATTGAAGATTTAATATGGTAAAGATTCCGAATTGTTGAATCCAGACCTTCACTAGAATATTGTTTTATGTCGCGTGCTATGTCTCGCAGAACTTCGCGGAACGTCTGGTCCAGCCACTCTGCCATTTTGAGGTCACATTAGAATTTAATGATAACCATCCGAACTTGTGATACCGTAATGCTCGATTTTGAGATTGACATGAGTCATTTTTTTCTTCGATGACAGACGCGCGTTATTATCATATAACCTAGGTATACGGCATGTTCGGATATAATCGTATTTTAGAAATCAAAAATAGAATACAAAGAAGTATTTTCTAATTACGAAATATTTACTGGAAAAAATAACCCTTTGGCTGTAATATCATTAACGTTTGAAAATTGGCATGCCGTGAAGTTGTTTGACAGAGTCATCTTTACCAGACTGTTGCAACTTAGTTGTTTGATCTAGTGTCGCACTGATAGATGGAGCTACGTGCATCATCCAAAAGGCGCCATTTCCTAATAGTAGATTTATCTATGAGCCACCTGTCCTTTACAAATATTGGGATTACCCGATTCCATTCGTTCGAGCTTATAATTATTAGCCGCCATTTTATGGACGTGGTTTGAATTCACTGTAAATGTCAACATCATTTTGTCTGTAGATTCATTTACACGTGTTTAACAGAGAAGTAATGATGATTGCGAGTATCGACAATGAATTACCAAATATCCTTTATCCATATTCATCATTAAAAAATTAATGTCCAATAAAAGATTAATAATTCTTATACAACTTCCACGAACAATCCACGCATTGTACGTATATTGCAAAGGATTACAGTAAATATAAGCGTCACGATAAAACATGTATAGAGAAAGTCCCGGAGCAAAATTTGTTTAATAAATCGCTGCTTTACAATATAATTTATAAAAAATAATAAACCGTTGTATTCCTTCTGCACGAATTTTGAATAATGATTGATAATTAGATGGCTTGATTAATCATTAAACGACCTAGAAACAGATTCTCTGTATCGTCATCAAACTATCCTGAAAGAGCATCCTGATAAACTGACAATGCGTAACGTAACTCCTCTACTATGTTCTTTTGCGCGAGACACCCACTCCTTAATAAAAACTAGTTTATCTCGATGTGTCAGAGAAGATAAGGTACGTTTCTACGGTACTCGTTATCACGATTGCGTTATCTCAGCCTGTTGATTCACAAATTCACTACGCGTTCCATCGTGCATACGACAAGGCCCAGTGTGTGTTACTTATAAAAATCCTTTAAAAAAAAGGTATTTTTTTTAAATCAACAACAAAGTAAGGAATCAAAAATGAGAACAAGAAGTATCCTGTACTACCTCGCCATAGGGCTGTGTAAGTTCAATCACGCTGTGAGGCGTCGTCATTTTTATGAAGCAGATATTCATTTCATTCCAATTTCCTAATACCTGTCAAATGCCTACAGTGATAATGGGCATCTTCATGGAGGAAGCAGAGGCCCGACGTAGGATTCTTCGTGGTAGGAAGACCATCACCAGACGTTATTACAGTAAGTCCTTACGAATCATGGAATCTGAATATCAGAATAAAACGTAATGACCTCAATACAAGGGAATATTAATCAACAGAAAATCTCTCTTTCAGGAGGTACAGCGATTCCAGCATGGGCAATAGTTCTTGTCTCGGGTATAGGAATGTTAATAGTCGGCGGGGTACTTTACGCACTCCTGAAGAAGTTCTTCCTTGATGCAGTAGATTCAAACGAAGCCCGTGCTTATCAACCTGCCATGCAGGACGAGGTTTAATTAATCTCATTCTAGATAATATCCTCGTATTATTCTACTCGTTTCAAATACCACAATTGTATGAGATGCAACTCTCCAGTCAGTTCTATCCAATACAATAAATGACGTATTAATTTTTTTTTTACAAAGACAGAGGGCTTTTTATTTCCGTATAGTTAGTGCTGCCCTTTTTGAAGTGTGGTGCCCATTACAAAGGGTGTGCCGTTTCTGTTTAAATTCTCAATCGCCTCTAATCGCTCCACCCTGTGTCTAGCAGTGGACCGTGTCATTTATTAGCGAGTGTATCGGGCTCTGTCGTGCGGCAATAACGCCTAAATTCTATCGTATATTGTACAATTGTCTTATAAGTTCAGGGCCCAGATAATACAATCATTCATTCCCTGGCTCCATACATTCCTCATGTAATTATTCACTTTCTTCTTAATCTTGACTTATGTTTCAAATCGGATCGAGCGATCGAGTTAGTGAGTTAGTTAGCGAGTGAGTGAATGAGTGAACGAGTGAGAATGCGTGTGAATGATAAATCAAAAGATTTGATTTGAAATAGCAAACTGTGGCGCTTGCTATTATTTCGAATAAAACATTACTTGTTCCATGAAGTCCATTAATTCTCATTGCTGATCGAACATCTCATTATGGCTCACTCGTGAATTACTCACTGGTATACATACATATAGTAGACAGTAAACTTTAGACAAATAATCGATTATCCATTAATCGGGTATGAAAAGTGGGCGGGAGCGAAGGATTATGCGAATTTAGAATTCTCTACGGTGATATTTGTCCGGGTCGAAATAAGATGTGACTACCACCCGGTTATTGAACTTCCGTCCTGTCAGGGTTTGCTGTGCTTTCTGGCAATCGATCACGCTGTTAAATTCAACGAAGACCTAGAGGAAAGAGAAATAAAGAATAGAAAAGAGAAATTGAATTGATCGAAGGCAGATCATGAATATCAATAGATCACGGGTATCGACCGCTTACCTTGCCGCATCCTGGAACATCCACACCTTCTATAGGTCTTGGTATTTCGACGGAACGGACCACGCCGTACTTGTTGCATTCTTCTTTAATATCCTCAAGGATATCCTCGTACTCCTCCTCTTCCATAAGCTCTTCAGGTGTGACCATATTCAGAAGACAAAGAACTTCAGTAGCAGGTCCACTGGTGCCGACCATGGAGAGACCAGGAACTTGAATTTGCACCGGTGCCTGAGCACCGATCATTGGATTCTTTGCTCCCACACTGGCACGCTGTACGATTAGCTTCTTGTCGCCAAGCTGCATTCCATTGAGTCCAGCGATTGCTTGATCAGTCATCGAGACGTCAACGTACTCGCAGAAGGCATAACCTTTTGAGAGACCAGTTGCTGAGTCCTTGACGAGATTGAAAGCTCTCAATTGTCCAAAGCTCATCAGCAGCTCCTTCACCTGTATCGTTTAACAAGCGCTTAGATTATATTGCACAATTTCGTTTGTACTTTTATTAGAATTTCTAGCTACTAGAACTGTGCCTGAGCTATACGATACACTGGGGACTGAGAGATCCTGTCTATAAATTTATTAAAATCGCAGAGTCCAAGTGTACACGTCGAAAGGTCCATTGAGAAAGTGCATACTTGAGCTTCTACAAAAATTTTTAATAATCTAACTACAGTCCAACCACAGCCCAGGATGATATCGCATAGTCCAAAGCTAATTGACAATGTAATGCAACTGGTTGCATGGATAACAGTCCTCGCAGCTTATAGATTCCATTGGGTACTCTCGCACATTGTAAATTCACCTGAAAATTCACTATTATTCTAAGAGGCTATACTTACACAAGGACGAGGAGGATGATACCTTAATAATTTTGTCGGTCAGACACTGGAAAGCTTTAAATTAATGATAGGTGACTAAGAGCGGGTCATGTGCAATGATCTAAGCATCTCTTAAAGGATACACTGTTCAATATTTCTCAACGGCATGACAATGCAGAAGACACAACGCACTCTTAAGGTCATCGAACATCAGGGAAGACAGGAAGCAAGGTATACGGATGATATGGATAAATGCATAGATGAGTGGACCGTGGGATGTATGAATGAATGTATGGATAAAAGGATTAAATCAATGAATTTAGGAAACGCACCGTCAACTAGGAAGTCATTCTTTCATCCAGGTTCTGCCAAATGCCTCTCCGGCTGGGCTGCAAACTCGTTTTGTCCCAAGGTACGAAGAGACATGATAAATGAGATAGGTACTTGCCTCTAGGAAACGGACTAGCCTCTCTCCATACAGTGTGGTATTTTGTCATGTTCAGTAGTAGTAGTAGTAATAGTAGTAGTAGTAGTGGTAGAAGTAGTGGTAGTGGTAAGCGAATGCTTTTGATCGGCGCGACCCTAAGCTAAGAAATGGGGAGAAAGGGCACTGGTATCAGTCCATGTTCTTCCTTTATATTTTCTTTTAACCAAACGATTTTCCCTTTTTTTTTCAATATTTTTATTCCCTGTATCACGAGTCCCATACGTCACTCTCTCAAACACACACTGAATCATTAATCTCATGCAATGCATTCATTTATTCATTCACAGTATCATACTATGTATTTTCATTCATTCAGCCTCGGTTCTTTATTCCTTTTTTCCGCTAAAAAAAAAAATGATCTTGTACTCTCATTTGCACGGCCTCTACACGTAATAAGTTCTTTTTTTCATTATTTTTTCACTCTCGAATACGTAGACAACTCGGGAAAAGCCTGTAAAAAGCCTGTAAAGAAAAGAGCTGCAAGATGGACAAAAGTATATTCCTGAAAAGTTGGAGTATTCGCTGTATAGAAAGTGTATGCAATGTATCAAATGACCGGGATGAGACATATCCGAGTAATCAATAATCGTGTGGTATAATAAATCGCCGATAGAGCTTTTGGAAGTTCGGGCCGAGCCTGAAAAATGTCCATGGTACTTTTCCAAAATTCCCGCGCTAGTAAGGAAGCAAACGAAGAAAGGTAGACCTAAAAAGAATCGAGTCGCGAAGGTAGGGAGGACTCTACCTTCCCCACGTTGTTGGACTCGTCCGGAATATGGCACAGGACGTAACATCTCCTCGAGAAGACTCTTAAGATAAATGCCCTGAAAGAACGCGTTGATATCCTTGATATCCGCCTAAGTACACGGGGGATATAAAAGTGATTACTGTATATATTGGTAGGCCTTGGGATGGGTCTCCGACGTGCCTAGAAAGGCTGTAAAAGAATAAAAAGGACTGCCACGACGTCGCGCCACCCACCTAAATGCTGTAACGTCGCTAACCTGATCATCCCTAGGCTCGTCACCGTCAGCGACGAAATAAACAAACCTTGTGCTACGTCCTGGTTAACGTCACCGTGGTCATATGTATTCTACTAGTCGTTTATTGTGTCTGTCGTGGTCATCTTCTTGACGATAATGTCCTAGAGAGACTCTATCCTTGTCTAACTAGCTAGCTAGATACCCTAGGCGACGCTGAAAACCGATGGATACCCGAATACGTACCTCTGGAGAACTCGTGAACATCGTCTTCTGGGAGGTGTCTGGAGATATTCTCGAGAGAGGGTGCCTGATGTACCCTCCGCTAGATTTGCTAAATACCTAGGTTCATGATTTAATCCTTGGCTAGGTCATCGCAGTGCACTGATGAGGAAGAGGAAGATAAGGATGTGCTTCGTACTCTCAGGGCACTGCGATCCCAAGCCAAACAGACAAATGGCCAGTCTCATACTGTTTCTTCTCCAACTCGCAAAGCTTCTCATTCAGCTCCTCTTGTGCCTTCCTCGTTGTAGGAGGAATTTACAGAGAGGACGTTTGCGAGAGGATGAAAGGTTATGAGGATTAAGCGTACCCGGGCTATCTGGCTGTGGAGCGGGATAGGCAACTTAGGGAAACGGCCTCAGGGTTCTACGGGATAAGTAGAGAATCTGTCAACTTTCATACCTGTTCCTCGTTCAAGTAGTTGGGCAAACCGCCGATGAAGATCTTATGCGGTGAGTCTAGAATGAGTCAGAGGAGGAAAAGAAAATAGTCAGATTATTTAAAGCCAATAAAACATGTGTCCAAGATACGCGGGTAACATACCGGGAACCATACCTGGTACATTCATGCTCGGATTGTCTGTCATTCCAGGCATGGGTTGGTAATCGTGGGGCCTTCTGATCTTTAAACTCTGTCCTTTGAAGTTTATGCCATCGAAAGCCATAGCCTGCGTAGTCTCGTCTATAGAACGGAACTAAAACATAATGAAATTTTATGAGAATACATGAACCAAATACAAACAAAATTGTTGTATCAAGGCATACATGGATATGAATTACCTCTAAGAAAGCAAAGTTCTTATCCAAATTGATCTGACAAGCAAGAACTGGATTGCCTGCAGCTTGTGCAAGTCCTGAAAGATGCATTTGCTGATTAAAGAATTCCATCATCTCTTCTTCAGTTACACCGAATGGGATGTTTCCAACATAAAGTCGTCTGGCTTGTCGTGTAATTGTGCTGCCAACAACTGGCACTGCAGCTTGTGGAGTATCTGCTACTATGTTGGCTGGAATCTGTCCTGCTGCCTGCATCGCTTTGTACTTAACCAAGGAACATAGTTAAATTCTAATGTGCACAATAAATTATTTAATAAGTTTTCATTATTCTCAGACATAGATCAAAGTAAAAACCTGCAAAGGAGTGATGTGCTCGAATCCTGGAGGTGGTACATCCCAATAGAGTGATGGCTTTCTCCTCCTAGAACTGCGGTTCTTTTTGGGTGAGGTACTACGCTTCCGATCTCTGCGTTCTTTAGAGCGCGACCTAGAACGCTTCCTACGATCCCTACTACGAGATCTGTGTCTCCTGTCCCTGTCCCTATCCCTATCGCGTTCTTTGTCACGATCCTGACGTTCACGATCTGCAAATAAATAGCAGTAAATTTTAGCCACAAGATACAATATAATCCTAGATAACAAATATCACTCTGTACTACAACTTAAGTTAGGCAACCTAAAAAAAAAGTGATCAGTTTTTTCTGTAAGCAAACAATTTCATCGCTCATATTAACTTAATGATATTCAATAGTTAAAGTTCAATAAAAATGCTTTATACATCCAATGTTTTCAAATGATTTCGGCACGAACGCTTCGGCCATTGCTTTGCTAGGCACAACACTTGGGGGACATTCGTAACGATGAAGAGCACGGAACAGCCAGTGAATAAACCGCAAGCAAATAACTATATCCTGAAGCCTACCTCCATTGAAATCCTCGCCCATCTCGTTCGTTTCTTTCCCAATGATTTGATGAGGATCCTCGTCGAGGCAAAAGAGTCTCAAAATTCACCTAGAGAATGTGAGAAGGCAAAACGCAGCAAAACGTCAATCAACCGCTACCCTCGGGAGGACTCAATTACGGCGTTTAGTCTGGGATCATAAAGTACATAGAGTGGAAATCATAAGAAAATGACGAATCGTATGAATAGTTGCGCTAAAATGGTACGTGGTGTCGCTGAATTACTTGTCCAGTACAGAGAATTCCGTAGTTTCGTGAAAATAAAAATAAAAAATTGTCCACGATGCCAGAGCACAAGGAGGCGTCGCGACGTGGTTAGACGCTAGTTCAAGTACCCATCAAATGGTACGAATGACAACTTCCTTTGAGAATGAGATAACGCTCACGTGCGTTATCTCAATTATTTAACAGCCTTCAATTCATTATGGAACTGAACAGAGACCTGGAGCAGCGGTTACGAGAAGCGGCTTGTGTTGGGGATGCACTGGCTGTTCAGGAACTCTTGCGAATGAATGTGGACATTAATGCAAAACATGCAATTAATGGATGGTATGCCACAAATTTTTTTTAAGACTTTTCCTATGTAGTAGTTAGCTTCTCTGTTTTGTAATCAACCTGGTAATCAGTAGTAATGTATTCAATTGGTATTTTTTTCCCAGGACGGCTTTACATTGGGCTTGTAAAAGAGGGCATCTTAATATCGCAGTTATGCTTTTAATGAATGGAGCAGATAAGAGTATCCCTGCAGCTAATGGTGAAACACCGGAATCTGTTTGTACAAATACACAAATTCTGGAACTGCTGGGTGCTTCTACTGACAAAGTAGAAGATGTGAAAGAAGTCGCTGCACCAGTATTTGTGCCCAATTACATAAAAAATCCTCCATTAAATGTTGGTCTTGAACCTATTGTGTCAGAAAAGGCACTAAGTTGTCATGCTCATTCAAGGAATTCAAGTGAAGATGGTAAAAGAATTTATCCCTAATTTTACAATGCTATATAGTACTCAAATTGATTATGCATTATTTGATACAGAATTGGTGCTCAAAGTGCGAATCGCAAATGCGTCTGACACAGATTTTATTGAAATCGACTTACCAAAAAACAATCTGACTCTGGAAAGACTAGTGAGAGTTTCTTGTGAAGAGTTGGCAGTAGATCCTGCCCACGTGCATAAATTAAGGAAATTGCCGAATACAAAGTTACGTAGAGACAAAGACGTTGAACGTCTTGAAAATTTTCAAGAAATTGAACTTGTTATTGATACTTTGTACACTCAGCCATACACATCTAATGTTAATAATGCGGCGTCAGTTCCATCTACAAATACAACTGTTCCAGCAAATAGTTACCAGAGTATATCAAAGAAAGATCAAACAATTTTGTATTAAACATATTTCAGCTATGCCTAAAACAGGATTAGAGTGATGATAGATGGAATGATTTAATAAAACTTTTTATTAAAAAAAAACCTAGTGCCATTAGTCTTTATTTCTTGATTTTCTTTTTCTTAATAACATTATTCTCATCAGCGTTTTCACTCTTCTCTAGAGTTTTCCCAAGAGAATTGCGTTTTCTCTTGACAGTAATATTGCCATCAGGTTCCAACGTGACAGTAACTTTTCCAGTGAAGGTTGTAAGTTCACCCGTAACTGGTTTATATGCTTTTGGCCTCTTTGAAGGTACAACAGGTACTTCCACTTGACTGATACTTCCTGAAAATGAAGAAATAATTTGTTTAAAAATAAAACTGGTTACTAAACAAGTAAAGTTATTGCAATATACAATGAGACTCACTGAGGGTAACATAGATAGGGACTGCCAAACCACGTGACGTTTTAATATCCAAAGATCGGATATTATCCCAGCCCCCAGGATAGCTTTTTGCCAATTCCTTGCAAACAGCCAGAATATTTTCAAAAACTTGCTTCTCCGTCATTGCTGTGTGTCCCACTTTAACAACATGCGTATTGCCTAAGGAATGCAAATGCATGCAAGTTTTTTGGAGGGCATAATCGATTTCATGTTTTAGATCTTTGCTGTCACATTTTATGGAGGTTGGCAGCTTGCTTTTCTTGGTAAATTGTCGGCCAAGGAGTTTCGACAAATGCCCGGCAATTCTGCCATCTGTGAGGAAATAGTCATACGTGGAGAACAGTTTCCTTCTGAGCTCAAACTGTCGAAATTCTGTCTTCACTTGTACCATGGGAATTATAGTCTTGATTCTTGTACATCCATGTTTGTCAAGAATATCCCTGTAATGATTTATTGTTGGCTCGTAATCCCTGTCACGTCCTCTTTTGAGATCTTTCACAAAAAGAGCCACATCATCCATGTCCGTAACTAATGTATGTGGCAGCAATCTGAAACAACAGTAGAAGAGCAGTGTTTCTGTGGCTAACATTACAAATTCAGATATTTATAATGTGTATAATCATTCGGTAGTTTTGAATCACGAACACTTCATAAGGATCCATTGGTATTGTAAAGAAATAATCATGCTTAAACAATGCTTTGTTGACCAATTACTAGTACCAAATAACCAAAACTTAAGCACACATAGCACTTAATCTGGATATTCCAATAGTAATTAAATAAGCATTCCAAGGAGTGCAATAGCTCAATTAATAAAGTCAAATTACATACATCCTGAGTTGTCTAGTCGCCATTCGTGGAATTTGAATGCAATTAACTTGTATGAAGATAGGTTCATTCTCCTCCTTGAACAAAGTTGCCTTCTCTTCGGAGCGTTTCTTTGCCAATACAAGAACAGACTTTATCCCATCATGGATTTGTTCCTCATCCAACTTCAATTGAATAATATCTTTTACATCTTCATTCTCTTCCACTACTGCAGCTGCACTGTCCTCTTTAATCTTTAAAACAAAATATTTATCATTTCACACCCTATGTCTAATAATTAAATTGAAAAGTATAAATCTAGCTTACCTGAGGCTTTTTTTCCTTCTTAGCGATAGCGGGTTTTTGTATAGCAACATTTTTAAGGACCTTCTTAATTTTCTTCTTTCTCAAAACACGTGGCTCGTTATTCTTCAGGGAAGCCATGTTTCAAGCACGTTTCCGTTGTAGATTCAAGTGCGCATCGTTGCTGAAGCAATTATCTTAATACAACAAATTTAGAACGCTTATCATTTTATTTGATACTCTGCCCAATCTCTTCTTTAAATTTATCTTCTGACTATAATGTACTACCTAGATATTCTTCGATGCTCTTCAGTTATATTGCGTCTCAATATCACGACGCACAATTCTATTTCAGCTATTAACTCTACGGAAGTCCAAATGCGACTGCGCGCGCCGACAAATAACACCACGAATTACAAAGCTTATGAAGAAACGTACAAGATGGGAAACTCATAAGAGAAAACAGGTGAATCGTCCGATGAAAATCATAGAAGGAACAATTCATTTCCGGCAACGTGGCAACACTGTTGTATTAACATATCCGGTCAGATAGCGGGAATAACTTCAAAGCTACAAAACGCCTGAAGAAATTGTAGAGATCTCAGAAACAGCTAAAAGATTAATATTATTCTCCATATTTTCTTGCTGCAATCCACAGGAAGCAAAATCCAAAAGAAAATAATTGTTATCGGACAACTGAAGGAGTATTTATCCCAGATTTATTCTACAAATGATATTCTCTTTTTATGTCTAATCGACGCGACCATATCGGATTGAACTTAAAATCCGTTGTAAATCTATGTAGGCGTTCAGGAATAACGGAGCTACAAACTCGGTTTTGCATGGCTGACCAAGAGAAACAAAATTAACAATCGGCTCTGGCGGTCATAAAGAACGACCTTGTTGGCCAGTGCATAGTATCCTTTCTCTCTCTTCTTTACGAGCATTTTCATTCTCTTATTTCAACCTTCCTCACTCCCTTCTCTCACTTATTTTAACAGTCTACCTACCTTAAACCTTCCTACTACCTTCAATTTCTTCCTTTTACGACACCTTGCACGCCCACGTCTACTTCTAGAGTATCGTTTCCACCGCGCACTAAACGATAATAAATTATACGTTCTTGATAACTCCTAGGATAGATTCATTTTAACAGGCGATGAAGTCGCATCCGAAGAAAAAATGTTATCGGACCATAAATGTCAGAAACCAACATAACACGAAGTTTTGGAGCAAAGTATATATTGCCGTTCCTTTGAAATCGGTGTTGCGTCAACTAGAACACTAATTGCTTGTGCAAATAGACTAGCTAGTGTTGCGTTATGTAAATCCGAAAGATTAGTGAGTTAAAAAGTGATGGCTAAGGTATCGAAGGGGTTGAAGCTTTTGCTTCTTCTCTCTGTGATTTCTGCACTTGCTTATATTCTTCTCACTGGGTATTTTGCAATTCATGATATGGCTGTTAATAACTTGGATTATAGTAATCGACTAAATCGCAAAGGAAATTCACCTATGGAATTAAGCAAGCACTCGGTCAAGTTAGAAAGAAAGAAGTTTACGAAAGAGGAGGTACGTTTAAAATATTTCTCATCTTTTTTGAGATATTTCCTACAAGTTTTCATTGACACTTTTTTTTCTTTAGATTGACAATATGTCTAATCTTGGTAAGTGGCTCTTTCTGTCTTCCAATGAAACATCTCCTCCAGTGATTAATGTTAGTCAATCTACGAATAAATATCTCATTCTTATATGGCAACATGGACCATTCTTGGAACGAAGACATCTTAGAAGGTTCAGTAATAAAATGTTAGTTCTGTAAAAGTGTACTTGTGTGTTTTTGGTTCTATGAGATATCTTAACATCCTTGTAATTATATGGTGTGTGCAGGTATTCTCCATGGTTAAATTGCTCAGTGGAATGTCAACTAAGTTATGATTCTGAAGATATTGAAAAAGCTGATGCTGTTCTCTTTCACTTGCATCGAATGAAGAACAGGCAAGAGTTGCCAACAAGAACACATCTTTCGCAGAGATGGGTTTTCTTAACGGATGAATCGCCGTTACACACCTTTCTTTATGGCAACCAAAAACTTATGGATTATGATGGTCTATTTAACTGGTCGATGAGTTATAGAAGTGACAGTGATGTACCTGTACCTTATGGTAGGACAATAGATAGACAGGTTGAGGTAGACTTGACAGAGTTCTCTAATATGTTTAAAAAGAAAAACAAGCTCGTCGCTATAATGGGAAGTAACTGTGGTGGAAGCAATGGAAGATGGAACTACGTAAAGAGTTTAAAAAACTTACTTGGTGATCATCTTGATATTTATGGTCACTGTCTCCAAGGGAATACTGAGGCTTGTCCTGGCCACTTTGACAATGACTGCACTGTTCTAGAAACATATAAATTTTATTTAGCTTTTGAGAATTCCAATTGTAAAGAATACCTAACAGAGAAAACTTTTTGGCATGGTTATCATAAGTGGGCAGTACCAATAATAATGGGAGCCGCACAAAGTGAATGCGAGAAACTCTTACCACCAAAATCTTATCTTCATGTCGAGGATTTTGCATCTCCTGCAGTACTGGCTACTTATCTACTTTACCTCCATAGGCACGATGATGAATATTTTACGTTCCATCAGTGGAGAAGACACTGGAAAGTGAAAAACGAGCATGGGTATTTTGGTAGTGCATCTAAACACTACTGTCGTCTCTGCGAAGCACTTCATTACAACTCACCAAAGACTAAGACATATCGAAACTTGGAACAGTTTTGGAGTAAAGAGGATTGTACCTTAGTGGCTTGGAACAGATAATGATCCTACCTGAAGTAAGATGAATTTTAATGAATTACATATTTTCATAGAAAGTCTAAACCAAATATAATAAGTTAATGATCGCAAGATTCCTAATATATGCATGTTACTTAGATTTGTAAGTATTTAATACCAGTGTACATGATTCTCACACAATAAGATATTTATTACAGCGGAGTATCCACTGTAAAAGAATAAATATTCCAACTGTATTTCCTCTTGTCTCATTTTTTTACAATTCAATGTGCCAGTGCCCATTTTATACAATTTTTGGTAAAAACTTTGTAAAAAGTGCATTTTCTGCTGTTTCCTAAGCAGCTTTAAATATTTCCTCATAGTGGCAGCACTAGTCTCAAGCAGGTGCTGCCCTCTCACAATGCAATCGGCAAACCATTGAACAGATATTTATGTATATTAATCAATTTTCATAGCTATCATCGTCAAGTATATTTGCTGCCATTCGTTAGCGATAAACCGATAAGAGCTCAATTTATAATGCCTAGTTATATAATTACACCAGTATGATGCGTAAATATGGTACAGAGTTAATAAGAACATGGTAGTACAATCTATCAGGAAGCTCTTGTGACATAGAATTTTAGAAAATTTCAATGTTAAACGCATCGACTTCGCTTTTTATTCGTCTTGCTAAATTATCAACTAAGCATATCGTCATTCTGAAAGATACTCGCATTTGCTTGACAACACTTACTAGCAGAATGGTCGAAGTAACGTTCAAAGGACATGGCGATCGTTATGACGGAATAACAGTCGATTCTGACGTGGAACCATGTCAACTGCCTGCATTTCCAAAACGTCTCCAAGGTAGAGATCAGCAATTAGGATTTAGTCACCTATAGCCAGATTACTTTAGACCCATTAATTAACTATCATGAACTCATAAAATAAACTTTCATGTCATTTAACAATTTTCTAGCATCCCTAGAACAATGGAAAAAAGAAAAGAAACGCACTATTTGGTTTCGAATCAGTTTACCCTATGCTTCTTGGATTCCTATTCTCACTGAGAACGGATTCAAGTTCCACAATGCAAGGGAGCACCATGTTACTCTGTATCGTTGGCTTTCCGATGATGAATTTTGTAATGTACCTCCTTATGCGCACACATTACTTGGTGTTGGAGCTTTTGTTTATAGAGAGAATACCAATGAGGTTCTAGTTATCAAAGAGAGACACTCTCCTGTTGTTACCTTGTGGAAACTTCCTGGTGGATATCTTGAACCAGGTAAATACCTATGATTAATCATCTTGTGGATATATATGCAATTAAACATTTTCTCTTATAGGGGAGAACATTTCGGATGCTGCCATAAGAGAAATTTTTGAAGAAACTGGAATTCAGGCAGAATTTAAAAGTCTTGTTACTTTTAGGCATGGTCACAAGTATGCTTTTGGATGCTCCGATATTTATATGATAGCATACATGGTTCCACAGACTTTTGAGATTAAAAAGTGCAATCAGGAAATTTCTGAATGTATTTGGATGAAAGTAAGTTTTTCATTCTGCTACACTACAAATACCTTTTCTAATTTTGTACAGCTGTATAATACATAAAACTCGATTTCCACAGTTGGATGAGTATGCGGCGCATCCTGAAGTACATGAAAATAATAAGGAATTTGCAAGACATTTTATCGATTTTCTTAATCACCGAAAAAGTATAGTTGTATCTTACGGAAGGCATCCCCTCAGCAAGGAGCCCATGTGTGTCTACAGTATATCTAAGGTAGACAGTTGATTACGTGAAAGAAATAGAACAAAACTAGTTAATTACATATGGAAGTTAAATAACGGAAGGGTTAAGATAGCTAATGAACATTCACGCAAGGTATTTATTTCAACATTCAAGTGACAACAATATATTTACAGTGTGTTTGCGTATATATAATATAACCAGATATATTTTATGTAAGTCTACAGTGTATATATCTAGATTATTTCATTGATATATCATCTGTCTCATTGATTGATAATTATTGCACAAGCTACATCGATATCCAAAACCGTGGGATAACTCTATAACGAGGCTAGATAATCTAGAGATTATCTAGATACATGATATCTAAATACCCATTTATCTAGATATCTCGAAAATCGTTCCGTCTTTCATTTTCGCTGGAAAATCTTATTGATTCAATCAAAAAGAGTGTAGAATAGACGGCACGAGTGGCTAATAGAAATCAATAACTAAACACATGATCGACTAGTAAAATGTCATTGATCAAAACCAAAAAAAAGGGAAAATTAAAAATAGGAAAAATGGCCATTGCCCTTATTCTCTTCGGTGAGAGATAAATGACGATGAACACTGATATGAATCACGATATGTTTTAAACATTCATTAACTTGAAATACTATGGGTATTGGTGTATCGCATTCTCGTGAGTCACAAAGAATGACTTTAATTATATTCGCAAAAGCGAAATCCCAATGATTTATTATTGTCGACCTTGCTTGAGGCTTTGTGCCAACGGGATGCACAGAGAAATTCCACGACCCTTAATTTGAAATCTTTATGAGATACGTGAGAATCATCTCATCTAATCCCATCCCATCCCATCTCATCTCATCTGATCATCTACTCTGATTTCTTTCTTTCGTAAAATCTGATTAATCTACATACAAAGAGCGAACAATACGCTCAAAAAACAACGAGAGTACTCTAGCGAATACCTTGTACAGGGTGTAACACGTATTTCGGATATACTGCCAGGGTGAATTCCTCATAAGAAAACCATTAACAATTCAATACCACCCAGAAGGTTGCAACGACCTAATTATACTTCAGCAACATCTGCAAAACCTGTCTGAACATTTTAGAAAGGGAGAGTTCAACACGAAGACATCAGACATGATATCCTAAGTATATTGCGTAAGTGGTTACATCTGACCCTGAATAAAGGGTATCGATTTAAAACTGTGTTAAGTTGCTCTATCTGATTCTATCCTTCCTGACTTATCCAATGTAAATTTTTAGTGCTCATTCTCAATAGATACTTCAAAATCTGTTTTATACAGTGTAATTTGACTTTTTGGTTTCTTTCAAAGAATTCACCTTAGATAGGATATCCGTTTACTATATGTGATACGTCCTGCGCATCGTTTAATCCTTCTGAAGCCGCAATCAATTTTAATTACAGATTCCTAATAAATACAGTGACCCCAAAAATGGAGCCAAAAACATCCTACAAAGCGCACATACAAAATAGAAGGATCGATATGCATACGAATGTGCGCGCTGGCTATACTTCATTCGCACCTTGCTTTAATTTTTCACTAAGGTATTACATACGTGCAATCATTCACACGTTCATTTTCACTCATGACTAACACTCACATTCGCACACGGTCAGCAGGGTTCTCGAATATCCACACTAGGATACGCGCTCTTGTCATAGATTTCTGTAGGCCTCTGTGAATGTGCAAAATGTGCAGTGCAGGTGCAACAGAAAATATCAAGGTAAAACGCGTTATTATTGTCCTTAATATAGTTTCCCAGTGACAAGCGCTTGGGAATTCATTATTGTCAGAATATCGTACAACATTATTGTCATTAATCATGAATTATGTCATCGTATGACACAGTACCAGTCTCCCGTCCAGGCATCTGAGTATCTAAGCGTCCAAAATTCACGAGTCTCGCACATTTATTGTCGGATATTTCCTCTCCAATCTAACCCGATCGATTCCCTATCGAACTCTCTAGTTCTATTCCTATACTTTCAAGATGATTAGGCAATCCGATCGTGGAGGTCATACAGTTGCAGCCAATGTCGTGCCCTCATCCTCGCCCTCGTCTTCCAGCACTTTTTTTCCTCATGTTTTCTCCTACTCCTTCCGATTATTTCTTAGCGACGATTAGAGATTGCGAGGGCACGGCTACTAGTGCAACTTGACTTATTTAATGGAGGAAAAAAAAGATAAATAATGTAGAAGGGCAGATCGACAGTTTCTTAGAAGGCCAATGGACGGCACCTACTCTATAGACGTACTCCTCTTCGTAAATCTAATCGTTAATCGCAAATCGCAAATGTTTTTATCGTTATTCGGTAATACATCAACTAAAGGACTACCGGTAATTAATACTTCTCGGATTTATATATACATGTATATATAAACATGCATACATAAAGCAAAGGCCTTCGTGAAGACGATGGGGATCAATCTAGAAGTTACTTTATGATATGAGTTACTGTATGATATGAAGCACTTAGCAATGATTGACATTGCATAACGTGCGCCATTGTTACAATTATTATTTGTATCTTGTTTTTTCTTTCTCTTGTTCTTTTGATAATATTGACCAGGTCGGAAGCTCTTCCAATAATCTTGTACACTTGAAGGGACTCATTCACTTATCTTACTTACTTGTATTGATGTTGGCTCTCTGGCTTATGTTTATCCTAGCGCAACAGGATCCTTATGGTGTTCAGGTCTAAGTTAAATCTTCATCCTCCTCATCCTCATCCCTTGAACCTCCTGTAGGACAGCACAGTCCTTCCGTACCGTCGCTTCGTATACAGAAGAGCAGAGTCTCTGCAGGTGTCACTTCGTGCGGCATGATTCCGTGGAACTCCTTGAGATCAGCCGCAGGGAACCAGGCCTTTTCGTTGTCGTCGATTATCAGAATACCCATGTATCTAAGGGAGAAAATTATATTTTAATGAGTGGAAGCATGCAGCCTTTTTTAGATGGTCAGGAAGTTGGCGATGAATATCGTACCTGCATATTGCTACTGCTGGAATCCAGAGTACGGAGGCAAGGATCAGGACGGCAATGAGTATTAAAGACCAGTATGGCCAGTCGTGCCTTTCGGTAATGCCTTTGCTTGGTACCCAGGCTTGATATCCACTTCCATCGACGGCGATTTCCACGAACGAGGCTACCAGGATACTCAGCATTGCTAATGGACTTAAGTATTTCCAGCAGATGAGCCAGTAGAGTCCAGGGCGATTACCGGTCATGAGTTCAATATCGTCGGCGAATCTGATGTGTATAAAATGATAAAGTCAATTGATTTTAATTGAAGAAATCAATGGAGAATTAGCATTCTGACTGACATATTCGCCTACCTCTTGAGACCATAGACGTAAGAGACCCCGATGCATTCGAAAAAGGCTATGATGAGCAACGGGAAGTTTCCACTAAAATTGTCAAAGAGTACGAAGACGTAACTGCCTGCACCATGGGCGAAGGCCATGGAGATGATGCAGCAAACGAGGCAGATGACTCCTGAAACGTGGAAGGAAATGATCTTGACTGTTCTATCGAATTAGGACAACTATGAATATGATCATCGTACTCACCAGTGAGGATTTCCTTTCGTAGATTTGGAAATATCTTCAGATCAACGATGCTGGTAACAACGCCTTCCAGGGTGCCGAATTGAGAGTCGATACCTAGCGTAAAGAGCATCAGGAAGAAGAGAACCGACCAGAATTGAGCACCAGGAAACTGATTAATCGCCTCTGTGAAGATGATAAAGGCCAGACCTGTGCCGGAAGCTGACTGAAACAGTATTTCTAATATATAACAAGAATCTGATTGCCTGAAACTTTTTAATATATTTTCACCAGCTTACGTTGTCCAGCTCCTTCTCCAGGTTGCACTCTATTAACTCTGGCATTATTAGATTGCCCAACGATCCGTTTCCATTGGTTACGTTTATCAATGCTCCAGCTATGGGAATCTTATCAGGTTCAATTTCGTGTCCAAATATACTGATTAGAGTGGCATTTCTCTCAGCTAGACATTGTTCGTATACCATGGTGGCTTTGAAACCGATTATGGAAAAAACAACAATCCCGGCGAACATCGACGTGAAACAATTAGTCAGACTAACCATTATCGCATCCCGATAACAATTATTATTAACTGGATTATAAGAAGAGAAGGCAATTAATCCACCAAAGGCCAGACCAAGTGAAAAAAATATCTGTGTGCCAGCTTCCAGCCAAACAACCGGATCAGTCAGGGTCCACCACTGAAAGCAAGAGAATCTCATATCCTGATTTGTTTCATATATTTTCCTCAAAGAGAAACTTACCTTTGGAGTAAAGAGATGGCGCAAACCGTCAGACATTCCTGGCAGTGTGACACCCCGGAAGAAGAATATTATTAAAACAATATAAGGGAAAGTCGCAGTGACGTAGACAACTTTTCCTGAGGAAGCAATTCCCTTGATCATGCACATATAAACGAGGATCCAGGCTATCACCAAAGCTAGAGCAATTTTCCAATTAAGGGCTTCCGGAGTGTTGATGTCGTTTGATATCATTAAGGTTGTTCGATACCAAAAGTATTGCGTTGGACTGCTCACCTGTTGAACAATCATTTTGTATATGCACTCTTGTAAATTTAACTGTTTACTTAAACAAATACTCACGAGACATTCTGGTTCTGGTGCGTAGGAACCATTTTGGAAATACTTGTTAGGACACTCAGCCCAGGGTAGCTGTGACTGGAAGCTCTGGAAGATAAATTATTCCATTTACACAAGAGTGATAAAACATATGCAATACCTGTTTACAAGAGTAACTGCTAGGATGCTTCCTGGAGGAATCGTACGACTTACTTGAACAAAATAAAAGAGGCACCAGGCAATGATGGTGTTGTAATACAATGCCACGTTGAAAGATACTACAGCACTGCTCACGCCAATTCCACCCAAGTACGGAGAGACCTGTCATAATTCAAAATTGAATAAGAAAGAAACCAGGTATACATAGAAAAGAAATCAATAACAAAGTCTTCATCTACCTGGTTCCATACACCAATGGCGCCTTTTCTGAGTCGTTGCCCAATAGCTAACTCTAGGTAGAAAATCGGTATCCCCTCGATAGCCAGCATCACAAAATAAGGAATAAGAAAAGCACCACCACCATTTTTCTGGGCAAGATAAGGAAATCTCCAGACATTTCCAAGTCCGACGGCGTATCCAACAGTAGCCAAGAGGAAGGTCAACTTGCTATCCCAATTTTCACGTTCATCTTCACCTGCTTCCGGTTTAAACGTTGCTTTCTCCTCATTGCTCCCCAGTTTGTTCCCTCTGTTAGTCGCAACGTTTCCCGATTTACTCTTAAAAAAGAGGGTCAAGTATTTAGTATGCAGATACTTTCATCATCTCATATGGTTACAGGTTTCTGACTGGGTTTCCTAAAATTCTTACCTTCGTATTAGGACTGGAGTCGTCGAAGGCTGCGTTAGTGGCCCCATAATTTCCACTGGATATATTCTTGTGATTATCGACGACCAATCGACCACGCATCTCCTTCATTTCTAGGCGATCGACGCTTTTCTGGGGTTTTAAGTCCCGCGAGCTTTGACGCCTTACCAAGTGTGCTGTATTTGCCATTTTGTCTAATTTTTAAACAATTACCTTCTCACTCTCTAACTCTGTTGTAGGGCTTTTCAAGAAATCAGATAATAAGGGATCCACAACACGCGCCCATTGACTCCATCCTAAGAGACCAAACAGTATAAGGATTTATAAAGCATTAGAAGATCATTTTCCACTACAAGATTTTTTGCTTTAAAAATTTTCTAGTCTAGACCAGAATATTTTACATAATGCATTGATAAAGGGCGCGGCGAGATGTCGGAACGTCGTAAGGGCAAAGACGTAATGTCAAAATCATAAAAATTGATTGACTGATTAAATGAAAAGTGATAAGCGCGTTTTTATATAGATCACAGAATATAATGTGCTGTAAATCGCGACTGACCTGTCGGGAATGCGAAGAAACGCGCAAGGGACTCCTTGGGGTGCGAGGAGCAGTTGATCACTGTAGCAGCACCCTCTACTCCGTAGTTGTAACTTTTGGATCTTGGGGGATGACGGCGGAATCAATATTAGGCGCCGGCGCCCGGCGTCGCCAACCCTTCTGTTGACCCGACGACCTACCAAACGAACGAACGAGTCTGAATGCTACGAATCAGCAGAGTCGATAACTTTTTTTGCATAATCAATGTATGATCAATAGTATACAAGAGCATTTGGTAATTGAATGCATCTATCACTATTTACTATACTATATAGTCTAATGAAGGTATCATAATTCTATTAGTATTAAAGTAATGTGCTAGAATTCCTACGATCGATTTATTGAATAGGTAAATAAAAAATTATGTCATCATATATTGATGACGTCATTATACACGAGGGAATTGAATACTTGAGTGTGGGTCGTTAAAATTAATTAGGAACGCTCTCTTGTCCCAGGTATTGCGTGAATGCCAGTATTCCTGAAACAGCAAAATTTAATGTTAATTACCAACTTTACGAAGACTTAATAACGCGAGGAGTAATTACTTATCAATGTATTTAAGATTGAATTAACGTACTTTCTATGGTGGCTCTTCTTTGTTTATTTTGAATCAATGATTTTGAAAGATTTTCCAGACTCCTAGGATTTTTACAATCTAAGGTCTTCATGCACATACTGATGTTCCTGTAACTGAACTTTTAGATAAGGAAAAATATTCTCATGGAATCTTGTTGTTTAAGGAACATAATGAATCGTGTATAAGGATACAGCTGATCATAGTAATTGTATCCATCAATAGCAAATTCCAAGAGAAGATTTAAACGTGGTCTTAATGGCGAGCCATCCAACAGATACTGCAATGATGGATCATCTAAAGAAACTTTGTCCCTTGCTGACTCAAGAGTGTCTAATTTATTTTTTAATCCCTGATTAGCGTTATTAAGTTGTGAGACAACATCAAGCACCAAGGCTATTTCATCTTCGATGCCCATGTTGATCTTGAAGATAAGTTTCTCTCTTAGTCCGTCCACGCTGCAGATCTCTGCATTATCAACCTCTTTACTGTAAAATAATGTTCAACTCAGTCGGTAACTTAAAAAATCTAGAGCATCTTCGTACAGATAAGATGAACAGAGGCCAAACAACCCCAAAAAGTAAATACCTGGTCACTAATCGAAGCTGTTCTGAATAATTAATTAAACTGTTAACAGGCTTATCAATCACACTCAATAAATCTCTCCATTTCACGTCCAATTTCTCAAGCTGAGAGAAGTATCCAATCAAACACATATGCAATGCCTTCGCCATGTCTTCAGTAAGTTTTTAGGTTATGGTCTGCCGCCTAGAGTCATTATCTAAAAAAGATAACAATTTGAGATCAGATAATTGACTACCCGCCATTCACAAAAAATTTGACTGGTTAATACGAAGAATCCATATTCTAAGAATAAAATAATATCTTCTAGGGTAACCTTTGGTGTATTAAACAGTTCGTACCAAGCTGTACTTGAATAGACTAACTAATAGTCGTCAGGAAGTTACAGAAGGTTGCAAGGTCTCGAGGGATGTGCATGTAATTTCAGGGGTGCTCAAACAAATTTTAGAATTGTTTAACACTTCGATCGATCATCTGAGCTGGTGGCTGCTGACTGGAGGCCGCACAACCACAGCCACGTTCGTACAGCTACTCGTAAGCCACCCCCGCCAGGAACGTAACTGGACCAGAGGTTGTTCAGACAGCTGAGCCAACCTGGTGGGGGTTGAAACGGAGACAGTGGGAAGGAGGACGCTTAATCGTACGGAGTGTCGCTCCTGAATCGACTCGACTCCACTCGAGTGGACTCGTGCTTCTTCTACGCTCTGACTTATTCTCCTTTCTTGTCCCGTGCGCAACTGTGTCGTGTATTCTGCAAGCCTTTAACGTAGCCTGGCGTATCGTTTCCTGGCGCGCGTGTACAGCTCCTCCTAGAAGAACAGTATACACTTCTGTTACCCCTTTTCAGTCATCTTCCGGGTCTTGAGTATTTCGTCAGTTGAACCGTATACATGCCGGCTTACATACGTGCGTAAATGAGCAAGTGCGTGCGTATTCATTAGCTTATTTACTTGTTTGTCTTTCCCCCCACTGACAGCTGTCAGAAAATAGTTTGCATATTATTAAAGGCAATATGTGTCTGCTTCTACGAGCCATATATTAATGAGATCATTACTGGCTAGATTTAAAAAGCATAAGTGACTTCTACCTTGAGAAAGAAACCACACCTGGGTGTTAGGACTCGACGTGAGAGTAAAGTGCCAAGTGCTAGTGGTTTAGTATTTGTGCGACTTACGAAAAAGTCTCAAGGGATTGCAGGAGATGAACGGGAGGATGCATCGTGAGGAGGTGACGGGAACCTCCGTCAGGGATAATACATCCCTCACTGCAGATATTCTCAACCCCTTTATACATCGGCTCGAGCTTGACACGACCTACGACAAGCTCAAGGTCAGAATATGCTTTTTTAACTTGCTCCAAGAGAATCCAGAATGCACTAAAGGATGGAAAATATAATTTTTTTCTGTCACTTGTTATCAACATGAATTATAGATTCTGATAAGGTATTGATTCGTTTCGCTAATTCGCACGTGTGTACATACTATTTCGAAAGGCGTCTGCTGCTTTTTATCTTGAACAAGCTGACAAAATAAACATTGTTTTCCACATTCGATTTCTCGATTCTCAAGGAATATTTAAAGGATATTATTCAATAAATTTAATTTCAATAATATAACATTTCGTTAACGCTTACTCACTACCGCATTCCTTGGTCTTTCCTGCTTCCTCCTACTTCCGCTCAGCGGCTGCTACGGTGTATTCAAGTCAACCTGAGATAATGTAGGACGACAATCTGGGTTACGCGAGTTTTCTCATTGGATTCGACAAGCATTACCTAATCGATTTGAACCATTATTGGCATATTTCTTCAGTAAAGATGAAGCCACTGTAGGAAGTAAGGAAGAAAGGATTTGGAACGTTAGTAAGAAAATTAAAAAAAAAAGGAATACAAGAAAAGTTGTCCAGACGTCCTTTTCCTGGGAAGGCAACAAATACTGTAATCATCCACAGCTTCTCCATGAGCATATAGGATATCAATCCTTTAATTCGTTACTTTCAATTCGACCTAAAAAAAATGTGCACTAATTATCATGAGTTATCGACAGCTATTGACTAATTGGCGATGGATAGGTAGTTCTCTGAAAGAACGTAACGTAGCACGCCGATGGAATTTAGAATTTAACGGAGGTAAACACTCACAGTATTTATTTCTTGCAACGTGTATATACAACGTGGCGACCTACACACATTTCTATTGAAGTTCGAAGCCTTAGTAATTCATTCTCCAATCCCATTATTAACATTAGCCATTTAACGGCCTTCTGCTACAGTGAGTTACGTGATTGATTTTCTTTTGCCTATCGACAGCACTTCTACCTACAAATTCTGTCAAGCAGAAATATATTCTATACAATAAAAATTGCTGATTGAATAAAACTCACAGCCACAACTTTTTATTCGCCAATGAAGTATCTTTAAATCAAGCTCCAGGAAGGTCTGATTTTGTTGAATGCAATTAAGATGCTGTGATGGAATAGATCTCTCATTCTCTTTCTCTCCCTCTCTCTTTACTTCTTAATGAGATTAAGAGAGAGAGAGGGGGAACAGGCTGTGTTATTATTTCTTAACAGTTATATTAAACTGGAAAAGCTTTCTATGTGAGAAATAGAGAAAAACAAAATAAAAAATAGAAAAATTAGCGCGTGACTTGCTGACACGCAAACGTCTTGCGTTGTACAAAAAGCATGATGCTATACGTGTTCGATGAACGACGTCGTCCAAAGGTGTTGTTACACTTTGATCCTTTCTAATAAATTAAGAGTTACTGAAGACGTAGGATGGTGAGAGGTGGTGGTGGTAAACGGTACCAAGAAAGAAACGAAAGCGATGCGACCCAGCCTACTCCAAACTAGTGATTAATCCAATGATGGATTCCACTTTTTACGTTAGACACACAGAAACTGTACGATAAAAACTATTCAGTGTCATTGTCGAGGTCGTGTAAAAATAACGTAGCCCCTGCTCCTCCGCACCTAGAAGAAAATTACTTGTTTATTTACCCTCGACAACGACGTCGTACTATCTCTCATCCACGCACATAGGACTGGTCAAGCAATACCTAAGGAATGCTATTGAATTCGCCATATAAAATAAGTATATATACAGGATATGGAAATTTTTGAAAAATTTAGAAACTACAAGTTTTACCTGTTTAAAATTCCTGGTGATCATGTACCGAATCAATCTCTTGAATCGTCAGTCATAATAAGCCTTTTAGTGTAACGGAAGTGTCCTTGCTCTTTCCCGAATTCCTTGACACAGTTTTTAGGCAGTCACTCTGCCACGCTGATGACGTTCAAGCAGACAAGCATCAGCAAAAAGTGCGTCTATGGAGCCATAGAAAGTTCTTCAAATGTAAATCTTAAAATAGCCCTGACTATATTTACTGTATCAAATGAATACTTGACTTCAGATCCCTTTATAAGATTCCAGATCATAAGCTGACCCGTATACAAGAGACAGTCCCAAATAGGACATCCATAGGATATCTATAAGACATTGACACATCCTATAATCGTCTGAAAGACCTTGAGGAGACTTGTATACTGTTGCGTGAGCATTTTTCGGCGTTCGCCATTAGCATTCGATGCACATTCTTGCTAATATTCTTCGGTCAGAAACATATATATATATATCTTCGTCCTCATCGACAAACAGTATGATTGCACAAAATGCCCGTTCCTTTGGAAGTGCTGATCGATAGCGACGTCTACTCTCTCGCGTGGCGTTGTTCCACTTTCCTCGATGAATTCATGGGAGGAAGACTCGTGTCAGTGTCGATGCTCCACGAGTAAATGAGAACGCTGGCAAGCGGACGTGGCCGTAACCTCGATCTTCTCTCCCACTTACTCGTCATAATATTTCTTTATATTTACATCGTTCTGTCTCTTCTTCTTTCTCCGTTGCACTATGCTTTACGAGAGTGTAACGGATTGGAACGGAACGTTAGAGGAACGGTACACGCTACTACGAAGAGAACAGAGGTCCAGGATGGCCGCTGGCTATGATACATTCCATTAGATCAAAATGACACTTGAGTGACCCAGGAGTCCTAATAGAAAGTTTTTCACTCCTAAAAGAAACCGTACAGCCGACTCCTACGAGAATTTGAATAATGATTAATTGAGAATTAGAGAAGCGTTCACTGACTGATATAAGGATGCTGTGTAATGGTACAATGAGTAATGGAAAAATGTAATTAGGATTTAAACAACTAGGAAGTTGACATCCAGAATAGTTTCTTTAACCAGGACTGTTTCCTTCTATTGCAGACTGCATTCCTCACTGTGGCTCTACTACCATTCAGGCTGGCAGCCATTACCGCCCTGGTGATTATGGCTTGGCTACTAGCTTGTCTAGGTCTCCATGGCCTCTCTGAAGAAGAGCTACGTCGAGCTCCACTCACTGGTTGGCGTCGGTAAGTATCACATTAAAAATTGTTAGTCTTGTTTTGAGGAGTCCCTTGGAATTTTCGTTTGGAGAGCCTTTTGCTCTTGCCCCGAGCGTGATAATTACACGAGGTCAATTAAGGATTCCTTGCGAAGTGTTTTTGACCCAAAAAAATGAGGGTTGCACTTTCTTTCTCTAACACGTGGCTTGCCCTGACTATTCATCTTCCTTCTTTCTCAACTGACCCGCTATGCTTCTAACTACTTACATTTCACTTGTTGGCGCAAGTACTTGTAGACTCGGTCAAAACTTTCGACCAAGTCCACAAGGGATGCTGACAATATATGTACATATTATTTGAGCACCTATGTGCTTATAAACGAGCACATATATATACACAAATTATATATATAATAAATATACTAATTGCTTAATTTCTAAAGGGCGTGCATGCATTAGTACGTAGTTACTTATTGCTGAAATTATTCAAAACCATACGCTATATTCTGTGTGCCTGGTAATTTATGTCATTAATCGCAAAGGCAGCAGTCCTATCTAGTCGAGCATGCGAGTAACGTGTCAAAAGTTTAAGTTACGTGAGCTTGCTGATATATACCACCTGGCAAATGAGCCATAAGGATGGTTCCTGATAGCAGTTCTGTCGATAAGACTTGAAGGCAATAGTCATTTGATTGGCACACTTGAAACTGAGCTTATCTCTTCAAATAACTTGTGTTTAAATACTATATTTCGAGTTCTCGGCTCGTTTGAAATAATGCGAATGATAAATTACTTCATCTATATAATCGATGAGGAACTGTTCAATCGCTTTTTTGATCTATTAAACAATCAATAACTTTGCTAATGAGTAGATAAGAATAGCTGAGCTTATTTTGCTAATACATAGATAGAAACAACTAACGAATGTACAGCAATGACGGCGATGACGATAATGATGGGTACGATGACGGCATTATTGTTAATTCTCTGTCATTGTCGTCCTCGTGGTTATGGTTATGGTCATGGTCCTTGCCCAATAACAGAGACATGAGGGTGCTGGTGTGCTGGGTCATGAGAGCCTTGTTCATCTGCGGAGGATTCCACCACCTGAAGGTGAAAGGCGAACGGGCGCCGCCGAAGGACGCTCCGGTTTTGGCACTGGCGCCCCACTCCAGCTTCTTCGACGCTCTACCTGTAGTCTACCTCGGTGGACCCAGCATCGTCGCCAAAGCGGAGACTGGGCGCATTCCATTTTTTGGAAGTAGGTCTTCTGCAGGAGTCCTCGCACCCATTTTCAGCCTGCTTATATACGTAACATGTATGAATTAGTAATATGTTAATGAATGAGGAAAGGATACCTGGGAAAAGATATATAAGAGGATATTGAATATTGAAATTAAAGTGGGTTATACCTATTGGGATACTTGGGGCTTTCTGGGCATAGAGAGGTAGACTTGTATAGATCTTGTAGAATTTATTTCTTATCAAGAACTTTTATGCATGACTGACGTATTCTTCTAGGATAGATATTCCACAAGTACTGCGACACTCTTCTATTATATTCTGAAATTTCTCTTTGCAGGTTTACAAAATTTTCTATGACTAACCGTTGAATTATTTTGTCAGTAAATCTGTACATTGCTACCAGAACTCTTACCGGTTTATAGACTAGAGACACAACATCATGGAGTCTTGACATAAACTGTACTCATCACCATGTCCTTTACTCTAGTTCTCTCACTACGTGGCTACACGTTGTGCGAGGAATTGTGCACCACGTCCACGAACACTAAAAGATGAGATCAGCATTGCTTTAAAGATTTTTACAATAGCCACGTGATCAGATAATAAGGAGCATCTTGGGTTTGCTTTTCCCTAGTTTCTAATTTCTATTCTAATCCTAGTTCATATGATTAATATGAACACAAGATATGCAAATCATAGCACGATGATCTAGACACACGGGTTTCGCACACGACTGACACTGCAGTGCAGTTTTCTTGTCTTTCTTGCGAGGACATAGACCGCATCTTCTTTTACTGCCACCAGGTATAATCTGCGGCACAGGAGTTTCGTCTTCGCCAATCATACTGTTGATTATTAGCTTGAGATCCTTCCTCAGGGTGGGTATCTTCTGTCGTTCAGTCATATATGGCTTCACCAAGCTCAAGGCTAATTCCTTGAGAAAGATACGCCTGGTATTACTCCTGTCAATTTTCCACTCGTGATTGGCCATGGAGAAGATTATCATGGCATTAATGGCACTCTGATCCAGCATCCCGTAGAAGACCCTTAATGGCCAACGTCCCGTCTTTCTTGCAGTGGTATAATTCTGGCAGAGCTGGACAAAGTGCTCGGCACCATCCTTCGTCTGATTGTAAAAAGTTAGGATCTTCGGTTTCCCTGTCTCCTCGTCATTCGCATCATCCCTATGCATCGTTGATAAAAGTACCAGGGTTTTATTGTTCTTTGGGATGTAGGAGACCATCGTCTTCTCGTTGTCGAATGCGTAGCACGAGGTGCCTGCTTCTCTACCCTTAGGACTCACAAATGGAACTGGAAATTCCAGATTCTTCCTTTTAAGAGGTCCTACAATTGTCAATTTGCACTCGGTGAGCATCATATCCGCGAGTAACGTTGATGTGAACCATTTGTCCATGGTCACGTTCCTGTTGGTTCCATGAATAGGTTCTGTCAGAGCTTTTACATAAGATGCTCTTTTGTCCTCGTCTGCTGACTCGCCGACACTCGCCAGGTAGGGCATAGCATTGACCATGTAGTTAGTTTTCGTGTCGCAGAGTATCAGGATGTTGATGCCACACTTGTCAGGATGATTCTGTTTGTAGACCCGAAAGGGACAGCGTCCTCTAAAGCCTAGGAGATTACTCCCCAGGGTGCAATATTCCGAAGGATTGTAGTATGTCCTGCAATTGTTGACGTAGATTTCCCAGATTTCGCGGATCGCTGCGAATTGGTCGGACACCTTCCTCGAGGCTCTGCTGGATTTTTCATCGAACCGGATACAGGCAGTCAGGAATCGAAATCTCGAGAGCGTCATCGTCGCGTGAAATATTGGCGGTCCGTACATATCAGACCACAGTTCCTCGACGCTGATATGACTCTCCTTCATCACCCCGGACATGTAGAGGAGGCCGATGAACGCCCTTATCTCTGCTCTACTTGTCATAGCGATGTACCTTGTCCTTTCTTTGTATTTTGCCGCCTTCTCGGCGATCTCTTCATTTGTATTTAATACTATTTTGTCTATTATCTCTTCCGGAATTATTAGATTCCATGAGTCTAGGATGGAAATGCATAATGGAGATGTTACGTTAACTCCTGGTAGACGGAATGTATTCATCCCCATGGCAATACGAGTACTTGTTGTATTGGGGTCAGGATTACATACCTCTGCTCGTGGTTCTGTTTTCGTTATGATTTCATCTGGATTTACAGTTTTATTAATTTCTACATCATTTTCAGCATCGCTGTCATTTTCAGACACTTCCAGTATGCGATCTTCGTCACTGCACTCACTGTCCGACACAAAGATCTTTGTACCTTCTTCGAAACCTGATAAATTTCCATGTAACACCGAATCCACATTCTCTTCACTCATATTACTGGAATTCATTTTAAAACTTTAATGATAAAGAGAAATGAAGTTTCAGTGTCTCAAGGTGTCAGTGACCATTACTTTATCATTTTCAATGAATTGTCACATTTCATATCTCGAAGGCTATTATCCAAATCCCCAGGAAAATTTCTTAGTAGCACAGTCTATACATACTGCATTGAACATTTGCTCAAGAAAGGCATTCTCATGCGTGTATATGCCCTTTGCCTTAAATAGGCTTAGGCTACTTGGCATACACTTATTTGCTGGCATCGGTAATCCTTATACTTTGTGTTTTCTGTTGTTTATGTTTATGTTCTATCATATATCTTGATAGGCCTTAATATCAATCAGCTGCTAATTTTACTATATAGATGATACATGTATTTCAAACTAGGGATCTTCCCATGTGTTTCTTTGGAAACTCTAGGTAGAACGAAGAGTCCTCGATTTCGTTCTCAGCTCTCAGGATTGTCTTTAGATAGTTTTTCACAAAAATGTTCTCTGTCATGTTCGATGATTCATTATACATAATACTAGTTCAAATCTTGTCTCAGAAATGGTGAAGAGATTGCTTGAGTAATTTTTAGAAAGCTGTCATAGCAGTATTGACCACTGTCAAGGAACAATTTCATATCTTCTTGGGTACAAAACAACACACCTCTGCTTTCGTTGAAGATACTGATTTCTTTGCCACAAACAGGATATATCTCGCCACGTTTCACTTGATTCTGATGCCCATTTGTGTAAAAATATAACAACTAGTACAGATGATTAAGCTTCTTTCGACATATTTGTTCTTTTCACTCAAATTTTTAGACTATTATTATTCCACGTAGGTAGCGACATCTAGAAATGTACAGTCAAAACGATACGTCGCTACATCACCGGCGGAGTAACACTTGTATATAGTACAACAATTTATAATAAATAAATATATATATTTATTATGCAATATATGGTGGATGGGATGTAAAATTTAATGTATTAACTGTAACTAACAGGAAATTAACTGATCGAGGGTGAATCAATGAGTGTAAGTACCTGGTGCACCAACTTTATGTTCACGTTGAGAAGTTAAATTTCCATTTGTAATAAAAATTGAGCATATTGACACATTAAAAAAAATTATGGTAACAATTTTTCATTTTTGTGTAACGTATCTAACATATAAAAATAATTCTTGAATGCAATCATTAACTAAAGCAATTCCAATAAAAAATAAAGAAATAGGAATCTAGATCTTCTATTTGATTAAGTAAAAAGTTTGTCCTGGTCCTTTAGTCAAATTTTGGATTTCCAGAATAACGACACTGTAAAAAATTTTCTCTCTTTCTCTCTCTCTCTCTCTCTTGATAGAAAAACTTAAGAGTGCTAAGAAGAGCATTAAGAAAACTTTTAAAAAACCTACAGAAAAATTATACCCTGGTTGTGCTTCTTGGGAAGACTTACCTACCAGGCAGGAGGCATGAGGATTGTTGTACGAGGAAAGCAAGCTTCCAGGATGGAAGCTCCTATTCTTGTGGTGGCTCCGCACTCCACATTCATCGATGGTGGCATCGTCTATGTAACAGGATTCCCCTCGATCATCGTAAGACGAGAATCAGGACTGAATCCTTTCATTGGAAGTACGTTCAGACCTGTTCCGTCTAATTTGTAAGCCGTAGTAACAGTATAAACAGTCTGTAAGAAAGATTCTCATAATTACAATCCCATTCACCATAGTCTCTGGGCCATTAAAATAAAAGCAGATAACTAAGTCTGTTTGATGACTCATATCCCAGCACCAACTAGCGTAACACATATCATTTTTAATTAAAATTGAATATTCCGGTTATAATGATATCATTTTTCATTGACAGAACTCATCAACTATACGCAACCGGTTTACGTATGGAGAGAGGATCCAAATTCCAGGCAGAATACTATAAAGGAGATCATTGAGAGAGCCACTTCCAAGGAAGATTGGCCACAGGTAATCATTGAACTTTGCAAATTCCAAATGACTTGATCGATAGCATTATGTTTGAATGATTCTTTTTATGCGATAGGTGATGATATTCCCTGAGGGAACCTGTACCAATCGTTCATGCCTAATTACATTTAAATCTGGAGCATTCTACCCAGGAGTTCCAGTTCAGCCTGTTTGTATTAGGTATCCTAATAAGCTGGATACCGTCACTTGGACTTGGGAGGGTCCTGGAGCGTAAGAGGATATCCATATCTCATATGGATTCTCTAGAACATTCAATAAATCATTGAAAATATATATATTTTAGATTAAAATTACTTTGGCTCACCTTGACGCAATTGAACAGTAGTTGTGAGATTGAGTTTCTACCAGTGTACAAACCCAGCGAGGCTGAGAAAACTGATCCTAAGCTTTACGCTAATAATGTTCGCCGTCTGATGGCAGAGTGAGTTAATCTTTCTCCCTTCTACTTAATTTCATTTCACATCTCATGCATCAATTGATTATCCAGGGCGCTGCAAATTCCTGTCTCAGACTACACTTACGATGACTGTAGAATCATCAGCAAGGCTCACCAGCTTAATCTGTCACATGCTTCAGCCATTGTAGAAGCACATAAGCTTCGTTATAAACTTGGGTAAATAACAAGGCTTAGTGATTTCTACCCTAAAGAAGTGTATGTACTCTTGAAAACAATAAGGAACTGAAAAAAACTGTATGCTCGACAGATTACTGAAGGCAAAGACTGAGGAATGTTTGGTCCAGACAAAAACAGAAAGGTTTGGTGAGAACGTCGATCTCCAGGAATTTGCCAAAATACTTAGATTAGATCCTGAGGAACCATCGACGCAGCATCTCTTTCGAATTCACGACAGAGTAAACAATATTTCCAGTGCCTTTGAAGACTTTGCGAATTAATTATCTGTAATTACAGTTTATTCTTTTTTATATTAGGATGCATGTGGAAGAGTAGACCTGGAGGAGTATATCTTTACAGTCCTGGTCGTAGCTGATGCGAACACAGTCCCTGACATGATAGATATAGCCTTTCAGGTAAGCCTATAAAAAGTGTTACACTACGTAATTAAGAAAACTAATTAATAAATATTCCAGGTATGCAGTTCAAATGGAATGAGATCACTAAACAATAGAGAACTAAGAAAAGCACTGAGACTCTCCCTTCACTTGCAACCAGAAGAGTCAAACAGGATCTTCAGGCAAGCACAGAGAGATAACTCTGCGAAGACAGTACATTTAGGTAATTAAAATATAACCTAAGCTAATTAAAAAGTAAAGGAGTTTATAAAGAGGCTTTGCAACTAATTTTTCTTCCAGATGACGTTCTGGCGGTTCTGAGTTCTCACCCAGAGTTTGCCCACTGGTTTAGTGGTTGCTCCGATACCAGGAGGAAGAAGTCCATTTGAGAGTGTCTCTCGACAGCCACAGTAACTCCTTACAATTTCACAGGCCAACGTGACAACTCCAAGTCTTTACTAATTGGAGCACAATTGAGTCCTGTGTAGATTATTGCCAAGCATGATAGGGGTAATTACAGCAAATAATATCATTCCCTGGAATGAGAATCTGTATAGTTGAAGTTGTACTAGTGTGCAACCAAATTATTTGCTGCTCCAATGCTCCCTTCGGAGAGATCCTAACCTCTCAGATAATAAGAGATGTAAATAGTAGAGAAAATGTATTCTACGAGTACTTATACAAGAGTGCAGATACACTTTGTTTTCTGTCCACCTGTAACTCCCCCCGCGAGTCCTAAAAAATTTATCCCAAGAGTGCGAAGGAAAGAAAATCCTCCTCAGGAATATGAGCACTGCGCTAACAATTGCTGTTATATGATAAAATTCATTGAGAAGACCAGAGCCTTCGGAACGTATGCATACGTTTTAAGAATAAATATGTTATAAAATTTATTCATTGCCAAGTAACAATACATCTGTAGTAAAATTAAATTACGTGTGGGTATGCAAGTGTGTATATATGTATGCGACGAGTAACGAAATATATGTATATATATACTATGCGCATATATCTGTATTTTCAAAGTATATTCCGGCTCGATTGAAAGAGCTATTCCTTGACTGTTCATTATATTATATATTATGTTATATTATTTTTTTCCCTGATACTATAACATCTCATACGTAAATTACTAAAAACAAAATAATCATCAAAATTTCAACATCGAAGCACAACTCTGGAGTGAAAAATCATCTACGATGACCAGCAGGTTCACTGTCATTATGTTCAACCATATATATATAAATAACACATTAGTTCGTATACCTCATTAGCATCTCTTATCTCAGGCCAATGTCTTTTACGGTTCTTAAATATTATACTAATCTATGCTAATATCGTGGTGTAGTTTAAATTTGCGCTCTTCTTGGCGGTCATTTATGCTCTAGGTAGCAGCGCCATCTATGATAAATGTCGCGCCATCTCTTAAAGAACTCTAGAAACTGCTGTGTTACGAATATGGTTCACTAGTGCCTTTGAAGATAATGAGACACGTACCCCATGGGGTAATACAACCCCTATGATAAATATAAATTATAAAATTTCAAACAGCCCTCTTTCACCAGTCAGATTCTGAGAGAACGAATACGTGGTGGATAATTTATAAATTGTTATAAACAGTCCAACTGCTATTGTGAATAATTACAATATATGGAATCTAGACTCTGTCTCTGGTAACGGTGGTTAATTAATTTCGTTAAATTTGCTAAAAACTGTCATTTATAATAATTGGAAAAGGCGCTTACTATGCTAATACGTATGTACACATTGGTACAGAATGAGAAACACTTAGTTCTAAGAGATTTCAATTACAAGTTTCAATTAAGTACGTGTACGAAGAATAAATTGTAGCACCAAAATGAAAAATACAAGTCAAAATAATACGTACCCTCTCTAGAGGATTCATTACGAACAAGTCCACTTCTTGCTATTTTTGATGATCTCTCAGTAAAGCAATTGACAATTACACAGTCATTTACTTCTTGCGGAAGATACTGGGCATACTGGGCATACTCGAAGAGTTCGTTTTCTGCTGGAATATCTTGCTCATTCTCTGACGCATGTCTTCGACACCCTGGCCAACGTTAGCTGTAGCCATAGACAAGGAGAGTCCTGAACTGGTTGACGAAGATCTGTAAGTATAAGAAAAATATTTTCCAAAGTTCTGAAAAGTCTTGACAAGACAGAAATGATAGTGAACTAACCTCTCCATTGGCTTTGGCAATTCCTGATGAGATTCGGCTTCTCTTAACAGAGATCGCACTGCTTCTTTTTGCTGTGGTAGTACCTGATTGACTAGAGTCTCCAGATATCTCAGACCAGGAAGAAGAACTCCGTTTATACACTGTGAACCAAGAGGACAGTAGACAAGGACGGAGTAGGCTTCTACGAGTGCGTTAACCAGGTCTGTTTTACGTGGCTGCTGGAGCGCCGAAGCAGTAATGCCTGCAAGCTGTGTGGCAATGACTGCGAAGACAAAGGAATAAAAATTAATTGCATTTGAAAGTCGTACCAACATAATTGTATCAGTGACTATTGTATTATATCAAATTTCACCATCTTCGACGTAATTCTGGGGACAGTTGGGAGCAATGGTAGCGAGGGTGGATACAAGTGGAACTGCAAGAGAAGGTGGTACACCCTGAGGTTCCCTGGCGATAGTTTCCAGTGTCAATCTAGCTTTGTCCCGAGCTTCTCTCGCTGTACACTCCGTAGCCAGACGACCTAGTGCCGGTATACTTGCTGCCCTGACGGTACTATAAAAAAGAGCTTTCAGCAACTCCTGAGATCTTATCATCTTAAAGAGAAATAATTAAATTTATCTTACACATCAGAATCGCTAGCCAGGGTGACAATGGCTGGTGTTATCCTAGCGTTTGCTAAACGCTCAGGAACATGGGCCACCACTGCGCTGAATAATACAGCCGTAGCGCACCTAACACTAGGTCTCTGATGAACAACACCTGGAATAATATTTATTTTTTAATTTATTATTTAAATGATAACAATAAGTCATACTAACCATCCCACAGAGCGCCAAGAATGTGTTCCAACATATTAGGTTGATTACAAAGTCTCACGACGGCGACCTGGAGGTTCATGATGCTGGCACCGTTCATGGACAGTGCAACTATGAATCTCTTGAGCGATTCGACAACGTGATTGACTTCCAGGGTAGACACTGTCATAAGATATGCTGGAAACAATGTTAAACTCATCTGTCCCTTTTCCGGTGTCAAAGCTGTCAACTGCTTCTCCAACTGGCTAACTTCAGAAGCGAACACAGGTTGGATCTGTGAATTTGTATGAGTAGCAGGAAGTAGAGAAATACAAAATTTACTTAGTACTACCCTAACAGATTAATATCTACACTTAGTTACCCGCGTCTGCGTGATGTATCGACCAAATCCAAGACAAAGAGACTGAAGATACGTGAGGAAAGCATTGAATATGACATTCTGATTAACTTCAAGAGACTTAACTATCTCCACGAGATCCGGGATACTGAAATTAATACACGTAACAATTAAAACACGCTTAAACCCAGATAAAAACGTAGTTTAATTTTTAGACAAGGTAAAGACAGATCATGAAACGCTTACAGTTTCTCAGTGAGCCATTCAAGTTCGGGCCAGGAATCATTTTCCCATGTGTTCATGAAGAAGGTGTTCAATAAAGCTATGACGTCTACTTCCCCGTCATAAAAGACTTTGGGATTTATCAAATTCATTCGACAAAGAGCGAGGAATGAGGCAGCTAAAATGATTCATTATACAATAGAGTGCAATTGTACAATCGTATATAAAATGTGGATATTTAAGGGATACTTTGACTTACGTAATTCTTGAGATTGCTCTTCCTGAATGGATTCATGTACAATAGCCGTATCAGCTACACAAACTACAGTGTGTGGCAAAAGACACTGTAAAACGGCAATGGACGTTCGAATTCTGTCAGCATCCGAGCGATTATCCTTTGCCGGCGAATGTTGTTGATAGGTTGATGACCTTAATTGGTTTTTTAATTTGACAATGATCCTTGGTAGTAAATGAGATTGTAGTCTCTTGAGAGATAACGCCCATTGAGCGAGGATGGGTAACAAAACGGAAGTGGCTGTATCGACGACCAAAGACGAGACATCCTCCAGAGCAGTAAGAATTAACTCCTCGCACTGTTAAAAAATCTCAAAGATAAAATACAGAATATATGATATTGATCATGTATAAAAGAAGCGATAAGATACCTGAAAATATTTATCAGGATCATCCATAAAGGCAACTAGCAGACCTAGACTTCTGACTACAGCAGCTCGTACGGCAGGATCCTTATCCTCCAGAAGCATCTGCTGGAGCATTGAGAGCATTAACGAGTTCCTGACGCTGCTTGATGTGTATGGAGCTAGACTGGAACAACACTCGGCAGCGAGTAACCTTCTTTCCGGATGCTTGTGCTGACTTTGCTCCCAGCATTGAGCGACAATTTCTTCGCCTTCTGTCTGCATGTCTTGTAGCTTCATCATCGCCACGAGTCCTATTTGTGCAACACGTGTATAAAGTGACCTGGTAAGGATTACCTCGAGTTATCGTGATAACTCACCAGCTAATATTATTCGCCTCTCTTCTTCCTGTGGTCTCTTCTTTAAATTAAATAATAGCTGCAATAATTTCTCTCTTTCAGATGCATTCATATGCAATCTTATCGCTGTTAGAATCAGCGGGATAACCTCTTCCCGTTTATTAAGGATAACATTTGGTACTATTCTTGGCAATGAATGAGCCAAAATATCTATAACGGTGTCCTTATTAATGCCTTCTTTTAAAGGTTCTTCGATAATGCTTCTGGCAGAGCTTGTCGAAGTCATCATACAGAGTGCTAAGACTTCCTTTTTGAAGCTCGATGGCAAGTGTCTACAAAGGGGGTTTAATTAAGATGATCCAGAGCATAATAATTAATTGTAATTATCGATCTAAGTATTTTACCTGGAGGGAGAGTTCGGTAGAACAGCTATACTGTCAGTGACGTCTAGTCTAGGTAATTGGATCCTTGTCCACTCCCTATCACCAGGATCAGTTTCTCCAAGACTAACAGCTACGGAGGCACAGTCCTCTTCCTCGGGTTCTTGAGTAGTGGTTGAGTTGTCCTGAGGAGGAGACTCAAGAAGCTCGAATTTATCCGGTGTTGTAGAATTCGAGTTTGTCGTTTCTATTGTCACCGAACCGTCCTGAAAGTGCAGGAGAGCCAGAATCCTTAATAATAATATTGATTAATACTTCTTACGCATTGAAGAACTTTCTAACTTTGGTTAATACGTCTGTTGTTAGACGTGTCGCAGCAAGGAGTTCCTGAAGCTCCGACCTGTCTTGATCCATAACTTGAGCTTCCTCCTTCAGTCGTTCGACTTCTTCCATCTGCAAAAGAATATCCAAAACGTGAGATTTAGAATGATAAAGATAATGTTATCACATACCAGTTTGGTAATTTCTTTTTCCTTATTATCATTCGGTTCAAAAGAGATGGGATCAGTCTGTACAGCAACACTTGCAGAAGCCATTCGTCTTTCACGTCCACTGGATTTTGTAAATTCTCTGTAGATTTGCAATAATTCTGGTGGTCTTGAAATATTCAAACCTACGTCATCCCAATCTTCAAAATCCTGATTCTCATTCTCATCGCAGAATGTAATTGAAGTCAATTTGTATGCATGACCAAGTAGGTATTCATTTATCAAGAAATTCAAGGCTCGCTGCTCATGTGGTTTTATTGGCAAATCATTCGAATTTTGCTTCTCAGAGGATTTATCAGGCGTTGTATTTTCTGATTCTGTATTGTACAAGGAAAAATTATTAAAATAACGAAGATGAGTAATGTATAAACAATATCCTTATCCATTCTCTTATTTTAACAAATAAATACACTACCAGTGACTACAGTGAGATTCGCGCGTAATGCAGAAATGCTTTCTTTGGCTTTACGCAGTTCAAATTCAAGGATTGCCACTCTTTCATCAACCCCACCACCGTCTTCAGAATACCTTGTCATATCTAGCGAATCTAAGGTGGCTTGACTGGAGGACCTGGCTAATATACAATAGATTCTAAGAATAATAAATAGATTAAACCAACATGGAAATGAACACACTCATGAATATCAATAGGTAATATTCATAGTCAACTATTTAAGTCTCGTGTTCTACTAATAAGGAGAAGTAACAAATAGTTATTAAGACAAAGACTAATGGGTATATAGAAATGTTCATACGCATGGGATTGTAAGGTTCAGGTTTGATATTCTGGCTCTCAAAATTATTAGGATTCGAGAAGAAGTCCCTCAAAATTGGCAGCTCTCTTCCCGCCTCGCATAATTCCGCATGGAGCTCCAAAGCAGTCAGCAAAAGTTTCTCATTAAGCAATTTCTCAGCAATTTCCTCGTATAACAGTACACTGTCCACTGAAAGTCAAAAACCCACTATAAACATACTGTTAAATACTATACGTGGGCCTACTCCAGATTCTAAAGATGACGTTACCTTTGACAGCATCGACAGGTAAATCATTCCTAACCTCTCCAACAAAACTAGCCATCTTTAACTAGATTCGATGATCTTCTCGAAATGACATGTCACTAAAGCCAAATCAATAATAAAATCAATGCTCTTCAATAAACTCTCTTGATCTTTAAATGACCTGAAGCACAATATAAGGGACACGTCCAAGCGAGTCACGTTTGTCAAAAATAGAAATTTCTTGTCAGATCAATGACAACAACGCCATGTTTTTTTCCCGACGACACTAATGCCACCTACCACTCTGCACTGCAACTAATTTCAGGACTAGCGGCCAAAACAAAAACTAAAAAAGGCGATCGTGTCCATTCAAAATTGAAATATTGGTCCTCGAATTTCTTTCGCAGATGCCGACTAAGAGGAAATGTAATAAAAAAGATAATCAAACAAACATAAGAGACCAAGGTAAACGCAAGACTTAACAGCCGACGTAAATGTCATTTGTCATAGGCCATTTGCCAATTAGAGTAAATATCACGTGAAGCCGTGCGCATCGTACTGGAATCAACAGGATGGATGATATGGTTAAAGATCTCTTGGGAGAAAAGTACAAAAGAAAATATAATTATACAGATAGCCTAAGCGAAACAACGTACAAAAATTGACACTGGTATTGTATCCGAAGTGCCGATAGCAGGCATCTCAATTTATTACAAAGTCACATTTATTAGTCTCAGCTCATCTACGTCAGCGTCATTGATAATTATGAACTTGGTGTTCTATATACATCCTACCGTCTCTGCGTCTCGCCAATTCAAACAATACATTCGACAAATTTATTAACTGTAATAATCGTACCCCGACAGCACGTAAATCCTGAAGTCATCCCCAAGATGCCTAAAAGACAACTTCCGTCGCATTGGACGTCTTAATGACGACTTTTGAACAGTTTTACGTTGTCTGGGGTCTCGAGAGCATTCTACGCATTCGCGTATCTGTGCACGCGCGCGCTTGTAAATCGCATCTATTCGTCGTTAAATTATCTCATAATATTTTTCGCATTTTTTAACTCTCTTCCCTACACCCCCCTCCCTCCACTCTCTTCCTACGTCATCGATAATCTTATTAAGTGTGCTGAAAAATCGGTATAAATATAATCGTACTAGGGAGTAATATTATCGTAATAGTCATCGTGGCTTGGACACAATTTGGAAGACCTGTAACGCACGTTTGTCATTGACTATCGTCAGCCTCTGATCCTTGGATTTTGTCTCGCAAAGATCACAACAACGTAGACTGACTGCGTCGAGCTGGCGAGCTAACGAAATATAAAGAGAAAAGCGGCAAAGGAAAAAAAAAAGAATTTTTGATAATTCGTTCGAACACTTAATGAGTTATATACATTAATTAACTAGAGGGACGTTACTGTATCGTTGAAACGATTGTTTAAAAGTTAATTATACTAAGTGAATTGTCATTATGGATACAGCTGACGGACTTGTTGAATTAATTCGATTAGATTACAAGTCTATCCGTGAGTAAGATGTGAGATACAGGGGACTCTTTTGTATTGAAAGACATAAGCAGATGGCACCTCCAAGCACATTTTACTCATGGACCGACTATAGGTCGGACAGAGGTCAGTCGGATTTTAAAACAGTCGATAAAGCTAGCGTTTAATTAATGAATTTAATTAACGATGAAAATCACGCACGGGAAGGCTTAAGCAAAGATTTAGGTTTGCCCTTTAACCTTTAAAGCCAATAGGATTAGCTGCGAGATTAGTTCCTGGCTCAGTGGTAGAGGGGAGGGCTGACACTTACAGATTGTAAATCACAAGAAGATGGACTCCCGGGTAAGCGGAACTGATATCACGAGCCGATGATAATACTTTCTTTTAATGTAAAATAAGTTGAATTAGCGAGAAACTAGAACTCGATTGGATTCTATCAAAAAGCGTGCGAGAGACGTACTTATTTTTAATTTATTTACTCATTTTTTTTGTTTTTGTTATCTTAACCGTTACTCTTCCTCTTAATTACGTACTACGCGATGGGTGTGTCTCTCTCTCATTCTCTTTTAGTTGCTTCATGGCGCTACAGATCTTCCATGATTTTTCCTAAGATCGTAGTTAATTATTTTAAATATATTCAGCCTAGCCAGCTACCGCCATCCCACAACTTGGCATTGGGCAATTGGGATCGGGAGACTCGGGACGGTGGCCTCGTTAAGAGTACTCTCTTCTTTAATTCTTCATCTTCTCTCTCTCTTTCTTTCTTTCCATTCGCATTATCCTTTTGATTGGTGTCAGTCTAAAGCTAGTATTTGGACACAGTGCGAGGATGGGACGTGCATGCTTTGTACCCGCTATCCTTACACCCCATACCCCATCGTCCGTTAACCCCTGTCTAACTTTTATCTTAATAAATGCGTCTTGTCCGAAATATTTTTAAAAAATCACTATTCCCCATTGCGTCCTGTACAATAGTACCTCCTGCCATGTCCCCTTTTATATAGAGTTTTTGACAGCCAATCTTTTTAATGATCCTCATAAGCCTTCTCATTGGGGATTATTTGTCAGCCATTTTGGATGCCAGATATAGGGGACGTAGCGAAGGTCCTACTGTGTATAAAATGTCGTATAAACTACGTTCGTTATGCCTAAAAACATTAGTTTGACGGATTCGTATGATAGCACGGCGTTCCTGAGTAAATGAGAGAGCGCGATAGAGTAAGAAATAAGTGTCCTGGTGAGTACCTTGATATAGAAGCACTGGTTATGGGGTACGGAGTATGGGGTAGAAGCATCTTCTTCGGCGCGGTGAATAACGCGCCAATCGGCCGGGTATTTACTTAGCTTTTACACTTGATCTTTTTCTCTTTTCTCGTTTATACTTTATATAGGGTTTACTTCTAGCCTCAAGTCTTGAGGGCCGTGTGACGGGAGTCCGTGTAGGTTTGCCTCGATTCGGTGAAAAGGTGGCAACCTTCTACACTAAATATAGACACTTCTGCAAGAACAAAGGTAAAGGTGAAAGGAGTAAAGAAAAAAAAAATAGAAAAAAAAGGAATCTGTATTTATACATATAATCACTTACCATCGGGCAATTCATATAGTTTTCTAGGAAGAGAGGCGAAATAGGGATGCCGAAGTGCCTCATCCGCACCTATCCGTTTATCCGGATTAAGCTGGAGCAGAGAGGAGGCCATGGAGTCACCCTCGGCGATGTCATAGAGTCTGGGAAACGAGAGTCCGAGCTTCCGCACGGGATAGAAAGCCAGCTTATGCGGTTTGTATCCAGGAAGATGCGTCACCCCGGGCCAAGTTTCTTCGGTTGGCGTACCAAGGATCTTGAATATCTTGTCGAGCTGATCGTAGGTGCATCGCACACCCGGGAAGGTCGGTACGCCTGTGAGCATCTCTACAAAAATACAGCCAACGCCCCACATATCTAGTGAGGTCGAGTACTCCGTTGAACCCAGGAGAACATCCGGAGGTCTGTACCAGAGAGTGACGACTTCGTGGGAATAAGTATGCGACGGTACTGATTTAGCCCTGGCTAATCCGAAGTCTGCAAGCTTGAGCTCTCCTATCTCGCTGATCAGAAGATTCTGCGGCTTGACATCCCGGTGCAGTACTCTCCTAGAACATGATCAATACCCGTTCAAATATACGTCTCTCATCTATGAACCTAGGGTATGGAATACGCTCGGGAAATCGGATGAGGAAGCCGAGGAGGAGTGTCTTACCTACGGTGGCAGTACGCCAATCCTCGAAGCAATTGAAAGAGGAACAATTTGACATTACGTGGATCCAATCCACCGCCACCACTGCCATACCTCTCCATATACAATGAGAGATCAGTGTGGACAAACTCGAAGACGAAGGTAAGGGTCTCGCGAGTATGTATGATATCGTGGAGCGTGACAATATTGTTGTGTTTCAGGTCCTTGAGTAGGCTAGCCTCGCGAATGGCAGTGAACGGAGCACCTTCTTCCTCTTGCAGTCTAATTTCTTTAAGAGCGACCACCTGATTGGTCAGATTACTGAAACCCTTGAACACCGTGGCGTACGAACCCTCGCCCAACTGCTCGAGCTTTATGTAAGCTTCGGATTTACCGAAAGGCGAGTCTCCCTGGAAAATAAAAAGCGTATATAAATAGTGGAAACTTTTTAATGGTTTCTTCGTTAAATAAATAAAAAGAAACAGTTGTAAATCCTTAATTAAAGGAACAGCTCACTAATGTGTAGTACAAGGTATACCTACACCAAACGCTGAGAATCTCTTCGTTCTCCGTGGTGGAGGATCTGGTCCAAGAAAGACTTCTGACTTTGGTCGTGGTGGACGTCGGGGTCTAAGGATGACTCTGGCCTCCTCTCGTATATCCTCGTCGAGGAGTTTTGAATCGCTCGACACCGATAACTGCCGATGAACTCTCTCGTGCTCGCCCACGCCTGACCATTCTGTTGTATTGATATCATATCGTACATATCAATATTAATCTACTATTATGGCTAAGTATCTTGGTCGTGGATGACTCGATTTCCCAGTAAAGCTAAACTTAAATCGAGTCAAGCCCTACTCTGATAAACTTCCTATCGATTCATCTAATTATTGGAATAAGTCTATCAGATAAAAATTACGTAAACGTAGTTGTTGGCCGTCGCGAAAGAACCCCTTTCAAGTTAGCCCTCTGTTAATGAATTGGATCAGAACTTTCTTTCTTTTATTGGTTAGTTGGTTTAACTGACCAACAAGATTCCATTTCAAGGTATTCATATAATAGATAAGATTCTCTAGACAAGGAATTATTCTGAGATTGTGATATATCTTGATAGAGCAGGCAACAAGCAGAAAAATACGTTGATAAATGACGTACGAAAGTCTTCATGCCATTGGAATTCTTTACTTATTCATTTTTTTTACTCCTTTTGTGCTCTTGTACAGGTGTACGCAACAGAGACTATTGTCTTAGCAATGACTTGAAGAGCAGTCTGCAGGTATATCAAGTAGCAATAAGGTGTGTCTTTACCGTAACGACGATCTTTGTCAGCAGGGATGTTGCCGTTTGGCTCCAAACGGTCTAGGAACTCCTCGGAATAACCATTGTATGGTAGCTGACCTCTGTGTGCAGCCTCATCAGCCTCCTCCTTTGATATTGCTAAACCAACAATCAACAGACTATGTAAAATAATAAGTCGTTTTTTAATGTCGCACGTGTATCTCCTTGCTCATTGTAAAGGAAAAATGATCTGAAAGCTCATCAAATATTTACAGCTATTTATGACTGCGACGTTAGATTCAGTTAAACAGAACTGGGGACTTTCTATTATCACTTGATTTTGCTTATCTAACACTGGAATTTGCCTTTATGCATTTTACAGTTCAATGCATATCGAGCAGAAAGAGCAAATATACTTCTGACACCTCTTGTTCTATTGTCTTCTATTTCTTTTTTTTCCCTCTGTCAATACCTCCAACTTCCCCTTATCCACCACTTTGCCTTGTCAGGATCTTCTTAGCAAATACGAATATTAGTTTTACAAATCAAGGTAAATCTTTAATAAGCATTAGTAAATAGTAGTTAACAATGATAAGATATTAGGATTTTTTTAGAGGCCAAAACCTAAGATACTTACAAAGCCTGCCAAAGCTGTGACTCAGACGTTTCTTGAGCTTCTGAACCCTGCTGAGAGCGCCTCCCTTCTTTTCTCGCATTGTTACAGCTCCTGAACACCAAAAAAACATTGCGTAGAATTACAACATAGCTGCAGCAGTATCTTCAGATCATCTATTCAAAAAGGACTATCAGTGACACTGCGAAAAACGTCAAGCAAACAATTCCCCTGAAAAAATTGCTCGAACCTGAACTGAATAAACAAAAATACAAGGATCAAAAGGGATGAAAGAAAAATCACACCAACTATAAATCCCACGTCTATTAAACTCACCCTCTTTGCTCTTGGAGGCCGTGGAGCCCTTGTCCTGACAGTACATGACGATTACTCATTCGCTCGTAGCGTATACGGCACACATCACATATGGGCGGTGACGCTTAGCGTGGTTGAACAAAAAAATCGGACAGGTCAGACCCGACGACGAGCGTCCTCATATACGAGAACGATTCAGATAGGATGGCTCGAAGCACCGGACAATTTTAAAGATTCAACGATCGCCATTCAAGTGGCTCCGTATATTTTTTTTCCTCTTATTTCTCCAGCATCAATTTGCTGCTTTCAGAATTTCTCCTGCTCCAAATCGTCAGCCAGGTGCACCGTTCTTCGTGAAGAAGGTAACGGGAACTGCAGTATCCGATAACAAGGCACCAGGAGGCCGCTACACGTAGGATCCTGTCTTCGTTCTTTCTTTCTTTTCTCTGTTCCTTCGCCCGTCCCAAAGGCGAACTCCTTACCGCACAGAGCACGGGCTTTATATCGTGGCACACGGTGTCTGAGATCTTCGGTTTCCTGAAGATTTAGCCGCTGTGGCCATCACACACGCACACCGCCGCCACTACCTCCTAGAGTTCCTCATCCGACGGGCAACACCAAGCACATCGACAGGGCGAGATTCCAAGAGCCGCGAATCCGTCCCACTGCTTCACATACGTACCACACAGTCTCACACGTCAGGTAAAACTACAAAACTGCCCACCCGACACACTCACCACAACCCTGGATTAGTACAGGGATCTAGACGGCATACGCGATTTCTTTTTTTAAAATAGTTTCCCGTCTTCTGTGGCGCCACCGTCGCCAACAGGCCATCATATTACGTCATCATGGCGTCACGAGAGACGCTACCTTTTGAATTTGTATGTGTAACGATTCTGTATATTCGAACTATCGACATTCTAATTTTTACTGTTGCTTTGAGATATATTTTTATGTAAACTTTTTATTTAAGTCAATGTCCGGTTTAAATTAATTTAGAATAATAAAGCTGCTTTTCTGTTGGCTAAGAAGAAACTGTTTTATCGACCGATTTTCTTACCCTCTGATGCTAACCTTTGAAGTTGTTTTTATTTTATCGACGGAATTCGTTGAGTGTCCTAATGATCTTGTATCTTCAGAAAATTCGTACTGCTTTATCTTTAGTATTACTTCATTTAGAATACTTTATTCAAAGGAAGATGGAAATAGTGTAATAAGGAAAAATTGATTTACCACGTCTCTTTTGATAAAGTCCAATCAATTCAAATTGCTTTGATAATATAGTTTTTTACAAGAAACCTCTGCACATACACTACAACTCCGATTAACCGGTGGGCTCGGGACCGAAGAATTCACGGATAACCCGACCGCGGTTAATCAGGGTTGTACTGTAATATTCTCCTACCTTAATTCATCTAATAAAACATAAAAAAATGCAAAATAAAAAATCAAGCGATCATTCTATAGTTTATTGAAAACCTTGATACATTCGAACTTAATTATAAATATGATATAATCGTACAACTCTAGTAATCTATATTTACAGGTAGTTAATTAAACAAAGGTATCCTAATATGGTATGTGTAACCCGGAGAATATTAAGTTATGTGATGCGTCGAATAGTCACTCGAAAACGACCAGGAGGAGAAATTAATATTCAGAACGTCCAGTAAAAAAAAATGCAATTAAAAAACACAGAAACGTACGCGTAACAGCTACGTAACGTCACATACATTAATAGTCTAGTCTAACGAGTGTAAAAAAAAAGAGAAAATAAGACTTTAGCACTATCCACAATACTATCAGAATATTACTCAATCCTCACTGGCCGTACAGAACGAGTTCTTCTCAATTTCCGATATATATTTTTCTCTTTTTCACGTGTCTACCTTAAAGGCTTCACTGATTATCCCTATGCAGCGTATATATTTCAAGTACAATAGCGTAAAGATATCCTGTAAAATTAAGCGCATCATTCAAGAACATTCAGAAACGTCGAGTTAGAACGGATCGGTCCATCCGACCGAGTGACTGCGATCCCGTTGCAATCCCATCAACATGTCACGCATACTTATTGCATCCGTAATGATATCTTAACGATAGATTGCCGTTAAGGACGATCAAGTTACATATAAAGTCAGTACCGGTTGAGTATTCAGCTATTAAATATCTTTAGTACAGGTGCATTACCGGTGCACTGGAATTACACTTAAAAAGAAATTGACAGCAGCATCTAATGACAGCGCGGAATGACAGCTGGACATGAAACACGAGTGGAATTGAAAAAGGCAGTAAACAATTACGCGTTCCTGAACATGCCGAATAATGGCGTCTCATAAAGATCGGTATCATATAAAGCCTAGCTATTCGCGTTTCCTATGAACGTCATAGCGTCGCATTTAACAAGGATCGCATACGTATAAGTTTCATTCGTATCCTTGGTCCTTTTTAAATGAATGGATTTAACGGTTCCGGAGAAAGAGACAGAGAAAGAGAGATAGAGAGAGAGAGAGAAAAGTATTTGGATCGTCGAGCTAAATGGATGATTGCCTAGCATAAATATTAATATAATTTTTTAACGGAGTCCAACTCCGCATTCGTCAACGTCTCGCATTCTGACCAGGTCCTTCGCGCATGCGCATTAAGGTCCCATCGGCTACGGCCATGCGTCACGTGACTCGATGTGAAAACTGGCGTTGTCTGTATCACTTGGATACGTTAATTGATTCGACCCTTGTGCGTCATATAGCTTATGCTATCCGAGAGTAACTTATCGCGGGCAGCCCGTCTCATTCTCGAGCACATTGCTAATAAAGTGCCCGCCATTATACAGAGCAGACCGCATCCTAAGCCAATTACTGTACTGACGAGCGTGGATCGTAAACAGACCCTGTCACCGCTGGATTCAGTCGTACCTGTGTAAATTAAGTGAAATATTAATACCAGCTTCTTGTCAATGATAATGACTTCTCTGATACGTATAAGAAGTACTACTCACTGCTGCTCACTGATGAATTTTGAAACAATGCCGTTTCCGTATCCGTTTCACCCTCCTGAAGAACACGAAGTGACTGGAACAAATTGACATTTTCTGAAAGACTCGTCGCCGCTGTTGTTGGACCTTCCAGAGCGTCCACTGAACGTTTAGCTACGTTCTTAGCATTTCTCCAGTGACAGGGTTGACTCTGTTTAATGAAAGGTATAACAATTAAGAATAATTCATTATGAATATCAGGTAAAGATTGTTGGAAGACGTATTGAGTATTCTTACCGGGCATCTTCCATGGCACATGCGTACGTCGCACTCTATGTAGAGCGCCGGGGAACCCGTAAATCTGAAAGTCTTCATGTAGGCAAAGACTTGAGTTTCAAAGAGTCCACTTTCGGACCAGGAGCCGCGGAATCGACTGATTAATTTATCATCGACAGGACAGCCATACTGATCGATTAATTGAATCCTTTTGTTACCACCATTGTGAGCGTAACAATCATTGACGACAATATCGAAGCCATCTATAACAAAGAAAGAAAATCAATCATCAATAAGACAATACTCTAATCAATAATTCATTGATACCTTATTATCAATTTAAAAAACTTACCATACTTGCTACGCATATAAATAATCAGTGTCAATGGATCACCAACGCGTACTGGTCCAGCAACCCTGGTTCCGGTCGTACCGTATCCGTATCTAATTTCCATATAGCATTCAGGGGGTTGCAAAGTAAAAACTACTGGGTTGCCCGTGGCGACTCTGAAAATATTTTGTTAATTAAAAATCAATATAATTTTATTGGAAAACAAGACCGCGTAAAAGAAAATCCAAAAACTCACTCCACGTCGAGAAAGGGAAACGTGACGGTTTTCCAAAAATCATAACCGTACTCGCAGGTGACTTTAAAATGTTCGTCAAACTCTTCCTCAATCAGGGGATTGTACTGTACGGTTACGGTATTCCACATGAGATTTTTCTGAAAGAAGTACAATAAAGCATATACACACTCGTATAAATAAGATCATAGACATCTAAAAGCATATAGTGACTTCTTCCTTCCACATACCGTAGGATTCTTCCTATTGTCTTGATGATGAGTGTTCTCACCCAGGGTGCCGCATCTGTTTAACTGAATGTAAAATTCATAGTAGTCCCGACCCGTCCCGTTAACGTACATGCAATCAGGGTCATAAGAGTAGCCTGTAATTAAACAATAATTACCATTAGCAATTGTCATTACCAAGATCAAGAATTGATACCTGGATCTCAGTATCTATACAATAAATAACCATGAGATTGCAGGTGGTAATGGAGAAGGAAAAATTTACACGTGCTGATGATCTCGTCTCCAGCCATAAGATTTCCCATAAAGCACAATTATATATAGATATAGCGTATTGACAAGAGAAAGATTGTATAAGATCATTATCAGTGCCATGATGATTGCTGGCTATTTATGAACTGGGCTAGAAGGCAGGAAATTCCATCGATATTTGTTACAAGAAGAGGAGGACGAAGGAGTACTTATAAAACCGTACTGATCTAACGGAATGAAGGTCATCAAGAATGATGATCCTGGTCGAATAAAATTATAACGATCAGCTTTCGGTATTCTATGGGACCAAGATCAATGACTAATTAAAAAACGTCCATGCATCCTCATTTGGCACAACTGTGGGGCAACGTTCAAATTTGAAAAATCCCAAATAAAAAAAAGGCAATCATCAAAAATGAATCTAAACGAAGAGCATACACACCAGCAGAATAAAGAAGTCCTGCGAAGGATCCATTAAAGCCAATTCTGATCTTCATATAATCATCTTGGCACTCGGCTTCGATATCTGTAACACAAGAAAAAGAAAAAAGGTCTTGATAACTCTTATCAATAAGCAGCTATCTCATACGTATATCTCGTATTAGGATTCGGTCTATGAATAACAGAAACCCGGTCATCGGGGAATAGTGAAAGTAGACCTTGTCGGCATCTTCGTGGTTCGCGGTATGTGCCGTTTCGACGTAACGACGTGACTTACGCCAGCGAAGATAGATACGATAGTTACACTTGAAAAAAGAACGATGATACAATACAGTATAGGATACAGTATACTTCGCGTATAGAAGTTATACAGTACAGAATATAGCCAACTTAAATCTCTATAGGAAACTCTAGATACATTAGAATTCTAAACGCACTGCACGAGGTATACGTGTTCATCATGCGGGAAAACGTTGTTAGCCATATATATATATAATATATACAAAAATCTCATTACACAAAGTCAAGTAAATCCTTTGATAAAATTATAACAACTTGAAAGCTTTTCCTATATATACCTATCTCCTTTGAATAATTAACGTACCCATTGCTTGGGATAAAAATTTGAATAGTGGAAGGTACTGCAGTTTTTGGTAGTTCAAGTGCAAGTCCGGTATACGAGTAACTGAAAATTATGTAGAATATATTTAGAAATAACGTGGATCTATAAAAGTTAATTGTTTCTAAAACAATTGATAATCCGCGAGAGTTTGTGGCCGTGTGTATGAAAGAACTTCCCATAATCAAGTTGGTCTTTATGGCTTCATTGAACCACGTAGTAGCACTGCTGTATATCTATATATACATGTGTTGACTATATATAACATAGAGTGTACTGTATACAATCTAGTCATTTTATCATGGCCCTCATCTAACTTGCTCGACTTTCCGTACACTCGATGATGCTATTGAATTGCACTGTGAGGTGCGCCGGACTTGCAGTGTCAGCAGCTGTACGACTTCCGACACCGTTTTAATTGCCGGACTAACGGTAGTAACTCGCCATTTTGTTTCGGAATTAGTTTTGTCCCTGTTCCATGCGGGAAGCTGCATTCTTATAGAAATAATGACATTATAATCGTTTAATGAATTGCCATTGTGAAGACAGATGAATTCTTTTACTAACGTAAAGCCCGAATTGTCTGATGATTTGGTAATTTCGCAATGGCGTAGCGATCCGTTGAAAAAAAAAATACTTCGCAATCCCGGCGTCGTGTTCGATGTTGTAATTGTAACGATTGTTTTCGAACAAGCTTTCGATGCTCTTTGTTGTAAGATGGTCGGTCATTGCGCAATGCATTAATAACGCAATAGCGCAGACTTTTGTTCTTTCATCGTTTAACGTCCTCTGGATATGTACGTGTATATATATATTGTACGCACAGGATCGTTCAGGGCTATTGTCGAATTTCAATATGGCCGCCAAGGATATCACGCCCACTGACGAATTATGTGGTGTATAATTTATAAATAATTGTAAAGATTCGAATCGATAATTTGTTACTATTCGCACTTGATGCAGTATAAACTTCTCTTGTATTTAAATATCTTTGTCATTCTGTTTATCTCTTTTTGTTAATTATGAGATGCACTGCCATTTGTCAATGGGCGTGGCGTTGGTGACGCGAGGCCATTGCAGAATTCGGCAATAGCTGCAGCCACCCTGTGTATATACATATATATATATGCACACATGTTACCCACAGAGAAGATACCCCTGGAAAAATTCTTAGACTTCACAGCAAGGTTATTATTCACTGGATTTTCATTTTACATCTTTTCCCAGGGTGATCCTGTTCCACGTTCATCCAGTATGCACCTGCTGATTAGCATGCATAAACTTACGCTGCACTCTTGTAGTGTTGGGCCTGTATCTTCTGTGTTCGCGATCCCACGTTTCAGGATGTCGACGCCAGTCCTCGTCGCCGGCAATTCCAGTTCCTCCTCCGCCGCCAGCTAAACCCTGAAGACCCTGAAGAGTCTGAAGGGCTTGAAGATTCGGTGTGAGGGGTCTATTTCTCACGGATGGCACAGGTACGTATCCAGCACCCTCGCCAACGTAAACCACCTGAAAGACACAGTTGATATTTTAGTAAAATCAAATCTGAAGATCATCTAATATATACAGTGCACCAGGTATATGCCGTGTGAATACTCCTGAGGTCCCTCGCGATTCTCTTATCTTGCGACACAAAGAAGAAGAAGAAGAAGAAATAGAAGAAGAAGAAGAAGAGAGAAAAGAAGATGCGACATCTCGTTTACTTTCTCAGACCGTGACCTCTCCCACGTCGGCTCGACTGTCACGAGGTAAAAGTTACGTCAAGGGGTCACTGACAACTACAGTGGTACAGTCAATACTAGTCAAAGAGACCGTAGAACGACGACGATGATGATGATGATGATGATGACGAGTGACAAAAAATTTTAACAAAAAGGATAATCGCATAATACGCGCCTGACCAACTCCTTATGAGTTCATTCGCTTTGATACACAAGGAACTCCAATTGACGTCCCTAAGAATTCACACTCGGCGTCGTGTCTACTTGTTTATTCCCAGATAATAAAACAAGGGACCAAGAGAAGAAAGAGAAGAAAGAGAGAAAGAAAATAAAAGAAAAATACTGAAAAGAACTAGAACAAGAATCTTCTATTTTCTCACGGCGAGTAGTCACGACCTGTCATCTACGGACACGGTGAGTATATGGGAAGCAGATATTTTACAATATTATATTGAAGGAAGTTCGATCACGTATATCTAACGCGTCACGTACTACGTTCAGGACACCCACGTGCGATCATGCGATGATTAACGGTCGCGTGGTTGGGGTGTCGAAAGTCATTAGTTGAGGCGTGCCGATAGGTGAATGCACCTAGTTGCGCAAAATGCAGCCAAGGATGTGAAACCGGCTTCGTGAGATAAGGGCATCTCCATCCACTGTATAGCTATACTATATGCAGAATACATATATATACATTTCCGTATGATGACCAGAAAATGGATCAGGTAGGATGCGCAAATGCTGCTCTTGTATATATCATCTTTTTTCATTCTCTTCTCCCGATCTTCTTCTCCTTTCCAGCTGCGGATGAAACGGACGCAGAAGATCTTTCATCTTGAATACATAACTGGAAACGCTGACTTCATGGTGGTTAACGCAATACAGATATTTTCTTGGTCCATTTCTTCAGGCGATTTTTTATTTCTCTTCTATTTATTCTACCGTGCCATCAACCTCACGCCATTAATTGACGCATCCTTTTCTTGGGTACGTTTGATCATCCTTCATGGTCTCAACAGTTTTGTTATTTGATGCTAACTGAGTACCGTTAAATAGTTGTTCGCGTATGGCGCATATATTTAATTGAGAAATTATTCGATACTTAAGACCTGACTGTGCGTTTCTTTATTCTTCCTTTTATAATGGACGGAACGTCCGTGCGGAACGGATGGACTTTACGCTTGCGACTTTTATTTTATGCCTGTGATTACGACTGAGGCTTGGAAACATACTGTGAGTCGAGGACTTGGTGACTATTTTTATTGTGCATTGCACTTACGCCAGGCATAGAATACAGTAGGCTAGAATTAGCTGAAGGAATATGAAGAGAGGCTTTGATCATTAATTTCGATACAGAATGTCATTTGAAATCTGTATCTTCATAATGATATCGGTCTTAATCTGTTCTCAATAAAAAAAAAGTCACGGCACGTGCCCACCCAGTGCTATTAGTGTCTCTCGTGCACAACGTCTTACGTAATTAACAAACTAGTTTAATTTATTCATCTATATATACCATCCAGTTTCTATCAGTATTATGCCTCGGTCGGTAATGTAGGAATCTATCTTTGCCTATATTGATACGTATCAATCTAATCGTCTTGGTCACACTAGAATCATTCCACATAAAGAATGGGGAATGCAATCTAAAGTGGCTCGTTACGTCAGAAATTGACGCGAGGAAGAAAATGGAGGATCTGTGAAATAATTGGCTCACCGCATCGTGATCGCTTGCTTCATGTGTTAGAGCTTCTCTTGTATCGTTGTGAAGAGAATCATCTTCATCCGGACCGGCGCCACTTCCTGCCCAATAATCTTCGGTAGCATCCTCAATAACAGGATCTTCTATGGGCGCCTCGACGTCGCTGGCACCTTCTGCACTAGACGCCTGAACATTTGAAATTTCTACTGAGTACAGTGAGACTGGATATACTGTGTATATATTAATTGCGTCATAAATCAATGATTTACCAGTAATTCTAGGATGGAGAACGCCAAAAATAGTAGCCATAAGATGAGAGTGTGTCTGTAAGAAAAAAAAGAGAAGAAAAATTACTTTATAATGAAGCGGCAAAGTGATATATAATTGAAAAGCTTAATAAATCTCAGAATCCTTTCAATTCTGATATACTGTCTGTGGATAGTACGTACTATCCACTGTACGTACTCGTTCAGCTACTGTGTGAATATACTCAGGTTTTGCATTTAGCTATGGTGCGATTACGGCGATTACGGTGATTTTCAATGCCCGCCAGGGTGTCACGGATATGTAATCAGTGGTAATTATTAGAGATAAGATAAGACTTTCCGAGACGGCTTGATTATCGTGGAGTATATCTATGTGTACATATATTATATATATATAAATAACAGCAATGGAGGATGAGTTCATCCTGAGGTCTCCATGAAACATGAACGTATCTTTCTGTTTTACGAAACATAAGCAAGGCCGTCCAACTATACTAAGATCGTTAGGGCGAGTTCACAGGAAGGATCGTGGGTTGCATTTTTACGAGGTGCATAACTCCCTGCTACTATTTCACGTACTCGCCACGAGGAACCAGGATCAGGATAAGGCAATGACCTCCAACCACGAGATCCTTTGAGATATCAGTATACGTTCTGAGAATGAAATATTTCAGTTAAGGATAAGAATACAATTTTTCATAATTTCTCTCCTCGCTATTACGTCACTCCTAATTATCGTTCCTTACATCTTCCTATATATATCCTCTTGGAGAGCTTCCTCCACGTCCTCGAACGACTTTCTTATCCCCACCTGGATGCACGTGCAGCGACCTCGCTCGTCCTTGTGGCAGTCGTGCAACCGTTAAATCGCAAAAAGATCATCCCCGATGGCAATGACTATCCCGTTTGGAGAACCGACTGCATAACCGACCAAGATTTTCTTGGATATGAGACCAAATAGAATCCCAGTTGAAATATTCGAGCCGATGATCATATGAAAAACAATTTAATGAAGATAGTTTATGCAAAACGGGCGTGCAATATATTTGGATTGATCGCATGAGATAATAATCGATTCTATTAAAGGGGATCAGATTTATCCATCTGACCTAGTAAACCCACGTATAACATGGAATAACGACGCTCACGCTCTTCTTGGATGATGAAGAAGGTAGGCGTGTCGCCGGAGGCTACGTAACCCGTTCACTCGACCCATCTTACGCGAGATGAGCTATTAATTAGATTAGTATTGCATCTGCTAGTGGCGGTCTCCATCATTACACTATCATTGTGCCATTTCCTCGTACGGGATCATCATGTGTCATGCGAACACGTTTCGTATACTTTTTTTCATTATTTATACGATTTCCTTATATGCATGTAATAAGAGCATTTTTTTATTTCCTCAGGGATGCACAAGTGTTGCAGTTCCTTAAAAAAAGAACAAAAAAACTTCAAAACAAGATTTTATAGTCATACGAAGATCTTGAGTCATTTTTCACAATAACCATATCGATGACATCTAAGTACGTATTACAGTGTTTTGATATCAAACAGACCCTGACCTACCACCAAATGCTAGAATAATCAAACCTAAGATCCGTCAATATAAGTTCTCAGTTATATTCTATCTCCTTTCAGTGTACAATTCTTCACTATCAGCAACAAGAAGCGACCATAAGCCAAGAAGTAATTGTTGGCTCATTGTCAGTCTGTTGCGCATGCGCATAAAGTAGTTACGTACCTATTTAACCAGACTAAAACTATATTACTTTCGAAATACCTGAACGTCATAAAGCCTTTATATTTTTCACTTTAAACAGGTACAGAGATGAGAATCGATGTCGGTTCAGGGTGAGAATTTACAGCAGTAATAAATCGACAGAGCGGTAGTTAAGGAACGTTTAAAATTTCTATAATGAAGACAGTCGGAGACCACCACGAAGAAAGAATGGCGTAGAATATATACAGTCATAACAAGAGGATACGTCCAACATGTGAGCACATAAAAGCGCAGTTATCCAATGTTCGCACGGGGTACTTGAGTTAACATTAGACCCCATAGAAAAGTGCATCCACAAAGCCTGGGCGCATATAAGAATCTGCTTGAAATTTGCATGTAACTGCAATTAAGATCGGCGTTAACTTATGGTGAATTAATCGTCAAACACAAGTACACAGTCTGTTGTTCCTTGCCTCTACTTCTGTACTCTTCTCTAGCTTCCTGCAGTTGGTACTACTGGGGTGCCAACAACCTATTGGCAGTACAGCAGACTCGACAAGGGAGAGGATGAGAGCGAGTTACCGTTGCGCTTAAGTGCAGCCGATATAAACCCGAGATTAGGATAATGGCATTCATAATTATGGCCTCCTGGGCCGAGAAGCGTAAGACAGAAAGCAAGGAAAAGATAGAGAGAAGGTACATGGAAGAATACCGAGAGAAATGGAGCAGGGTAAGAAGAGAAAGAAAAATAATAAAAAGGAATAAGAACAAAGGAACAAAGAAGAGAAGAGTATCCAGAGGCTTATGGAATCCATCGGGAGCATAGACTGTTGTTACAAGAAGTGGTCGGACAGTTTCAGTTTCGAAAGCTGCCATTATTAATCTTGTCTGTATACAGCGTAGGGTAACGCGTTACTATATTGGCAAAAGTAACAGGCATTACAATTGTCATTATGTTGCTAATAGAGATGCCTCAAATTACGTGCGGTATTTTATCCAAGGAGAAGACCTCTTTGGTTATGCATGGTCGCCATGAAGAAACGGTAGTCGAGGAAATGGCTTCCTGCGAATTGCTATTGGAGCATTCGGCTTGATTTGCAAGTTCGTGTCCGTTATGCAGCGTTGCGATATAACCGTGCGCTCAGGATCAGACCGTGTAAGAGTTAAGAGTTAGCCAGTGACTAGTCTCTTGTTAATCCAACCTTAGAATTCCAGGGTAATTAAGATTTGCGAAGGTATCTATTAATTTCAGAAGATGCATCGTACGTAAGATATTACGTGTTGTAAATTCTGTGGGTTGTTCAGGGCGTATCTTGGATATGTTATCTATTAAAAAAGGAGTAGATCATCTGAGGCATATTGGTAATATAAACGCCATATGTAGTACGGATCGGTATAAGCTTACCAATCGATCACTCACTATATCCTATATATATATATATGAGTATAGCATGCGTAGGCAAACCGATAAATCGAATCGATATCCGCTATTCGCGTGGTTTACGCGAACAGGAAATCGATTGCCGATAATCGTTACTCTGCGATTTCGATCGATTACCCTTCTGCCTAAGTACGAATTAAACGTGAAGATCGTTCTTGGGAGAAGTGCTTTTTGTATGGTTAAGTTAGGTAAGATCGGTATACGAAGCCAAGCACGATACATGGCAAAAGGATGAAAATCGGATTTCTTCGTGTCGAACGATTTAGTACTATTATCTTAACCAGTTGTAAAAAGGAAATAGGTAATCTCTATGTGTTCTGCTGTACAGCTACTATATAATTCTATCTGTAAGATACTCATGATGAAAGTTACCATAGATCCAATTGTCGTTGTTATCATAGAGGTAAATTTGCTATAATCCTTCAGTGATCTTGTGACAAGTCGATTCAACAGATTTTCTTGTTTAATCATAAAACCTTGTACTATCCGGGTAACAAGCAGATATACACCTGCTCGCGTCTTAGTGGTTTATGTATAATCTAAGAAAAAAAAATATCAGAAGTGGAAACAGCCTGTAACAAACCAGAGACGATTATCCCGTTCGACAGATCGTATACCGTTACAGTGATATCCTAGGGAATCTAGTGACTACTTAACCGATCATAAAGAGCAGGAACGTAAAAGAAAGAGAGAAAGAAAATAAATTGCTGAGAAAAGTACTAGTGATCAACCAGTGAAGTAAGTATGAATGCTAAATACTTAAGTATCTTAAATGAATTACTCTTAGATAAGATTCTGATTGAGGATCAATGTCGTAATGAGCAATTATTGAAAGATTTCTGTAAAAATAACGAGACTGCAATTTTGTCAAACATCTCGCTGATGCTCCGCAAGCGTGAGATCTTCGGGATGGAAGATCCTCTTGGATATTGTTAATAAATTGATCAATTGTTCTCCGTTACTTCGTGAGCCAGTCGAATCAATTTGATCGGTAAGTTCATGGTTTACAAGTTATCTGGATTCATCAGTGGATTCATGCTTTACGAGTTATCTGGATCTAGTGATTCTCATGATCCCGAAGATCTCAGTGAACCGCGATGTTTTCATAGATTTCGTAGATCAGAGTGCAAAACCATCTGCTGCTGCTATGGCTTTATAAATTCTTCTCTATATCTATATAACAAGAAACTGACGCGAATGATAGATGAAAATAATAAAAGGCGACGAGTATTATACGTTCGGTATACTATTTCCATGATTAGTTCTTACATCCTGCGGCAGGTGTCTGAGCGCTTCGACGTTTCTCGCAATAAGATCATCTTAGCTATTTCCACGTCGCAATTAGTTAGTCATGGTGAGACTACCGATGTCGTATTCATTACTTCGGTACCATTAGACGAACGTTGTACGCTTGGATGCTCCTCTACCTCCGCTAATGGATCGGACTCCACTTTGTCTCTTGGTTAATGATTTTAATTAACGATTAAAGTAGTGTCACGCACATCTAGTCGGGCCTGGACAAAAAAAATTCTGTTATAAAAAACAGTTAGGGGTCGTTATACCTTCTGAAGTAAAATATCCGTGATTTTACAATGTTTAACAGAAGACTAAGAAGCTTTAACAAACTTCAATCGTTTACTCTACATATAGAGTTTGGTACGTGCTGACATCTCGATTCGTAGAGGAATCTCACGATTGCACGAATTGCACAATTATCCTGGATTCCTTGGAAGAAACAGGCGTTAAACTATGCTTGCTAAACGGTAAGGGTGATTAGCCTTTTAACGGATCTCGCGATTAATCTTCTATCTGGGTAAAGGATTAGATTTTTATATGGGATATATACCTGTGTATATACATACGTAATGCTGCAAGCATAACATATGTCTGTCCGAACAGCCCACGATGCCAGGAACCCGATGCACTACTTCCATGGCTGATTGTTGATAGCTCATTGTCGGTAACAGTAAATTGTTAACTGTAACTGAGTCATCGTTCAGTCTACATATAAATGCATTGCCGACATAGTAAGCACCTAATGTATATAAGACACCATAAACGGATTTCTCTTATTTCTATGAAGATTCCACTGATGGCATCCGGTCTCCATTTCGTTTTGCTCGACGGCCAATGAATGGCCGCTCAATTTCCGAGTCTTTCATCATAGGAAAGGATTCTGGGATGTGGGTATATCTATCCCTCCAAGGGGGGTCCACGATACTGGGCATGGTGCATTATCAGGCGTGTATACATAGTAACGTCTCGGTGATGAACCCGACGATTTATCGAGGCTTCTTTCCATCTTTTCTAGATCTCTTTTTCTTCTCTCAAAGCGGTTTTATTTAACCCGCGGGTTAAGCGGATATCAATGAGCCTGCAGAAATCTCATTTGGCTCTGTAGAAAATCGATCGTTTACTAATGAACCGTTATCGCGGGCGCGAAGTAGACTGTGTCAGGATTGACAGATGTATTGGTATTGTGCGTTAGAAGTGCTGCCACAAAGGCACGATTAATCCTCTTCAATTCATAGCATTGCTCATATACATATGTATATATATAAGATAAGTTGTCAGTATATAGTGCGGATAACGTGGCATCTGTTGCATACAAATCCAAACGCGGATACGTTCTGGCATTTAGCCCTGAGGGAATAAAGGTTATTAATTACTATCAATGAATAGCAGTTGCATTGCTTCTTCAAGATCTATTTTTTTTTGGAATAAACGACGGATTAAATCGGTTTGCGACACTTCTCAATAGATGCTCCTGAGGGCTTTCAATGAGCTCCAGGCTATTTTAGAATCTAGCTTTGAATTTGAATGAGGATAACTATTGTACCTATATATATGTGAGACTGCAGAAACGGATGATCTTATCGCGTGACACTTCTTCAGGTACCTGTGGATACCAGGAAAATGGAGTCTTGTAAAAAATGAAGATGCAATGCAGCGAGATAAGAAGAAAGGGAGTGACTAACGGACGCGTGCCTGTGGCTCAACCTCTTTTATATGCATTGCTTGCTTCCTTGGTGACTTGCCAGAACAATTCATCTAAAGAATGATCATTCGTACCATCTGAATAAGGAATAGCTATTAATACAGTATTTAATTCATCGAAGACCCTTACATTCTAAACTCATCGAAGACCATTTTTACATTCTAACCTCATCGAAGACCCTTTTTACATTCTAAACTCATCGAATAGAATATAACCTATTACCTTTGTTGTTAAGCAGATGAATTTGAAGTGACAAAGTTTCATCATAGTATACTTATCGTACCACTGATTTGATTTATCTCACCTGTCAATGATATTCCTCACACTACATTTAATTATCCTGAAACAGAATAACTTCCAAATGGACACCCTGTAAGTATCATTATCAGCCTCCAAGTATACAGAGTACTTATAATGAGTATACTACAGAGGACGTTTACTTGGGGCGCCACATGGAACGGGACCGTTACTCCTCCAGCTCACTCACCAAACTATCTGCCTCTTGCCTGCCTCTACGAGATTCCAATTTTCCAACAGTCTCTTTCATAATCCCTCCGAAACACAGATTACCTGCTCCGGTCTACGTGCATTTAAGCAGCTCTGTCGTGTAACGGGTATCGCCGTCTCTTCCAGCCGTCAGAGGTTATGTTCTTTGCGGAAACGACAGATTTACTCCTCGATAAATAATTAAGCATACAGGCTCGTTTCGTCCTTTCAAATATTGGCAATTACTTTTCTTTTTAAAATACAAAAGGAAATCTGTGTTTCGTGAAAATTATTACAATGCAAACAAAAGAAATTTCAAAGCTGCAATTACGCTTTAGCATCTTGGAAGCGTTGGGATAATCTGTAAGCGTTGTATTTCGTTTGGGTATGATGTTGGGCCTCACGTATGTCCTTCTGTAATTGTCTTAGGCCGTTATAGAAGTAAACTGGACTTACGATCGGGAAGAAACGCAGGTGCTAACTTCCTCTTTTGATGTCGGTTACAGTAATGCAGTTGCGTAACGTGCCTAGACCGGTTAATGGAGATGGTACTCAACTGGTAATTTCGGTAATAGTTTCTAATTTGTTAGTGCGCGGAAGTCTCTGGCTTTTTTTCTGGCTATTTTTTATATCTTCTCTTTATCATCCTGCTACTTATTTACCTTCCTCGAAAAGGAACCGCAACCATGAATGAACGTAGCCATTAGCAAGTTCGGCGACTTTTTCTTATACGTACCTACTGAAACTCGCCACATTGTTTCTGGGAAAGAATGAACTAGTAATAACAGTCATATTAATTTTTGTCAATGCGATGAGATCTCAATAGAGTTTGTATTACTACCAATCTCATATGTGATCTGTGAATTAATAGTCGAACTAGTGAGGATTTAATTACGTGAGGTATGACGGCTGCCCCAGTTCAAGACGAGGTTTATCAAAGGATATAGACGAGCAGGTTCCGCGTTCTTGATATTCCAACCTTGAAGATTGCAAGGTGTAGTAACAAATTGCACAGTTTGTAGGTCTTCGACATTGTGGGAGTGATAGTTGAAAGAGGGCAAAGAAAAAAAAATGGCTGTAGTATAGATTCTCACCGGAAAATACCATGCTGGTTTCTAGACCATGCAGAAGAGTCTGTTGGCATCGTGGTTACAGATCGTTAGATCAAGCTGGTTTAGCGAGCATTACGCGATCTCTTTGATCTTGATCTATAACTGTAAGAGGAGTGATGAGAAAAGAAGAGTGATAAATAGATTTAGATGAATATATTTATAGGCAGTCCATAATTGAAGGAACCATCTGCTGTAATGTCTTGGGTCGTTGAATATCAAAGAATCTATGTCAGGACTATTGAAATACAAATTAGTGGCGGCCAGTATATAAATCTACCGGTGGGTAATTGTTTTCGCAGTTGTCAAAAAGAGAAAAATTCTTTAGACGAATGGTTGCCACCGTTAGAATCGGCTGACATGTTGTTCGCGCAGTAGCAGCTCTAGGCCGCTGTTATTGGCCCGTAAAACGAACTAATGAATGCATTGCTTGCAGTCGGTATTGCCGGCATTACTGGAAAACAATTTCAGAACGTACACATTAACCTGAAATAGTAGGTGGGTCATCGTTCGGCAAGACAGTGTAGAAAATTAACTGTAAACGAGTCAAGGGTAACGAACTGTTAACTATTGTGAAATTTTAAACTTAACCTAAAATCAGAACGCAGATCAGCCGATTCTATCCGTGAGATGTAATGTTATACAGTACCAAAGCGGGATCAGTATCCTGGATCGCAATCGCGATCGACAGAGGAAACAGGAAGAAAGAAAAAGATTTATGTAAATATGAAAGTGAGAGGATAATTAGTATAATTATAAAGTCGAGAGTGATTAGTGTCTGCGCATGTGCGTAAGGAACACGTGACCACCTACAGTTTCTTTTAAAATGAACACCCATGATTTTAAATTATATAAATATATTCCGTGTACGTGGCACCCTAATTTCTCTAATTTGATAAAGGGTTGACATTTTCAGAACTATCAATATATTTCGTTATTTTATTACATATATATATATCATTTATTTTTCTAGGGGTAGCAAAGGAAATTCGCGCTCGTAAATCGCACGCGTCTGACACAAGATGGACGATTTACTCTGAATTCTATCGAAGCGTAAAGACTGGCCAAGAGGATGATCGCCTCTAATAACAACAGGAACAATAAATTTCATGGTATAATAGCCATCAGTCCTTCCTCGACTCATACAGTTTGCAGTCATAGAGCACCATTAGCCGCGGGACGTCGTTAAATCGAAGAGGCGTCTTAGTACTAAAACTACGACGCTTTCCAATCGGTATGTCAAGAAAGATACTCATATATATCTATATATTACGGTCATAGCCTAAGTTATACAATCAAGGTACTCTTATGTGGTTAATAAGCCATAAGGAGATGACCCCCTGAAACTGAAATTAATCTCATGACCTGGCTGTAGTACGGATGACCTTGAATAAAACAATAATTGAACGTTCCGACAAGGATGGCTACATTCATCCAGCATGTTTACATGCAGATAAATGCAGCAGATACTAGATAACGCGTGTAGTACGTTAGGCCTTAAGCTATCAGTGATGCATAACCCGTACGATAAAATGTTCAGGGTCAAACGTCAGGTCGATTATTACACTATAAGACAGCAGAAGGTATCCGGTCATTTTCCTCATGGATATTACCAATCTAAGTACTCTGATTATTTTACTATACCGTTTAAACCATCTCGACACTGGCAGCCACCTGCGAACGAGTCGTCGTAAAGTTAATTGTCGGCTTTAGAAGTCTTTTAATTTTTATTTCCAGAAGGCCATTACTCCATTACATGCTTGGTGACCTTTCCGTAGTGTCGTTGTTTAGGGTATTTACCTTTTTGATAACGTCATCTTCATTTAGTGCCATATATAGTCAGGTCGCGACCTTATATAACGGACAAAAAGATCAGATATACAGTACTTGACATTCCTATGCTCAATCTTAGTATACTCGACTCAAAGATCAGTGTATATTCTATCTGCCAATCGAAGTCTAATCACGCGATCCGATTACAGGTACAGAATGAAAGAGGTTACATCACTACGTTTCTGATATACTGTCTCTGTTCCTCTTGACGGAATTCCAACAATGCCGTTAATGCTTTGCTGGAGCTTCCCTTTATGGATTCGGGAAACAAAATGGTTGGTGCTTGGCAAGGAAGGCAGCTTAACAAAAAAAAATAATGCAACCATAGATACTCAAGGTAAGGAACGTTCTCTGGAGCGGAAGAGGAAGTTCTGGCTACTGGGCATCGAAGTAAAGGACCGGTAGTTACCCGAAGGAGTTTATGCTGAAAGTTTTATGTCTATAGGGACGAGATCCTGTAACGAGACGTTCTTATTACGTTGCCCTGGCGATTCCTGGTACCTCGTGAAGTTATCCTACCTAAAGCCATTTCGACATTACCCTGAAGTGGATGGATGGTGTGGCTGTTATGGCTGTTGGAAATCGGTTATTTCCACGTTACTATTTTTTTTTCTTCATTCAACGACCTTGAGTAATCCTTCTGTATCCTGGGATACTTATTCAGGTATGCTGGAAGTAGTTAGAATTCGCTTGGGATAAAAATTTCTTTTCCAAGGGTCATCTTTTTATGACTTTTAACATAACGCAGTCCCTTCTATCTTATTTTTTTTTTTCATGGACTCAATAGACTGCAATATATAGTCTTGCAGCATGTTGGTTAATTTCATAGAGATTATGTCACTGACTAATTAAAGTGATATTTTCTTTATCAGATTTCGTGTAAAGGTTGTTATTGTCGGACTAGGCGACAACTCTCTCTCTCTTTCTCTAGTCTGAGCGTCAGAGTATGGGAGATGTTGTAATTGCTGCATTTCATTAATTCGCACGCATGCTTTAAAGTTTATTAATTATTACACATTGTATGTACGAATAAGTGGATATTGTAATAAGAACATAATTATTTTGCTCATTGTTCGATAAGCTTCGGTGCATTTAATTGTCGCTTTTCGTAAAGCCGCCGTGAAGCTGTTTGAAATCCTGATTAGCGATTTTTTTTTTAGAAAATGCAATTACAATGGCGTGACCGAACGATTATATAAATTTAAAACAGTTTTATTGCCGAAGCATCTTAATTATTTGTTAATCGCGGTTATTGAAGAATCTCCTATCTCGATAAAAAATGAACCTGATTCTTTGTTCTGGTTTAACGAATGTCACGATTTGCCACGATCAAACGCGACGATTCAGTAGTGCTAATGACAAATTCACGCCAATAAAAGAGCATGTAGAAACGTGACCTGAGATTAAATCTAGTAGATTTTTCAATCTTTTTCTCTACTTTGTTCTCTCAGAGCTGTCGTTACGGCAATTTTTCGGATTTGTTTACGCCGAATCTTACTTTACGTTTAAGACTGAAATTGATGAACCCGGAATTGAGGTTTTAGGGGAAAAAAATAATTTGCCCCACTCAAGAATATTTCATTGACTGTCACAACTAGTAGTACTATATTTCTAATGATTATTATTTCACATTAATCCCCATAACAAACCCGTATATAAACATTGAATAATGTTTCTCGATCGAAGGTTACTTACTGTACCTAATTGCTTGATACTCTTCACTGACACGTGAAAAATGACGGTCATACTTCGCATATGGGTTCTCTATTGAGATCCCCATAAAGGGGCACTCATAATGGGCTATTCCACGAGTCACGATCTACAATCCGTTCTCCATTATCTGCATCAATTTGCACCATAATTGAAAGCAGACTCGATCCAACCAATTTGTTATTAGCACCGTTCATGCCTGCAAACACCGATCCATCGACTAATCACAGGATACCAATAAATATCAAAGATATACCAGAAAACGACTGAAATTCACACGCCATAGAAATCCTATCTATTATCATTATCAATCTACGTTTCACTAATCTGATAATTATAATTAATTACGACTCTGACCGTAGGAAAATATTCTTTCGAATGTCATCGATATACTCGAGCAGTTTGAATATCCCGCCACGGACTATAAGACACGACAGCCGCCACGTCGTAGCGATTCAAGATATTCTTACGCCTGTCCTTCATGCGGAACCGCCTTAAGGAATTCTCAAAAAAAATCCACATACCACAGTAAGCATATGCACTACAGAAGAAAACAAACTAACAGCTGGAAACGTTATAATAATGTCTGACGAAGTAAGCACGAAGCCACCCTGTAAGGACTGAAATCTCCTTGGTAATGAAAAATAGACTTTAAAAGCGTGAGCGTAAAAATAATTCCCATGGCAAATTACGATTATCAAGCTACTTAACGTCAGTCGGAATTATCGTCAACATAACTTTTCTTTCACCTTATTTCTGACACTTAGAAATTCTTTCTGACTGACAATGGGGCCTGCTTGCTCACGGCGTCATCTAAAGTAACGTTTCTTTACATTTGTTTTCCTGGATGCAATGATACTGATGGCTCATTCGCGCCACTAACTATACACTAATTTCGCGTAAATTATCAGAAGGAACATAGTCGTTCCGTTGTTACGTTATCCTTAAGCACTTGCAACTTCCCCGGCAGAGTTACCTGTAGCAAACTTCTAGGTTGGTTATAGATAGGTAAGCACTGTAGGTACCCAGGTACCATTGCAAGTGCTCTCTTCTTCGCGTAACGCTTTGCGGTGAAAACGCTCAATCCTTTTTACCACTTATATACATCTTACTGGGTAACTCGTCCAGAACGCGAAGCATTTCAGGATTTGATCCAGTGTTTCAATTCTGCACTAGAAGTGCGCCAATACCCTTAACGCACGGATGGACACCAAGTGAATAAGCTACAGAGCAATGCAGAGAGTCGAGTGCCATTACGCGTAAAGAAAATTTATTTCTTTACTGAGAAACAATGAAAGCCTAGGGAAAGATTCTAAGAAAGATATTAAAAAATTATTTTTTATTATATAATTGAAACAGCGGGGTGGCTCTACAGTAACAGTGTTAGTTTGGATGATTTTTGGTGGATTATCATTTAAATTTGTTCTTTGTTTTAACGGGGTTTATTTTTTAGGGTTTTTAGGTTTTTTTTTTTGAAAATTCAATGTGAACTGCTATCTTCTTCCGGGATCACAATCCTGAACGGGTTGACCAGAGGGGATGTGACAGGGACCAACGCTGGTGACTAGCTGTAAACTAACCACACCAGAGCACCGTGTGTCGTCGATGTTTACTTGTATTGCGGGACGTCTCGACGTCGACATACACGTTAGCAATGGAGCTAGATCGGTCGAGATCATTTCCTATGGTGGTACCGGGCATGCAACCTAGTGCACGATCCTCCTGAGCACTGTGGTTACTGTCCCGTTTGATTGCTCGACGTTCTAATGGTACACGATTGAAAAGTAACCCGTCATTTGTCAAACAAGATACTTCGGACACACTGCCAATACGGTTTCTTCATGTCACGCAATGACAGCTGACAGTTGAGTGAAGTTGTACGAGAAAGATCGGCAAAAGAGTTTGGGAGCAGTTTTTAGAATACTTTAAGATTAAGTTTTTAGGGTAACTTAAAGAATTATGTAAGAGACGAATGATTCATGTCCACAGGATGTCATCGATGGGACATTGTATGTATCAGGGGATATCACGTAGAATAGCTATCACGTAAACAGAGAAATAAATCTTTCATTACTGCTATTCTACTTTGGCCAATGGCGTTAATTACTTTTGTAATTATTATGGTTGATCGTAGTTAAGATTTTTAGGATGTTTATGGCTAGTTTGTTTTTCTTTTGTTATTGAGTGAATATTCAATGAAATTGACTTACGATTTTCGAAATGGATCCTGTCGTATCGCGGCCATTTTTCTCGATGAAATTTTCTCCAAGCTGATTAGTGTTTACGTTATCGCAATCACCAAATCTCTTGATAACACAATGCACTGTCTGTCAAAAATGTTCCTGGCACACTGTCCTCATGCAGACGCGTAAACGTGATTGGTCTTGATCAATATTTTATTGAAAAGAAATGAAGAAAAGGATATTGACGAACTGGTAGATTTTTCGAAATTTTTGGAAAATTTATTAACTACGCGTGATCCTTGGTCGCGAATTGTTTGGGCTCTTCTTTTACTTTCTTTATGATAAGACGCTCTTCTGTGTATTCGATGGGATATTATGTTTGAAGAGATCTATTTTTTTTTAATTCCACTGTATTCGACTAAACCGAACATGGATCGGCGTCTTTCTCGAGAAAGTAGGAGTCCGTAAGAGGATGCTCGCGGATTGGAGCACTGCGGCGTAATGACATGGTCTAGGAGATGCCAGTCAGTTTTGTAATAACGCGGGTAAAAAGTGAATTTCCCGAGGTGGGGAAACGCGTACCTGGCCAATCCGAATGCCAGGATGGTACGCGACGGCCAATCAGACCGGGACATTCCGGAGCGCATCTTCGCCAGATGCTCTCCCGCCTTATCTATCTATCGCGGCAAACTATTTCGCATAGAGCTACCGGTGACGTAACTCTTCCGGTTCTGCATGGATACCTAATGGAATTTCCAAAAAGCGTAAAAGCTAAGTGACAACCATTAATTCAGCAAAAAGAGGATTCGCAAAAAATTGTAAATTCGAATTTCCTATCATCATCGTATCAAGATCCTTTTACCCTTTTCAAATGGTTTGTTCTTTCCTTCCAGCATCTTCCACTTCAGGAAGCAGCACCGGGGATCCTCACAGGTCACAGATATCCCAGAAGAGCACAGCATCTTCATGGATCTGATGTTACGGTTACGTAAAATCTCGAAAACGGTATCCCTTAAGAATGGTGGTATCACTGGATCACAACTATGAACGTAACACCCTTGCGTATACGTATTCCGCAGAGAATTCCGCATGCGGTTAACGGATTTTCTTGGAAATTGGCTAGGGGAGCAAAGGAGTCCTGACAGCAGTTTCGCTGCAGGAGGAGAACGAGCGATACTAAGAAAAGAAGACGAGGAAGAAAAGCGCAAGAAGAAGACGAAGAAGAAGGAATAAAAAGAAAGAGCAAGAAGGTTCCGGGTTCGATTCCCAGGCTGTGCGGAATATTTCCACCTCCGATCTAGATGAGCGATGCCTACGTACCCAGTAACCACGAAGTGGTAGCAATAAATTATTATTGTCCGGATCATTTCGTGGCCAAGGGTCAATCCAGGATCGCACCGAATGCAACGTCAGGGATGCTGTAAGGTGTTTGATGATAATGGTAGACAAGTAAAAGTGCATTGGATGATTGATGATGAAAATTTATTATAAAGCTCTCCATCAATATAAATTTTTTTTAAAATCTCATCCTCTATAAAAAAGCAACGCGAAGAATTTGTCAAATGATTCTAAACGGTTATCAAAACGGTTATTTTATCTTATCTAAATAACTACGTAACACAGGCAACCCTATAATTCTTATGCCTTTTACTTAGTCGTGATCAGAACCCACGATACCAGCCCTTTTACCGAGAAAGCGACTAACTAACTGTTACAAGCAACGTAACACTATTGTATTGTTCCCTCTTATACGAGGCACCGCCATTATGTGAACTTTCGCGTAGCTCACGCTAAAGAACAATATTTGGCACGGCTGGTCAGACAGTTATGTTCCCCACAAATTGCTACCAAGCATACATCTTGTTTCCACCACGAGGACTTAATTGCTCAGAGCCGAATTTGGTGTCAACGGGATTTATTCAAGAAATCATTGTTATCTGATGAACTAGATTCTTTTTTTGGCAAGAACCGTCCCGCTTCCCATTGTTTTTCATACACTGCGACCATATTGTGGTTTAGAATTTTGTTTTGTTATTTTTTGTTAAATCCTCGTCTTTCTGGATTCCTAATGGACTGTTAACTGTTAAGGAAGGTTGTTATCTACTTTTACCTGGGGCTCTCATAAGATTGTATTTGCTCCATTAAGTTACGTGTGATTACTCTTCTTGTTTCTCTTAAAGAAAGGTACTTTAGTCTATTTAACGACTGCCTGCTTCGAGAGGATTTATATGTTTATTGAATATAATAATTACAGTGTTATAACAGTTCGTTAACTTTTTTCCTTAATTATAAGTCCTTCGAGGATTTCTTAGCCTTCAGCAATTGTTATTATTTTTCAAGGAAATTTAGGAGTCTTCTTGAATAATATTTGAATTCATAATGCGTTAACTTGTATAATAGAAATCAAATCTAAGGACAGCCGTAGTTGGTACCGTCTGAATAAGTATGAGCCTTGGTACCGTCTGATAAGTACAGTCCTTGAGCCTGTTGTGTTGTAGATCACTTGTTATAGTCGATCAAGTCTGGTATGTTAGATTAGGCTTGTAAGGATCAAGAGAAGGGCAATTTCTAATAGTAGATCTAAAGGGAAAAGGAATCAAATGATCATCTGAACTTTTCTAGAGGTCAATTATGCCGATTGTTCATCCGGCGAATCATTGCGATTCATCATGTATCTTTGTTGTTATAAATAGATCGGAATTCAAGCAATGTTGTATCGGATTGTAGAGAAGCGCAGGATTTAATGTATGAAATAGTCGTGGAATTTTCGTCAATTATTCTATCAGAACAAGTGTAGATTATATTGAACGTCCAAGAACAATTGATATTTAATCAAATCGTCAGGATCGGGATGATTCTTACAGAAATCAGTAGGGCTTCAAACAACTTCATGGATCAGTGGTAAAAAGGGATGGAACGAGAAGAAGAAGAAGAAGAACATTAATCAAAAGTAGACCAAAAAGTAACTGAAAAGGACAAAGGAGAAGTATCGTAAAAAATTGGTAACTCGTGCAGAATTAAATAGCGTATAACAGAGATTAAAGTTAAGGGCCCAGTAAGTTACAATTTTTTGTTCTACAGATCATCCATTGATTCTTCGACTTCCATCTTCTTTCATCGGATCCGTTTCCTATGGCTGTCTCGTCGCTTCTTGACGCATTCGTTCGAATGATACTTGAACGATTTCATGGTAGTTTTATTGCTGAGCGGTGTAATATCGTGGGGTATAACGATCTCGCTGAACTACTCGATCGGCATTTGATTGCCGATCGATTACATTGCAAATTAAGAGTAGAGAAGCCGCAGCCATATTGTCCACAGTGATTATTTGCTTTTCTCTATGTACCGGTCAGTTACCCGCTTCCGTTTCTTCGTCTTGTGGCTTCGGAATGATCAAGATCAACCAGACAACCGATCTCTTTTGTTCCTGATGCTTTGGCGTGTTAATTGCACCTCCATCCATCAAGGTATAACAACCTAACCTTAAAACACCTGCCGTCAAAGCTTACGACGACAATGGCGACAGGAACTTTCAGCCTTCTTCAACCATAAAACAATAGACAAACGTTTTGCGGTTCTTCATCGGTAAGACGTTCATTGATCTTCTTCAATGACCCTGACATCCAGGGTCACACTGGCTCGAACCTTCTGTTACGATTCAACGCGGGTCGATCCACTCCTGGGATGCACCTTTGTTCTCTTTCAGAAGCATCAATGTCATCTCACGCTCCGCAACTTTGCGGTCAATCACTTGCAACGCTTAACAGCTCCAGATACAGCTTCATCGTCTTTCTATGACCTCATCTTATAGGTACACCGATGCTGTTGGATTCAATGTCTCATCCTCAGGGTCCGAACAGTTTTGATCAGCCATCAGTATCATCTTCAATGGCAAAAGGTTCACTTTATTGATATCACTTATTGGTGTAGAGATAGTATATCTATAGTCTGTAGTGTGGTTATAAAAACAATTGAATTGTTTGATTGCAGAATTATGGAGTGAAGATTTTTCTCTTTTGGTGTCATATTGTTTCTTCTTCTACCTCTTCTTTTTATCACTGATCCAAGATACTACTGGCACGTGCAAAATTCTAACGTTTGCTTCGCTGAACCGTAATGTCGGCTTACGGGCTACTGGGTCGAAAGTGTCCGGCGTATGTGGTGGCTAATTAACCTTCTTGGTGCTTTAGGTTAATTAACCGGCTTATATTCATACTATGTTACGGCTTAGGAATTTGAATCTTCATTGAGATGAATTTCATCTTACGGTTCGGCGTATTGCTTAAGTTATACTTTTGCAGATTTTATTTTTATAATAAGGTTTTGTCTTTTTTAGAAGTTTTTGTGATGTATCATCAAGTTCCGATAAGTTTAAATTACGATGATCGGTCTGGTGAATCCAGGATGTATGATAGGTATTGATAGATTATTAAAAAATTAATTGATTATTTAACAGTTTTATTTATTACAGATTGGCAATGTATCCTGGTATATATAGCAGTGATGGACCAAGATTAATGCAGAATGATAGTAAATGATACTTGTTCCTTACTAATGTATAAGTAAATCAATATATTGATTTTTTAATTGTAGCTGTAATACGCAATTCAAAATCTGTAGCAGAATTAGCAGAGTTTGGTACAGACTATCTTCAAGAATGGTATGAGAATGCTTGTCTAGAAGCATCCAGCGCGGTTCGCGAAATTCGATCACTCTGGATAACGACAAGTGATAAAATCATATAATCACATAAATCAAAAACACTCTCCTATACATAAAACTAATTATCATTAAACAGGTGGTACCTGTTCCAAAAAGGTTGCAGTAGTGAACAGACAGATTGCATACTATTTGATAATCCTATCAATATATTTGATAGAGACTGTTTTATGGATCGACAAAAAATTATTTCAAGGACTACTAGCTGTTTTATTCCAATCCAAAGAGTACGTGAATTCAATTTCCAAAAAATTTAATAACAATCTTCCACTTTTATTCTCATCCACAATTTATTATCTACAGCAACTCCCAGTTGCTGATTGGCCTAGGAATTGTCGTATGCGAAATTCTGTTCCTCTACGTAATTGGCTCACCATGCTCATACCCTCATCCCAAATGCGACGCAATTGATGAGCCCAGTTGCAGTTGATCCAACTATAATAAACAGACTATATAAATTAATTCAAATTGAAATTAACTTATCACGATTAAAGCAATACGTTCCCTCGACCCTCAGGAACGCCGCAGACCCATCCGGCACACTTAAGGTCTCTACAGTCAAACAACATTACTCGCTGCCAACCTTGATCCACTTAATTATACAAAAACTTTCGCAAGTCCATGTATTAGCATATAGTAAAGACAAGGTGAATCCACGATACAGCCGAGTGATTCGCGTTAATGACACATTAATTAACTAATTAATTTAAAACATACACGACCGGTATCTAAGTTTCATTAATCCATACTTTAACCTGAAATCTTATTAATCTAATGAAAAAGGATATCAGACGACCTAGTCGACATTGAAAGTTGGCAAGGAAACGGTACCTCGCGTTAACGGTGTCTCTTGTAATTAAGTAAATTGTTGGGTTTGCGTGTTACGTATACATAGGCCAGTACACGGATATATTATGTATATTAATGTATGAGGTAAGGAAGCTTATATGATCCAGATGATTAGCGGTCCAGAGATGAAAGTACCACAAAGAATGATTAGTAGCCTTGTGCATCATTCATCCGGTTGGTGTAAAGTTAACAGAACTATTTCTATCGGTAACAATACCGGTATTGGAACCTGTCAATAGCTTCTTTTTTTTTTCTTATATTTAGTCAAACCATTTTATCACGGTCGACGTTGACCCAGTTCATCTAGCGTGGAAGCCCTGTGCGCTAGAAGATTTTGCGATGAGATGTCATTCTTGTCGCCTAATTTTATTCATAGGAAGGCGCGTGTAATTGGAATGTATCGGATAGCGGTCCCTGAGATAGCTGCATCAGGCCCCACCCCGTTGATTGGTATTAGATTGGGACTGTAGAAGAAACCGTTTGGATTTTTCGTAACCCACAACAGGAAAAACATTGAGACCGTTCGCGTAAACAGATATAAGAGAACCCGTTGGAATTAATGATAATTATCATTGACGGATGAATGAAGAATATCATTAAGGAGATAATATAATTATAATATCATATAAAGATGGTCCCATGAAAATTGTTACGTTTAAATATTCTTTTATACGATAATTCCAATTACAGTTGACCGTACCCGCCGTTAATGTAACTTATTGACATTAAGCCAGCGTGGCGGGAATTTCAAAAGTCTCAAAGCACCGAATGACGGCACTGCCGCTAATTGCACTTCTATGGGAGCAATATATACATTGTTTGATGGTTGATGGAATGAACTTCATGGCAGCCATAAGGAATACTACCCAACTGGAAGCTTCCCACGAAGAATCCAATTCGATGCGCCTGCCCCTCTTTTGCCAGGTAAAACGCAAACACTGTTATAGTATACGAGATATAGCATCATTGTATAGACATACTATTATCTATTGGCTGTACCTTAGAGATCATCTAGAAATTTCTACTCTGTCACGCTTTTGAATGATTCTTATGGATAATTTGACACTTTTAGGATGTGTCCTTTTGCTGGATTCTTCATTTAAACGATAAAAAGTGGTAAGTGGTCCATTACCGTTCCCTGAGACGAATCTTTCAAGTAGGAGATCATCGTCACCTATAGAACGGAATTTTAATGACGATAAAATCTAACAAAGATCTATTATCTATATATACGTATATATATATCTCACTATCTCTACCTACCTGTGTCTTAGGATTGCGAGGACGAGGACTGTACGCTTTGTGGTCCGGATTATACAGGATTGCATAATGGCATTATGCTCCAAGGAACCCAAGAGCCGCTTGTGCTTACTTACACTTCGCTTGGTGGCTAGTACATTGGTATATATATTTTATATATATAAATATATATGCCTGCTCACCTCCATTTTCTAAACTGCCCGTGAACTTGAAGGTTGCCAACTGTTTTCATGCGTAAGAGTAATAAGAACGGCGAGAGTGCTACTGCCAGTCATAAAACTTCATCGACGAGCATCTTCACCAGGAAACGATACACTCTGCTTTTATTGCCATCCTCTTGTGTAACGGCTCATCGCTTTCTTATGATTCGTGATAACGAAAGTGGATTTCCGTTTGAGGAATTTTTTTTTAAATTTATGTAGAAGAGGGAAAGAAGTATCGATGGGTGATGATTGATTATTTCTTTTTGAATTTATCATCCCGCACCTGGGGAACTATTGGCGAATTGACTAAAGAATTTTTCTCGAAGGAGACGTGCTTGGGTTTTGATCTTCTTCGATTTTCAGGATCTTCTTTAATGTTCGTATTTGTCGATGAATCTATTACGTTGGATTTAGCGGAGCTTTTGGTGCTGATATCGAAAAAGTTCTCGGAGTTTATCGAATCTGAATCTAAAAACATTGGATCATTGACGGCATTTTGATTTTCATTATTGCATTGACGGTTTAGGGTAAAGTTATGAGTGAATTCTTCGAACGCGATCCATAATTCACAGATCTTCTCGTTCATTCTTCTTGATTGATCCTTGCGATTGATCTCGATCTCCATTTTGAGATTTTCTTCTGCTCTTCGTAGTTCGTTACGATCCACGCACTCTTGGAGTTTTGTAAATAGGCTTTCTTCTGTAATGGATCGATCATCCTTTTGGGAATGATCTTTTGACGTTTTTTCAAAATTTGTATTTGATTTACATTTATCTATTTTTCGAAAACTTGATTGACACCAAGTATCTCTATGCTCAGCGTTCCTAATAAAATAAATTCTATGTAAATTGCATAGATTTAATTATGTATATTATATTTTGACACCTACCAATGCTTTACCTCGTTTTTAAATTTTTCAAAATTTTCTTCATGTAAACCGACTATATCATCTTTCAAGCGTCTCTCGCAATTGTCAATCTGTTTTCGAAAGTTGACGTAGGACTTTTTATTTCGTCTCTCAAGATTCTCCAAGTGTCTCTGTAACCTCTCATAAGATTTCTTCGTCCTCCCAGCATCAGCCTCCTGTCTGTTTCTCTCCATCTGGATGAGTTCGCTTGTTTTCCTGCTCTCTTCCGCGTGCCAATCTTTCAAGCTTCTCTTGAGTGTTCTAGTTATCTTCTACGAGAGCACAATAATCCAATATAATAAAAGAATAAAAATAAATAAGATAAAGGAAGGAGACGAAAACGATTAATTTTTTCCAAGTGCTAAGTATCAATAATTAAACGATTAACACCTGAGAAAATAATTCCGTAATTCTTGATATCTCACGGTCAAGTCTTTTTCTTTCATTCTGTTGCCATCTTGATATCTCACACTTTGACCTCTTAATAAATTCATCCTCCCAGGACTCCAGGTCGATCCTTAAAGAATTAGAAGTATTTTCTTTCTTACATTCCAAAGCAAACTCGCGACTCCTGGCCTTTTCAAAATTCAATTCCCTCTTTAGATTGATAATTTCATTTTCGGAATCTGTAACTCTTTGCTTCAGGCATTCAATAACAGTCCTCAAAGATTCATCATCTGATAGAAAGATAAAAGTCAAATAAAAAAATTCAATTAAATTAATAATGCCCAATATACAATATATAACCTGATATCTTTTTGGAATCCTTGGCAGAATTTTGAAGGCCGGTCAAAGTCTCTTGAGAAACTGTTGAAAAGTAGTGAAAAAAAAATCATGTAAAGATTTCATTAGATTATTTTTTTGCTCTTTTTAAAGCAATCCAATTACCACGTACCTTCCTGCGCCTGTAAACTTTGCTTTCGATTCTCTCTGGTGTCGCTAGTTTTTCCCGGAGGCTTCTTCAGGACTTCGACTTTCCTGTCTCCGCAATCTTGAATAGCCAGTCTCTCGATTCTCATACTTTCCTCCTCACGTGGCGCATCTGTACCAGAGTAATCCTCATCCTCGACTTCGTTGTCGCTGCAGTCGACGGACGTGGCTCTCGAGGAGATGACGGACTCAGTTTCTTCCTCAATAGGCGACAATAAATATTTATCATCTCGTATCTCATTGACAGAATCGCATTCAATTACACAATCAGATTGTCCATCCATTGTCAGGTCACCTGATAACAATTTGAGAGGAGCCAAAGAGTTAAGATATTACTTTTGCAAATTGTTCAAATCCATCCTACTAACCCATCATCGTATTTCGATTTCTTAAAAAAGGAATTTCAGTATCCTTTCTTCAAGGTCAATTCTGTACAGTTGTAAGAGTAAACCTTGACTTTCCTTCTTCCGCAGCATCACTCCGCCTGTTGCACGCAGAGGAAGAAACTTCGAAAGTTGAAGCAACAACAAAAAAAACCTAATGGCCACTCTCTTGGCGGCGTTATCACGTGCGGCGGTCAATTTTCAATTTCGCTGACCGACCGCGGATGTTTCCAGTGAAGAATCGAGAAGTCGCACGAGTCATAGAGTTCCGCGCATTTGATGATTTGATATGGTCAGCTGTCGGATTGAGTGACATGGAAAAGTGTAATGGCATAACGCGTATGTATACTTAACGTAGCACCCAATGAATCATTCATAACCTCATTCGAGTTGTCGTAATTCGAAAACACCAATTTTCCTTAGTAATTACAGATCATTAAATTTTTCACAAATACCACGAATTATTGATGTTCGCGCGAAATGAGGGTCTCATTCCTTTTAATGCATTGGCATACGAAGACTGTTAGTAATATCAAATAAATACCAAAAAGTGATATCAAACGCTGATGATTATCAGTCATTTGGCTAGAAAAGGGGTCGTGTATCTTACCGTATATAAATATTGCGCAACGCGCATAACAGTTATCAAGCGTGACTGGTATAATTCGTGAGCATTAAACCGTAAGAAAAGGAGCAAGTCGTATTGCAGTCATAACAAAAGTTTGAGTTTAAACATCAAGAAATCATCGGGCTATTTACAGTATGTCTACAGCAGCAAGCATCAAGGCACCACGTATCCATCAACTATTGTACCAAACAGTTATTAAGGATGACTCGATGATTTTAAATCGTCCAGCTATCAGCGAGACTACGATATTACATCCACACTACTGAAGTAACCGCAGGACGTTCTACATAAGACGATCTCAGTTCCTGTAAAGTATACATAATTCATATGGTAAGTGGAAGCAGTACTAGTCCCATATATAATATCTGAATCATACTCACCGTATAACGATTTGATTATTTCACCAGGTAACAATGCCACAACATTGTAAGTACCATTCTCTTGCAAATGGACGTATCCAAGAAATCTGAGACCCGTGACTCAGGTCGGAGCCCTGAAGATCGTGGAAGCTCTGAATGATCGCGTGGCTGATGTTGCGTGCTGCGCGACGACGTTCCTGGTTGGAAAAGAGGAAGAAGCAAGGAAGTAAGGAGTGCCCGGAGCCCTCCCTTTCTCGTGAAGTAACAGAAGGGGCCCGAGAAAATAAGCAAGAACAGTAAGAAAGTACGGCGTAAGGATTCACACGGTACGCGCTACGGGCATAGCGGTCCTAGCGGTACGATGCCTGTTCATTTACATCTTTACTAATATATATATATACATATACACGGAACATAGACGTTTACATAGCTGAGTGACGTAGATATACATAGACTAGTACAGTTTGCATTCTGATTTCCGTCTTGCATAATTCGCCCCTGCAACACTACAATATTTTAGTTACTGTTGAATCATCATTTTAAGATCTTTTGATCTTGAGTTTTATCTAACTTCATTGCGTCAATGATCTTACGGTAATCCAGCATCCATTGGTCCAGAGTGATTCTCGTGATTCCTGAATAACAAGAGCACCGATAACAGTTCTCGTTTGACACAATAAGAATGGACCGACGTTTAGCGGTTTAAAAACTGAAAATTGAGGGCGGGTCGGGCCGTGAGACCGTTCCTGAGGTGGGGACCGTCGGAACGGACCGACGGAACTCAAGAAGGAACTGGCTAAATTTAAATCGACGTCACGCTATGCGACTTCATCGAGCAGCCGTGCGGTCCGCTAGGTTTACCCCGGGGACGAGCGCAAATCGTGGTCCTCTTTAATCCTCTGGCTAATGTCTGTTTAATGGCTTTTTTTTTCATCCAGAAAAATCAACACGCTACCAACATTTGAATCAGTGGATGATGATTGCCGACCATGTCTGATTGTTGGATTTATTCATGGGAATTCCTATCTCCTTTGGTATCCTTGATAAGGTCATCTTCTTGGAATACAGGCTACAATGCATTGTACCGATGACAGGAATAATTTGCTGAAATTAATCATATACGACTGTATTAGAGTCTAGACTCGACCTTGACTTCCGTGAGAATTGATGAAAGAAAAGAATGTCGTCATTCAGGTACCACATATTTTTCATTGTCAATTACACGAATTGGAGTCACTCGGTTTTCATTAGTTTATGAAGATCACCGATGACTGGTTACGAATTTCTTTTTTTGTTCCTCTGCAACCGGAATGACCAGGCATCCAGTTAATGGATTGTCCAATAGGCGAAACGGCCATTGAACCGGTGCTAAATGACTCGGCATTCGGGTATCCAATGGTTCAAGTCATTCCGCCAGTTTATGCGATCAACCCCAAGAAGATGTTAGACAGTGTGAAACGTAAAAAGAAACATTACAATACTGATAAATGATCGCTGATTGTATTCTGATCTGACCGGAAGTCATTATACGATTTGTCGAGCTATTCGTCATTGAACCCAAACAGCTCATTGGCTCATTACGAAAACGTTATTTTTAATTAACCTCTACTGTCCTTCGCGGTATCATTAGTTGGTCTACGTAATCATTATCCAAGAGTATCCATGTGTTTTGGGAAATCATGAATGTAACTTTCGGAGAAGGGGGAGGTTAATGTCAGCGACATTAACTACCATGAGAATCATTCCTTGACACATGACCAAAACGACTTAGACATTTTTCAAGACGTTGAACTTTACTTTATTCTTACTTTGTAATTCAGGTAATTCATGTTTTTGCACGCATGGGAATTCGTATTAGCCAATATAACAGTTAATGTTTTTCACTCTCTTTATGTATATATACACTATTGAAATTTTCAACATGGCCACCGCCTCGTCGAATTCTTAAGATTATATCATTTCTAGGATTTCCTGGAAGAAAGATCAATCTCCACCTTCAGCACCCTTGTCCTCTTCCTCGCTGTTCACCTCTGCGGATGCAATATTAATTTCGCGATCCTGTAAGACCAATTTCGCTCAAATCTGCGTCATCTAGCGGCAGCCGCCATTGCGGTACAGTTATTAATTACAGGACAAAAGTGCCGTCTTGATGCTCGCAGTCGCGGACTATCGACGGCGGCGCCGCAGCGCACCGATTTCATCTGGAGCTGTTATTTTTTTTTCATCGAAGAGGTCAGACAATATTTACTTTTTCCGTAAATTGTCACACTACGTAAAATTGAGATCAAGGATCTCCGTAATGAAGGCCTCGATCTTCGCTTTCTTGGCTAATGTTTTTTTGCTTTTACAAATATCTTCACCACGTGATACTAATTTCACTTGACGTATCTAATTATTATATGCATGCACCATCAAGCAAAGCACGTAAATAGGTATAATACTAAGCACCACAATCTAACGAGATAATCAAAATACATTGACCGCGTAACTAAAATCCCATAGGCGGTCCATTCTATTCTCCATATACTAGCGGAAAGATACATTTTAAATTACATAATATCCAACTGACGTTACAATTTATATAAAAGCTATATATATATATTTCGCTCAGTAAGCAGTTTCTCATTGATCATTTTAAGAGACTTGAATGCCTCCGAAAGTCAGCAGCCCATGACGTTCGTCCATTGTAAATTAGAATTATAGTGCTGCATAAAAATTCAAGTTATTATAAATGCTACACTCTAATCCCCATAGATTTCTTGCAATTTTTATTATATCCAATCCTATATCCAAGACTCTACATAGTATATACCAATCTTTATCTTTCTACTAAGTAAGAACAGTAAGTTGACGATGTTACAGTTAGCAAGTATCGGTATATGTATTAGCATTAATGGCGCAGACAGGAGTTTTTTTCATTTTTTTGATTGGTCATAGTTTTATGGGTATGAAGCCGGTGCATTGCGATTTCATGCTCGGTATTTGCTCATCCATTTGGCTCAGAAGGAATGTGAACACGCGTGGGTAAGACGATGATGATCAGGTCGCATCCACCGTATCAACGGTGTAGGTACTGTTAACTTCGCGGGATACTTATTATCGGTATCCTGGTGCTACTGTATGATATATATTATGGTTATTTCCTCCTTTAAATTTTCTTCTATTCCAGAGACCATGGAGATGGTTTCATAGCCATCGGGTTGTCAGCAGGTGGGGATTTGTATTATGAGTTCAGAAATGGCCATCGAAGCTATGGTGTTAATCGAGGTGAGTGCAAGTAATGTTGAGATTGTAGAACTGATAAGGGGAGCACTCGCCCGAAGAAGGGAAGACGAGCATGTGGGTGAAGGCTGGAGGGCTCACCAGGATATGTCGAAAGTGAAACTCAAGGCCCAGGTACTATACTACGCAGGCTTTGACGGCATTGTCCATCCTTTAACACTCATTCTGGTGCATTCCGTTGCGGAAGGGCAGTTTACAATGAGATGGATTATGTTTTTCTTGTTTTTCACATTTCTTCATTGTATTTTCATGGTTGAATTTAGTACAATATGTTTCATTATGTTTCATTACATTATCCTTGTTGTTGTTCTTCTTTGCATATAAATTGCATGATTCAGTTCACTTGAGAATCTCAGCTGGTTTTGGTAGGACTAGTGTGAGCAACATGGCAACTGAAAATTAAAGAAAAATTTATAATGAAATGCTTGAGAATATCTAGGTCAGGAGATTTTCAGTCAACTTACACGTGATAAAACCAGATAATCCAATAATTGGATATATACAGCCATAGGAAAGTAAGACTGGAAACAAGAGGTTGCCCAAGAGAGATCCTGTTCGTCCTATCATCATGGTCAAGCTCACTGCCATTGTTCTGAAAGAAAAAGGCAACAGGAAGCTTGTAAATATACCAATATCACTTGACTGTAATGCGAAAGAAGAGAATGGTACCTTAACGTAGTAGGGAAAACCTCAACAGCCACACCGATAACAACATTAATCAATGTGGTCAGGACTCCAACGTACAAGCAGCTTAGTGACAAGATGATGAGTCTTTCTGATGTCCATATCATGGCTATGATCGAAACCAAAGAAATAAAGAAGCAGATCACTGAAAGAAAGGACAAAGAATGAAGCAAAACAATTGGAATATCATACATATGTTCTCGATGCCACTACAACCTGACTAGTATAAAGTCTGCACAGTCCACTTACGCAGAAGCTTTTTATTCCCAACTAACTTGAGGAAGGCTCCAGCAAAGACGAAACCCACAGCAACAGTACTTGACATAATTATACTGTTCAGATATACTGTATTGTCCACGACAATCTGTAAGAAAGTTTTATTTACAATACCTCCATTTATAGCCGTAGGTTAAATTGAACTGTCACTTTAGACATCCGATCAGTCACGCAACGTCTCGTTACAAGAGTGACATTACGTTTTTGCACTCAGTCTCAACAATACAACAACTCTCAACAGCAGCAGCAGTATTGTTGGCAGTCACAGCTGTCGAGAAATCTAAAATCTCGCAAAATCCAGGAGCGCCATTTGAATAATTGTAATGCTCTCCGCCGAATTGATCGAGAAGTGCAAATATCTGTGGCAGCCATAATCGAAGCGTGGATCCTCTGTACAGACAGAAAAAAAAACGTTAGCTTGAATTTTGGAATCTTTCAGGTTTAACGACACTCACCCAAGCATGACACAAAATTGTAATGATACAACCAGTAGAAGTGATACTATATAAGGAAGTTGGAATAATGGTTTCATCTGTACTAATCCATCCCGGAAATTCATTTTGGAATTGGCAGTTGTTGGTGAGTCGCCATCTGCCAATATGCCACGAGCCAATTCATCCTCCAGCGAGATAATCTAACAAAAATATCGGTCGTTAGACTATACTTTTATCCTTGCTGGATATATTTGAACCAATGCTTATCATCATAATCATCATCATCATCATCATCATCTTCATCACCGCCATATACATATATCCCAGTTATATTATGTACTCACGGGATAACTCTCGGGTGTGTTTCCTGTATTTATCACGTACATATTACGCAGGATGCGGAGGGCCTCATCGTTCTGTCCTTGTGACATCAGGAACTTGGGACTCTCTGGAAAGAAAGAAAGACACGCCACTCCCACTAAAGTCGGGACCCCACACAGTATTAGATATATACGCCAGGAAGTCAAGACGAAGACCCCGTCGAAGAGTATGAGACTCCAGTCACGAGGGATTACCATCCAAGCGAGAACTGCAAGTATATTCAAACGTCTATAATACATCTTTTCTATCTCATTTAATATACATTAACTCTAGATCTTATCAGTTGTCATTATCACCTGCGTTCATGATAATACCAGTTGAACCGTATAGTCCAAGTAGCAGCATCACTTTTGTTCGATCTCTTGTTGCGTGAAATTCGGCACAGTACGACATGATAACTGCGTATGGACCGCTTTGACTAAAGATTATTAATTGCCAATTACAGAGTCTTATTTTTAATTTCATAATCAAAGATACAGTAGGACTTACATGAATCCACTTAAAAATTTGAGAAATACTAGAGTCCAGAAATCTTGAGCTATACCGCATAGTATATTGCATATAGCATCTGCTAAGAATCCGTAAATTAAAAGTTTTCTTCTGCCCTGAACGTCAGCAACGTATCCCCATAAAGAGGCACTGCATATCATACCTAGAATAACATTTTTAGTCACAGTTTTACATCGCTGCTTTTATTTTCAATTACAAGTTTTACGTGCCAGCGTATACTATAGAGTTTAAGATTCCTTTGTGAAACAGAGTCAACTTCAAGTCGCATTCCGCTGTTGGTAAAATCATTGACATGTTGCCAGTGTCAAAACTTGGACACCATAATACCGGAATAACCGCTATCAATAATAAATAATGAAATTTGCCATATCCGGTTGCATCAATGGCCGTTTCGAAATCAGCACTCTTCTTTCCATGGGAATCTTTCAAGGATAAAAATAAGATAAAAACGTTAAATCGTCTTATCAATTTATACATTTCTCAAAATACTTACTCAAAAGGTTCAAAACGATGTCTTCCTTTTTCTGTGCGATATTCTGAACCGGCGATGACTTAACGTTGATGCGCATTTTGATTCTGGTTTCATAATACTCTGTGCCTTGGATGTAGACAAATTTACTCCTGGTAGATGTTTTTATCACGCGTTACTCAGATTTTCGAAAAATATTAAGACAATTTTAAAGTTAACGAATTTTCTACGAATTGTCAACGGGCCGTTTCTTCTAACGTCTTCCTCGCCGTTTGATAATGCCAATTGAAATCATCCTATGAAATTCTTTACCTCCAGCTATCATCGTAGATGGTACCACTCTTTTTAAAGTTCTAAAACTCCTGATTTACTCGCAAACAATTTTATCGTCTGAGTAAACGGCTCCAATCGCTCTTGCATTATTTCCCGTTGACGACGGTTGTAACTTTTCACGTGGTCCCCATGCGTTGATGCTTTTATCTGGGCCATTAGTATCAGAGATGATTCGAGTAATGACATAACTCTTATCATTTCTTATTAAAAAATTGTTTCACCTTTTAATGACCTCCAGCCTCCTATGTAATCATACACGGTCTTCCGGCATTCTTCACTTTCGCCCTTACCTCGTCCTCTTGACATCTTCACGGAATTGTATTTCATCATGCTTCGCTTTACACGCTAATTATAATCTTTCTGCAATCCTAGCACTTCTGAAAAATTCATTACAAACATCCAAAAGGTAACGATTAAAGGGATGATACATACAACAATTTTATAAGTATTATAAATTAAGGACTGAATCGACGAACCTAAATAATTTTATGAACTTATTATGGATGTACTCTTATTAGTCTACGTTTTAATTAAGTCAGTCTTAATCTTTAGGACATGCCTCTAAGATACGCATTTAGCTGGCCCTTTTTTTCAGTGCGATACCTATCCATTAAATATCTAAAGATTCTTTAACGCTTTTTTCAGAAAGTATTTTTAGCCCGAGCCACGTGCCGAAACTCCACGCTGTATTTTGAGCGAATAAAAATGACAAATATGGTGTGCCAAAGTTATCATAAATTATAGGTTTCCTCAAAGGACAAATAAAGATACTTATCTGAATGCGTCTAGCATGTACAAATACGTCTCGTGCCTGTCGTACAACACTTTAAGGAATTTCAGAGACGGATTACGCATATAACATAGACGTAACCTACAAATTTATTTTTAAAATGTGTCTGACGCTCGAACATTAATTTGCAAAATGAAATTATTTTATTCATGATCGTTAACTCCAATTTATACATCTGTCTCAGGTATATACGCATACGGTTAATATCTACACTAGTGAATGCTTTATGCACCGTATTTAATATGGTACAGACACACGCAACAAATGGCAAAATCATTATCATTTAAAAAACTATAACGAAATTTTGAGATTGATAAAATTTCTTGTATTTCACTAATTACTGCCGTATCACGATACTTTTTTCTATTTAAAAATTCCCGCTGTACATTCGCACTACGTATACATACGTCTACGTGTTATTAATTAAAAATATCTATTGTGGCCCCCCAGAGGAAAGTTCTACAGTCCTCATTAACGCCACTTTATCAAAGTGATTAAGAATTTCGTGAGACAACAGCTGTACCATAAATACTTGGATATTTTTCGTAAGCATGCAGACCCAGTCTGACATCAAGAAACGTTTAACGCGAATAAATATTTGTCGTTAGAATATATGGTTAAATTAAGTGTACATGAATTACTGTTGGCGCAGCGACACGCGTTGAGAGAAGGCAAGAAGAACTTATTAAAGATCCAATGCTGTGCTTGACTTTTCAAAATTGGAGCCTGGGGGTCGATTGACAAGAAGAACTTATCAAAGATCCAATGCTGTGCTTGACTTTTTGAAATTGGAGCCTGGGGATCGATTGCGTATCCTTCACTATGGTGAAAATACGAAAAGTGAATAGCTGTTAGCTAACGATGTCACGCGATTGGCTAACAGCTATTTACTTTTCGTATCTTCACCATAGTGAAAGATACGCAATGGACCCCCTCGTCACGTTTCCCTGTTACGTATTTGCAAACGAAAATATAATTCTTATGGGGATTTCACCGTGCTGCCATTTATCCTGCGAAATTATTTGCTGCGCATATTTTTCAAGTACCTCCCATTCATGCGTTACGCAGTAGCAATTTTATTCCATTGTTGCCTTAACAACCGGATATTCCGCGTTCGCCTTGACTGTACATTTATGACACTTTAACAATACCCGATAAAGAATTCACACTGTCTTCACTAAGGGGTCAGGATCATCCGCCATCTTGAATATATCCCATAAAGGCTATGTACGCAGTTCTTCCTGCAGCCGTGACATCGTAGAGGAACAAACGTCAATAAAAAAAACAACTCGACAACTGTCATGTCTCTAATTTCATATTTTCAGGTGATTATTACAGGATTACAGGCTTTGATAAGAGTAACGATATTTATACTCATAGATTTTATCAACTTTCCTGACATCTTTGTCTCGCGCGAGTCTCTTTGTCTGCTTTGTAATGACTCCTGAATATTTGTGAAGATATATAATTTATGGAGTCTTGAATCTCTCACGTATTATCATCGTAAAGCATATTTCATTCATTATAATCAATCTGTATCTTGATATCTATTTTTATTGTCTAATTCCTTTTCCTCTCTTGATAGCAGCTGTTGATTTCTCTTCATTAATTTCATGGTGTATTCCTTACTAGCTTCTTGTGCTTCTCGATAGGCAATTGATTGAGTGTATTGGGAAACCTTAAATATTTTCAGAAATAATTAAGTCAATGGTTGTATATGGTTGACACCTGTCAGACAGTAAGACAAAGTATCAAATCCTATTATTAATTGAGTATAACTATTGATAATATCAAAAGTACCTGATTATGAAAGTTTACATAGCTGTTGATAATCTCATAAGCTAGAACTCCAGTGATACCCAAGAGGATGGTTTTCTGCATTCGTAATTTCCGCCCGTACTCCGCACCTCTTTTGTCGTTGAACATTTTATCTTTATAAATGGGATATAAAAATCTTGTCACTGGACAAGGCGTTACCGTCAGCCAGAGTTTGCATTTTTTAATTATTTAATTTAACAAGGTATCAAACGTCAAAGGGATACAGGGATGTACTTAGTGAATCAACGCATGTTCGTCATTATGAAATTTGCGAATCGAAAACAATGGACAGGAAGTGCAGGAATAGTTATGCATATTATACTGCATTCACAGACATTTAATTTTTTTTTCCACTGACCAAAACGAACCGCCAGGATTTTATCTCTTCAGTATTCATTGTTCGTAGTAGTACGTATTGCGTGATGACATCTTGCGTCTGTCTGACGCATTATAAAAATCATAATAACGACAGTTAATATTTCATGGGACGTTAAGTAAACTTCTGATGGTAACCAAAGTACCGTTTTTAGCACCAGGAGAATCTGAAGTATGGCGTTTTCAATTGGTCGAAATCTTAGCAATAGATCAAATCCATTGAAGATACTAATACCGACGCGTCATCGATAGTCCTGCCACCTGAGAATGAAGCAGCTATTACTTACATCAGCCGGTAAGATGCAATCTACTTATCTTCAGTCAACGATTATATGTTGAACAAGAAGACGAACGTTTTGAATGAACATAAGTTTTAGAAAGTTGTCCAGAGATGGCGTTGCTGTAGTCACAAAATGGCGTCCGGTCAATAGACGTAGCTGAGCCGAAGGTCGTGGGTGAACGTAGCCCAGAATTAAGGGCCGTAGCTGACATTTTTCGTGGTACGCGCACGGTGCGGAGTGTCAAAAATGTGGCTGAAAAGTGTAAACGGTACAAACGAGGGACGCTGAGAGCTCACCTCGTGATAACATGCGCAGGAATCGCACGCGAAATGCACGTTTAAGCTGCCAGGAACGTACGTAAATTATAGTCGGTCACAAAATGGCTTCGGGCGACAATGTGGATGTGATTGAGGTGGTCGAAAGTAACATCGCCGGGCCGGCACGGGCTACGGAAAATCATCTCAGGCCTGAGGATTCAACAGATGAAGATAGTACGTATCTTCTTACTTCGTGTTACGTATCATTTTATCATTGACATAACCTATACCTATACGTTCCATCTTGTTCATGGGTAGACGGGCGTCTCTCCTTACTCGCTGTATGATTACATCCTTTCCCATTTTTTTATAGATATTTCATAGTCTTATTATACGCATTGCACGGACTTTGATTCGATATTTATTCTCATTTTAAATACGTTTAATTCCCAAGAATCAGCAGGGTCATGTATGCTGAAAAATTCTCTTTGACAGCTGATGGGTGGCACCCATTGTTAGCTATACTAGAATTCATTGTGTTATATCCATTTTATTGGATTCTTTTTATGATCGCGAAACGCCCCTTGATATTCCTCATTGATATTAATCACGTATTACTCGTTTGTTTTATCAGTTTAGAGATTTTTCGACATTACTCGGAGATCCGGTTGCTCCGATTTCATGAATGGAGGATTTTTGGAGTATTCGAGCTACTATGATTTTGCCTTTTTTTCTTCTTCTTTTATACAAGGCGTATTCTCAAGGATTATACACGAAAGAGAACAATTTCAGATCCATTAAGGCGTATCTATAACAATTGAGCCAGGTTTTGACAGCTGATAGCCAAATGTCCCTGGTGGCCCACTTTTACCGTAACAAGAATACGTGAAAACCAACGGACGTTTATTATCTTTTTTCTTTCTATTAAACTCAAACTGGCGTCCAACTATTATTATCACTTCGCACAAATAATTCCAAGTCATTTAGTCTTATTGACAAAATTATTTTTCACTCAAATAACGCTTGCAATGAACCATGCACAGGAGGTTGTTTTCCTCTAATGATGAATCATCTTCGTAACCATTGTCATATCTGTTTACTTATCAATCCGTACATAAGAAGATAAACATCAAAGTGTTCATTTATTAATCTGACATTAATTTTTATTACAGACAAATCAACTGGCGAGAAAGTCACAGCCTTCGACGTGAGTATATTCTTACACACTAATTAATCAAGTCCCTGAGAATTCGTCGAACTCCTCGGGTCGTTAATTAAAATTTTCATCAATTAAAAATCAACAAATTAATAACAATAAAATCTGTCAAATTACCCACGTATCAGCATACACACGGTACAGTGAATCGCGGGAAAATTTGAAAACGTCCGGGACGGTCCAACGGTCGAATTTTCTACCAACTAATTAGTAGTTACAAAATGCAAGCTAATCACGTATTCGAGAAGACTTATCAGCAGGAAACATTTTTACGTCAAGGCTCCAGTACGTTTTATCACTCGCAGTGCGAATAATACATACAAAATATGTATGTGCTCCCAAAAATTCACCGCCTATTTCGCCGCTACGAATTATTTCACAATTTCTGTATCGAGCATCGCGACAATAAAATATTTCGCAAACGAGCAGAGTGTCGAAATTTTATATATCTTATTAATTAACCTTGGACTCTTCCGTTTTGTTATACACAGTGGCGAGAAAAGTATTTCGCTATCGACTGGTGGACATCCAAATGGATACATGAAGTTGCATTCTCAGTCTATTGTCACTGACGAAAGGCCCCTTGTTCCACTTTCTACTGTTATACATATATATATCCACACACACACCTATCTATATGATATTATATATATATACACACACACTCTTGTCAATGGCACTACATTCTCTTTCATTAATCACAAAGTATGACTCACACCACATACTCCCAAGTATCATCCATCTCCTTTTTTTCACTTCCTACAAAGTTCCACGATACTTCCTCCGATTTATTGATGAAATCAGCTTCTATTTTTAGTATCCGGCCAGTCAATAATTTACAAACCGTCCCAATGCCTCTCCTCGTCGATATCCACCATTAACCACGCCGCCACTTCATCCTTGATTGACGCCGGAAACCGATAGTCTTATTACGGAAATACCTTGGGAATAAACGTATATTTCAAGAAACAGAAGATTCAGGATAGCTCCTCATCTCCGATCTTCATTATTTCATCCGAGTCTTTGACTCTTCTCGACAAGATTCAACGCTCCATAGGCGTCGCTCTGCGATTCTAAACGAATGTTAAACTTCGTACGTCGTTCTTGTCGTTACGATTTTTTTCGTAACGTAGCACGATTCTTGCCAGAGCTGAACATTTCACTGTCTGTACACCTGCGAGCATTTGTTATTACGACGTTCAACCCTGGGAATTGAGTAAATACAGGGCAGCCTTGAAAATATACAGGTTACCTTTTTTTTCTTGACTTCTTTTTCTTGTAATTTTACACGCTCCGCCGGCTCTGTTCGGCGTACAAAAATGTTGGGACGTTCGCCGTTTTGCAAAATGCTCGAAAAACGTGTAATCACAACTGGCGATGTTTCTCTTGATAAGAACAATCTTGCGTATTGTCCTTGTGCCGTTAATGTAAATACTGTTCATTTATTTATTCTAATCGTTTGGCTAAGGCCACGCGTGGCTACTCGCGGAACGATTAGACCGATAGGTCACGAGTGATGCAAACTTCAGACTTTATACGAGATAGATAGATATAATTACGTGTGAACGCAAAGAGGAGAGATTTTAATTTTTCATCTTTTTATTTCTTACAGACTTCGACGGCGCAGCATGGCTCCGCTGGACCGAAGACCCCGTCCGGGGTGTCCAGGAACAAATCGGAGCGCGAGAGAAAAATTGGACACCGGAGAGTCGGCGTCGGGGGCGAGATCACTTACAAGAAAGTAATGAAGACTTTGAAGCAGTATACGTAGTTATTTAAGGATGGGCGAGGAAAGGGAAAAGAAAAGAAATCGGAAGGATGGTAGTTGCACGGTTCAGAGAAGGATAAGAGACATTAAGTAAGACGACGTCGACGTCGGGACGCTCGCGGCGAGCCGTCTGTGTTTCTCCAAACATAAATATAACCGTGCGAAATGCCGCGTATTGGACACATTGGCGTAGAGGTACCGTCGATGAAAATCATCGTCTGGAACAGGAATAGATTTTTTAAATCAACGCCTTGCGGTCGATAATTGTTTATTCGAGATTGTCTTTGCATTTGTCATTTATGAGGATTAGAAAAGAGAATCATTGTTATTGACTCGGAACCGTGGATTTATTTGATCGAAATCAAGTATGAATTTCCACCTGGAAGCAATACGTCTCTGTTACTTGTTTAAATGCCGTTTTATTTGCTAATTGTTGTTCACAATTTTTAGCGTCACTCTAATCGTCGCTGCAAATAATTGTACTGCTATAAATAAATCTCCACTTCGTTTCGGCGAATCGCGAGTCCGTATCTACAGTGAATCCTGTGGAATTCGTAGATGTGGATTGACGTTGCGTCGTGATTGTCTGATCTTTGTTATTTTTTAATAAGGACGTTGTTTCTTTGTCAAATCTTAAATCAACAGTCGCGCCAGCATGTAGACATTAATTTAATACAAACGTGGAACTTAGTGTTTATTAGTAATTAGGCTGATCAGAATGGGGTGGGAATTAGTAGAAATTAAATATATTGAATATCTAGAATGGGTATGTTAATTGTATTTTAGATATATTTTTGCAAAATTATATTCCGTCTTATTTGCTTATTTGTCATTAATTTTTCTTTACAGATTCAAACCACCCAAATTATGGGATCCATTCAACTTGGTATTCAACACGCTGTCGGTGGTCTCGCCAGCAAACCGGAAAGGGATTTACTCATGCAGGATTTCATGACTGTGGAAACGACGAATTTCCCTAGCGAAGGCTCGAATCACACGCCAGCTCATCATTTTTCCGAGTTTAAGTTCAAGAATTACGCGCCCATTGCTTTTCGATACTTTAGAGATCTCTTTGGCATTCAGCCCGATGACTTTCTGGTAATATTTGTTCTTGTTCCTTTTGTCGTGTCACTCCGTTTAATCACTTGGATCGTTATTGTTGTTCTGTGTAATTTCTTTACATTCGATGATCTTCTTCTCTCTAGATGTCTATGTGTAGCGCGCCTTTGCGCGAACTGTCCAATCCTGGCGCGAGTGGTAGCATCTTTTATCTGACGGAGGATGACGAGTTCATTATTAAGACTGTTCAGCATAAGGAGGGAGAGTTCTTGCAGACTCTATTACCCGGATATTACATGGTGAACATTGAAGAATGATTTATAGTTATGATTATCGTATGATGTTGATGGATAATTGTGGGTGTAAAAAAAACGTGAAATGATAACTTTCAGAATCTTAATCAAAATCCAAGAACGCTACTGCCCAAGTTCTTTGGGCTTTATTGTTATCGATGCAATAGTAAAAACGTGAGATTAGTCGCCATGAATAATCTGTTGCCGTCGTCAGTGAAGCTTCATCAGAAATACGATTTGAAGGGTTCGACGTATAAGCGAAAAGTAAGTGAGACCTTTTTCAGGAGATGATAAATAATTATACAACAAAAGTTATTAATGATAACTTTGATCAGGCCTCAAGAAGCGAACGATCGAAGTCATCGCCCACCTATAAGGATCTAGATTTTATGGAGCATCATCCCGACGGTATTTTCTTAGAAGCTGACACTTATGGCGCCCTGGTAAAAACTATTCAGCGGGATTGTCGCGTGTTGGAAAGCTTCAAAATTATGGATTACTCGCTTCTCGTGGGAATTCACAATCTCGATCATGCCGCTAGAGAAAAGGCTGTGAGTTGAAAAATTGAATTGAAAAAAAAAAAGAAAATCGTTATTAGTATTTTTTGGAGTTATAAGGTCATCCTTGGTTCTTTTACTGAGCAGGAACAAAGGTTATCAGCCAGTGCGGACGAGGACGCCGGCGAAGTCTGCTACGACAGTGGTGGTTTCGTTCAGGGTGAAAGGGAACGTGAAAGAGAAGATAGAATAGGGGCTGCAGCCCTTAACAGATCTCGTAGTATAAATCGGCAGAGGCTGGTGGCTCACAGCACGGCGATGGAGAGTATCCAGGCCGAGAGTGAGCCCATCGACGAGGAGGATGACGTACCGTGAGTACTCCTGTTATATTTTTCATTATCTAATCAGCTGTCTTCTTACAATATTAGAATGATGAATAAAATATTATTTAATTTTAAAAAATTGTAATAACGGACGCGGTTCTATGTGTTCCTAGCAGTCCGGGCGGTATTCCAGCCAGGAACGCTCGTGGTGAACGTCTTTTACTCTTCCTGGGTATCATCGACATCCTCCAGAGTTATCGACTCAAGAAGAAGCTTGAGCACACGTTGAAGTCCATGATACACGACGGGGTGAGTCATAGCTTTCAGAATATCAGTCACGTTTTTCATTTTGTTATTGTACAACTTCACGATTCTTTGACCTTGAAATCTTTCGACCTGGTGAACCTGGCGAACGTATCAATTTATCCTACAGTGTATAATCGTATGTTCCAGGACACCGTGTCCGTGCATCGTCCAGGATTTTATGCTCAGCGCTTCCAGGACTTCATGGCGAAGACCGTCTTCAAGAAGATACCCTCACGTAAGTACCATCCGAATCAACCACTCCTAGCAAATTTGACCTCGATGCTAGCGATCAACAAGGTACATTCCTAAATTTGCCGTCGTCGATTGTCGAATTGGATTCCCGGTTCTTCCTGGTTGAGTAGCCACGTGAATCATACACACGTCCACGCGTCAATTAGTCGCACCTAGATTATAGGTTATTAAAGCAGATTAACGAAGAACCGAATTATCCCAATGGGAAACATTGTCGTTATCATGTTTTTTTTATTTTTTTTTACTTTATCATTCGCATTCCTGTCTTATCGGATGCTAAAGAATTTCCAGTGATTAGCAGGGAAGACAACGGTGTCGCCATTTAACCATTTTGCGTTTACAACCTGTAAAGTGCATAGGCGTAGACTTCGAGTATTGCAAAGATGTTAGTGCGTAGGAGTCGTATTTTGAAAACAGAAAAATGCGCGAAAGCACGCTAACGAATTTTTGAGATACACAGGAAGATAAATGAAGAGATAAAAACTGGTGTCGCGAGATAAATTATGCTTGCAGTGAGATAATGATATCTTTATTAGTTAATGAATTTGAGTCTGGGCCATTTACAGTCGCAAGGCTTCATTAATTTATCATGCTAATTAAAGAAGGGTACATATTCCTATCTACTACTAGTACTACTACTACTATTACTATTACTTACTATTACCTATCGCTATTATTACTATTATTATTGAAATAGAGCAGTAAGTCGTAAGCTAGAGATTATACGTTATATTTTAGTATTTACCGTTTACGAAGAACTAAGGAACATACGTAGCAACGCGCTTATAATTTTTTTCACCTTTTTTTTGGGGGGAAATTGTACCTCATTACAAAACGTATTGCTCGTTAGCGATCTCGAGGTATTTAACGGAGCATCTGATTTTTCGACTGGTCTCTCGTATATGTTATTAGTATAATTTTTCTGTTTTTTTTATCTCAATCACGACGCGCGTTTTCATTTCCGAAAATTCCCGAAGTCGATTCGGGAAGTTTCGCCACCTCTCCCCAATCGTTACTCATGACGAATCAGTGGATAAGAGGATTTTTTTTCATTAGTCGTTTTGAATTCTTATTCTTTTTTTTTAAGCCACTCAAAGCGACGTACAAATCATCACTATATTTTTTTAAATGACACTATATTAATCATATTGTTGTATATATAGCGATGATATGAGATTCATCGTTTTCGGTGAATTTACATTTTTTAACGATTGTGTAGTATCTTAATGGCGTGCCAGGTCGACGTAATTACGCTTGCGAAAATGAGTATGACAATGAGAAGGAATAATTAACAGGAAACGAAAGGAATAATGCGAAACGATATCGATCGAAAATTTTTACAGGATCATGACAAAAACAGAGTAAAATGCAAAAAAAACAGGAGCGAGAATCGTTGCTCCGATTGAAATACTTAGAGTTTATGTATCTGTGTGAGCTATTCGTTCGTGTCCGCCATTTTGGATTTTTTTATTGTAACTAATATTGCTAACACGATATACATATACATTGTACATTGTTCTTCCTTTAGAAATTTGACTTTTTTTTTCTATCAACTTTCTTTTTTCCCTCATTATTTGCTTCTTTGTTGTTCCGTTTTTTTGGGGGATTTTACTTCCTTTCCGGTTTTTACGTTGTCACTTCCGGTATCATCCCCGACCCACCCCACCATGTTCACGTATCAGGTAACGCAATATTTAACGTTACGAAAAGAAAAAAAAAATAATGGCGACTTTATCCAAGTCCGTCAAGACTGGTGTCCACAACAATATAGCTGAGTATTTCGCGCGGTAAAAGCGAGATTTTCGAAATCTCTCTAAGGATTTTATGAAAGTTTATCGTTGCTTCTTTTTTTCAATTCTTTTTTGGAAGCTTCAGCACCGATATTTTAAGACGGACAACGACTCTCGGTCCCACGGTAAGCTTCGATTTTGAAGAACGTGGATAAGAATATATTTTTAAGAAGCTCATTAGGCACTATCATCACAACGTTCGTTAAATAAACTAACGAAGCGCGAATTCGAATCTACTCCAATCATACTGGAGTATTTAACTGTGCCAAATTTAAATACACCGAATTGCCCACTGTGCACGTATATTTACTTTATCTTTTCGAAGAAAACAAAAATATTTACTCGTTATTAGCTAGAGCAAGAAAAAAACGCTGCAGGCTGGCACACAACGTTTAACTCCGAGCGATTTTTTTTTTTTCTTAATAGAAATACACACGTTGCCTTTGCACAAAACGACGTTATTTTTTTTTACTTTTAACACACGTGGTGGCACCATAGTGCGTGAGACGGCGAAGGGATCTTTTTCTTTTTTAATATTCAGCTATCAAATACATGTGGACACCAAATGTACATGTTTATATATTTTACAATAAACATTTTCGCTCTTTACAACCTCATTTCATTTACAATTCCCCTCCGCACTACTCTCACTTCTAACCTTTTCCAAACTAATGTTTTTTTTTCAAATGGGTCACTGATTATCGACGCCCATTGCAACGCAAAGCAATAATAATTCACGCACAAAAGTCGTACTAACAATTCACCCTGTATCAGCGTTATCATTAACCCAGTGAAACTGGACACTCACGGTCGCTTGAAATTTTCATTTTTGCTTTTGATTTTTTTTTTTCTTTCGTTTATTCGGTTGTGGCGTTGCTCTCACACTTTTCCCTTTAAGCCGTCTCGATAGCTTACAAACGAAACGCTCGACAATCTCTGTGACAGATTTTTATTGATCCGTCGCTCTCGATCGATATCGGCGTAAACTTGTTCGGTATTTGGGTTAGCTAAATGTTGATGTTTCTGTGTCCGTGCACACCCTTTTGTCAACCCCCTGACCATGAACCTGCTACCGATCGAAAAACTCGAAAACTGAATACCAAAAGTGGACCTGCCTGAGATTAAGGGGAATCATCGCAAATTCCGTAACCTCGTCACCAGCTACATAGGTAACTCTGTCTGTCTGTCTGTCTGTCTTGTATGTCTGTCATAAGTCTGAGTTGTCTGCCAGTCTGTTGGTTGGTTTGTCCGATTGTCGCCTGTTACATCGAATGAAATTTTTCGAAAATAATCAGCGCCTGCCTGCCGCCTGATTTTTTTTTTTCGACACCCAACCCTCCCTTACAATTTCGTCTCTACACACTGTGCTTTGTAAATATTCAAAATAGAAATAACACCGCTACACTTTTTTCGAGTAACACGAAAATCCGTGCACTATAGTTCTTTTTAATAATACCTTTGGATAATTATTTTTTTGACATTGATTAACGTCGTTGGTGTTAATTAAGAGTGTACGTAGGTATTGCACTGTTTTGTATGACTTTTATTGACTGTTTTAATTTGTCACATTTTTTTTTCCACTTTGAGATATCAATCCGTTAACAATTACTGATACGTGGTAGCTCTCGATAGCGTGTTTGATGTTCGGATAATGATGCTATGGATTTTGGATTTTTTTTGGTTTTGATTTTTTTTTACTAACACGTGTGGGTGCTTGTCTCACAGAGAGAAAGTTTCTCAGTAACTTTAACTGACTTAACTCGAGGCACTGTACTTGTAAATTTTTTTTTCGTTTCACCTATTTTCTGACTATTGATGTTCGTAACGCACGAGGCGATACGTTCAACGGGACATTTTATCCGGTCGGACATTTTTGACGACGTCGAGTGATAAGAAGGTTTGAATAGGATTATCTTTTTTCGTTTTACGTTCTCTTGCTATCTGTCGTGTCTTTGCTTTTTTATGCGAACATTAGCCACTGTGTTTTGACTCTATATAGATTTTTTTTTTCAGCACCCGGTATATTTAGCTTCGGCTTCTCAATTTCGTGTCTGTCGATACATTCGCCCGTCTGTCTCTTTGCATGTGTCATTTTTCATTCCTGATTTTTTGAATCTCTCTTGGTCCATTCTCTCTCCAGTTTCTTATCGCTATTGTCAAGTCTCACACTTTATCTCCTCGCGCATCAGACACATGCGGATCGTACCATCGGTCACGCGGTGGTATATGAAACTAAAAAATTTTATTTTTTTTTAAGTGGAGGATCATTTTTAAAATCTTTTTCTAGGAAAATCAATGACAATTTTTCGTCGATAGAAAGCTTGCTCGAGTCTCCGTATAATCCCCAGTATCTTGATCGCGACGATTTTATTAATTACAAAGCATTAAAATACAATTGGCGTAAGATCCTGGGATTTTTAGATTGAAAAAATAAAACCAAGAGATTCGAGGCTTTTGATGTTGTCGGCTTGAATAATATTTATATACATTATATAATAAGTATGCAGAATTTACAATATCAATAGTCCTGTATATAAATATTTCCTATAATATTCTCGGCGTTATTAGAATATATTCCGTATGTCAAATTTTACAAATCGATACCCAATCAATACACATTTATTTACCATAGTACGTATTACGTAACAATACACTGTCGTCCCATTAGAATGAAAATGGCGTGCGAAAATCGTTAAGATCTTTCACGCTTGCCGATTCCTTATATGGATAAGTAATCGATACTTCGATGAATTCGTTAAAATCGATCGCTATCGATACAATTGTCTGAAATACTGATATATCGTCGTTTGTGTTGCAGCGCTGAAACATTCCCCGTCGAAGAGAAAAAGCATCACGAGGCCACTGAGGCCACTGGAGGGGGATTTCGATTCAACCGGTAAGTCAAAATTGAATAATTCATAACAAACAAATAACAATATAATTGTCCAACGAGATCAATCGATCGGAAAGTCACGTGACTTTTGATTATTATTCTCACGTCACTCTTGCATCTTTTATTCAAAAGTCAAGGTCATCGATAATACCTGCGGCCGATGTATCGATAATATCGATCTCTTTCCTACATCGAAGACCTTCACCACTGTCCCCGTCTGCGAGAACACTGAGCTTCCTGTGTGATCCCGTTTCCTTCCAATCGGACGTCCGTTATCAGATATAGGATTATAATAATTGAACGAAAACTTGTCCTTGACCTTCATTAAATCGGTAATGGTATCGTTATTGTATGGTGGTTTAGCGGTGGCGGCAACCGGAAGTACGACAATGCATGCTACATCACCCACAAAGCCTGGTGAGTCTCCTGCTTTAATCATTATATCCTTTTACAAGCCAATACAACAGTCCACCTGGTGTAACAGTCGGAGAGTACATGAAATCATTGTTCACTCGATGACAATCATTTATATACATATAACAAAAGTAACAGCTGACGAATGATTCCGACGAGTTGTCATACTAGAATATGTAAACAAGAAAAGTATAACAACACGTCACAAGCATAAATCGCATAACGAGAGAATGACCTAGCAAAGTAAATCATTAAAAAAGATATAATAATAATACACAGTCATTAACTAAGAATCACAATCGTCTAATCGCAATTTATCATAAGTCATCGACAGGTGCAGTCGCGCTGGTGTTAAATGACACAGAGTCTTGTAGTTCATTGAGAACTTTTTTTTTATATTTAAGTAATAACGTACCAGCCCGTTGAAAGAAATCATGAAAACACGCACACATCAGTGGGTATTGATAACAAAAAAAATGATAAGTCATCATGGGTTTTCTGATCAGCTTCTTTTCTGTTTCTCTGTTCTGTCCCGCACGCACGCGTCACCGAATGACTGTGCTTGATCGATGGCCGCTTGTAGCAAGTCCCAGCGAGCCCGTCGCCTCGACTGTGATCTCCTCCGTCGCTGCGATCTCCACCACCTCCATCCCGATAGCCACCTCCACTCCAATAAATCTTCCAACGAGTACCGGTCCAGTAAGTCCACCGCCTCTCAGCGGGATCATCTCCGCATCTGAACCTACGACCAGGGCCAGTTACCCGGCCGTGCTGAAAGGTCGCAGCGCCGCCAGTCCTCCCAATCCTAATCTCGTTCCTTCGGGAAAGGTTCCTCCTCCTGTTCCTCCCAGGGGATCCGTCTCGGGGAGAGGCAGGGCCGAAGAACACCGCGGCGCGTCGATCACCGTCACCACGTCTGCTCGAGGTGAAGCTAACTCACTGCATGACACTGCGAATCGACTGAACGTATCCCGTCTGCATGTCAACCCCTTATCTCGTCGTGAGGCTGAAAATATTGATAACGATCGTTGGTCGAGCTACGATAACGTTCCTGATGATTGCCAGCGCAACGTTTATTATAGGGATGAGAATAGGGGTGATGGTAGGGATTCTTTTTATGATAACGTCGAGTATGAGAATTTTGATAAGAGGATTGAGGGTGGTTGTTATACTTGGGAAGAGGCTAAGGGAGGTTATGGGGTTGGTTATAGTGAGGATGATGAATTTGTTAGTGTTGAGAGGGTTGATGATTGTTATGTTATCAAAACTAGTCCTTGTCCGTTTAGACCTGATAGGAGGAAGGATTTTAAGCGGGGTGAGAAATCGTCTGAGGGGTTGTCGAATGATTCGAGGGGTTATGGGAATTATTTGGGTTCGAATTTGAGGGATGGTGGGGGGATGAAATTTTTGTGTGGGAAAACAAGTTTTACTGATGTCGAGTACAAGATGTCTAGGAAGGATAAGAAGCATTCGGAAACTTATAACGAGAGGATGCGTAGGAAGGAGAGTGAAATGGGTTCTCAAAGTGCGATTAAAATGTCGACGAAGAGTTTGACTGTGGAGCGTTCGACAAATGGAAATTTTGAAAATTTTATTATACCTGTTTCTAAACCGAGAAATTTGATTTATACGTCAAGGTTATGCTTTGACAAAGGGGATGAGAATATTGCGAGTGATTTTAATCGCGGTGAGGGTAATTTGAAATTTTCAAAAATATCCAAAAATCAGAGGGACAATCGTTTTCGTGTAACGGAAGGGCGTTGTATTAAAACAAAAAGGGTTGCTCCGACACCGTGTATTCGAAAACGTGACAATTTGAATTCCAGTGTTGTTTATGATTTCGCGCCACTTCCGGGGATCAAGGAGAGATCCACAAAATTGTCTCTGGGTCAACCCGAAAATACGTACGTACAGCGCGCGTCGATTGAGAGACGCGAGGATTTTGGAAAATCTGAAAGAACCGTATTACGGTCGTTAAAATTGCGCGAATACGATGAACGTAACATCGACTGTATGCTGGGTAAAAAAGTAGGCAAACGAGACGGAAGGAATTTGAAATTTTTTCGAAAATCGAGATCACGGCTAAATACTGCTTCGTCAAATATTCAAATCGATTGCGACAAGATTCCGGAAACTTTGAAATCATTTCTCACCGACGATCAATACAAGGAATATTTAGAGCGGCAGAACAGTTCCGAAAATTCGAGTCTTACGTTGCCGAATTTTTCATTTTTGCATGGCTACGCAAGCAGGCGTTCGTACAATTAGCATATCGCAATCATTGTCATTCGATTTCATAACTTTCGCGCTAATAGTAATATTATGATTATCATAAAAATCCATAATAGATCTTTCATCAGGCTACAGGTGTTTATGATAAATCATGAAAAAAAAAATATATAGAAAGTAGGGTATTCATGAAATTTGTTCCTTTGTATCACAACAAATGTTTCGCGTGTCGTTTTCAAAGTATTTCCATATAACTGATAAGTTCTACTGCATGTGTGTTATTTTGTATAAAAATTCCCCGTTTACCCTCTTCATCGCTATAATCTCTCATCTTATCGTGACACTGGTGATCACTGTATACGAATATCCGAATTACAACAATAAAACAATGTTCCTTAATTAATTTATTAATGACAGAAAAACAAACTGTCAAGTAGTTTATCGCTTTTGATATCCTCGCTGATTAGCGCGCTAGTATTACGTGTCGTAGTAAAAAGTAGTGACCTTAATTATCACAAAAAAGAATCAAAATCCACACATTCCATTATCCAAAAGGAAAAAAAAAGGTTTAACCATTCATATTTATTCATCTGCTATAATCATTGATACCATTTATCCAATACGAAGAGTGAAATTCTCCCAGGACAGATTGTACACGGCCTTCCAACAGATGTGACGTGATTGCTGCTTGATTGTTAATGAAAATGATTAATAAAAAAAAATGAACAATTTACAGAAAAATCATCAGAGCAAAGTAGTCCCTAAGTGTGCAATATACCTATGTAACAATTACCTTTATCCAGGAGCTAATGGTAGTACGCTTTTTGTAGGTGGCACCCTTCCTTCAACCTGCTCCACTCCACCCCCGCCTTTTGATGACGCAGTCCGCTCGAACGATCAAACCTTGGCTTCCGGTGGTCATCATCCTCATCAAGGTGCAACCCCAGTTCTCACGAGCAGCCTAAGCTCGTCCCATTCCAAGCAGAACCGAGTCGTCCATCACGTGACACTTGCTAAGATCAATCACGATGCAGTAAGGTAGGTATATTAATAAAAATATATCAATCGAGACGTCAATTAATATTCTAATAAAACAAATTAACTTGTCATTGATACCCTCTGTAGTATATCCGAAGTTCATCTGGAAAGTAGCGGAAGCGGCAGCGGAAGTGGAGGAAGAGAAACAAAGTCCTCGTTGAGCGTCGAGAGTGGGAGTAGCAGTCGAGGAGGTGGTGGTTTAACCTGGACACCCCCTACTGGTAGTGTCGAAGGCTCGACGCCAACCTGGACGGAAGGGACGCCATCCTTTACGGAGAGTTCGAGCAGCGGTGACATCGGTAAGTTCATCTACGCGCTCAACGTCTACTACAAGCCCTGAAGACGTCCTTACGAGGACGTTATTGTTACTACGGAGTTCTACGTGCTGCCACTGATTTTGGAGAATTTGGAGATATTTTGTAATTTACGAAAATTTGCGTGTTCGATTACCATGGAAAAGTCTGATGCATTGTTCAGGGTGTACAATGTAACTTTGCTCTAGTGATCCGTTGTCAGGCTTGTTCAAACGAAATTTATTTTCGCTGCTTTGCTATTTTTTTTGACAATTGCGCGTTGTTAATTAATTATGGATACTGTGTGTTTTAATTTATTTTCGAAAGTGGCATTTGTTATTTGGCTGACCAATTTTAACGTGATTCTGTGTCGTAACGATTGTCCAGTGTTTGTAGTACTGTCATTGCTATTTAGAAACAATATAACGTCCCTGTGTAACGGATGCACGATAGACTGATTCGATGTTAAATTTTCGGATTTATCTGTATTTATGAAATTTGTACATGACAAATTGTCCAGCACGTGAAAACCGTGCTCACGAACTAGGAGGATAACGAATTTGTAATAGTTGCCTTGAAGTTGTTTCTTCGATTTTTATTTTTGTCCTTCTCTACTTTGTTTAATCAGTATTGACTGTTTACCCCTTACGTTATCTAGGAGAGTTAAGTAGTACTAACTCCATCCAAGAGAAATCAGTGCCTACTAAATTATCTTGTCTGTGTTGTAGATTGTAATTGAAACAATGTCAACTGTAAGTCTCAATGAAGAGCGATATTTCCTTAACGATAACCTAGAGCAAAGAACTGAAAGAAGTTAGTTAGAAAAAAAAGGAACTGCCATTAACGAGAAAATTTTGAAAATTTTTTCTTTAAAAATTCAGTTGCCTTAAACACCTTGATCGATAGATAATATAAAATATATATATATATATACACACATGGATTATGTGACTTAATGGCAGTGTCTTTTTGACAGTCAGATAATCACTTGTGTACTCGTTTACATAGTAATAAGTACCAACAACAACAACTATATACTATACACATTTTGTCAATACTCAGTATGAAAAAACAATTAATTCACACATAGTCCTGTCTAGTTAACAAAGGAATCAATCCTGTTAAGTGACTTTACTCTGCCGACATCTTGAGGGACAATAAAGTTAAAAAAGAAAACAAGTACCTAAGCAATACAATAAATCTCGTAACCGTTTTCATTAAATCCCATACACTCTTTCAAGCTTAGAGAGTCGCTTAGGTGCGTCGAGCTTGAGATAAGTTCAGGCAATTATATCTCCACTGTTGCGTCTTTCTGTACGTCTGTCTCTGAGTATTTGATGATCACGCATTAGAAAGAAAAAGAAATAGAGCTTACACGTAGACATATGTGTTCTTGCATAAATAATAGTAAATGAGGTATCATCCTTACGTAGGCTTTGTCAATGATTCAATGAGTCATAAAAGACTTTCTGTTATTTGTCTTTGATGAAATCACATTAATTGTAGGTTGCCCGACGACGCCAATAAGAAGCGGAAAGCGAGGAGAAGATGGCGGCCGTACAGCAGCCACAGTCGAAGAAGCGCTTGCCAGTCTCACCACCGAAATGGTAAGTCATGGCGGACGTGGTCCGCGTCAGTGAGAAAAAAAATGCAGAAAACTGTAAGAAACATTCGACAACGAGTGCAATAACCGCTTATATATTTTCTCGCATAGTCCACTCTCTGTGTCCTTTATATATTTGTCGCGATCAAGTGTGTCTCCTACGTCTTGCTAAATTCCCAAAAATCGTACAGCGCGCATGCGCGTCAACGTTAATCATCCATATTCAAACGAAAACTTGTAAATACATAACCTAGCGTCGCTACTGCGTCGGATTGGACAATCGATTTAGCACGCGGACGAAATTAGTATTAACCTTGTCTCTATCGTTCTTTCTCTTGGTTCCACGAGGCAAATACAAACACGAACGAGAGTCACGAGTCTGAACGTCTTTATTGCTTTTTATCTATTTGTACAAATTAGGAAACTCTGCAACGAGAGTGAAATGACGCGCCTCTCTCTCTGGCTTCGCGAGCTCCTCGTAACGTCTCGACGAAAAAAATCAATTTTGGGAAGCAAACACACAAAGTACGATGACTTACGTGACGATCATGACGAACACACGTGAACGAATGATTTTCATATATAGTCATATACAGTTTCGGCCACATTCCGCATTTATCTTTATCTTTAGTTCCACGACGCTCCGTCGAATTGCACAGATGGCGACAGACTCTGCTGCTAAACAATGCTATAACTGTCATTGACGCGTATTACAGTAATTTATCATTATTATCTGTCAGAGTCATTCATCCTAACTTGAAATCCATTTTTTATCGTGTGTTCATCATTCTGATCACGAACAAACAATTCAACATATTGTGTATACATATAATTACGGTATTCGTAGCGCGGCCGTTCGAACCACGCTTAACGCCAAAAAATGGTCAAAATTCTTGCTCGGCCATTAAACGATACACGCAAAGAATTGAAATGGAGGAAGAAAATATGTTCCTCGGGGCTCAATAAGTACAATATATAATTAATGCCAAAAAGTGTGTACAAGTTTTTACGTAACCGCGTACCATTACGCATATGGCGCGAAAAACGCGAAAGAAGGAGGTCAATGGCTCTTCATGATTTTCCGAGACTTTCGTTAATTGCGCAGTCGTACGTATTTCTGCGTATTATCATTATTATGATAATTAATCGAAAAAGGAACAAGCAAAAAAACGAACACGTGTTACACTCAACGTGCGAAATTAATCGCTCTATTGAATCTCGTCGTTACTGTCCCCTCCCTTCTTTCCTCTCATTATTCCCATCCCGTAATATACTTACGTTTTCTTAATTGTTCCACGATTAATCGTAAGCTTCGCGAATTCGAAAACGGCCGCGCTATCGTGACGAGACTAAAGAAAAATTTCTTTTTATTATCTTCTTTTTATATTTGAATTTGCGAAAAAGAACGCGCGACGACTCAACGCATTACTACCGAAAGACTTTAAATAATGATAAACAACAATAACTGTATTCGCTTATCACGTAATCGAATCACGAGCGAGTGAGGGGCAACTAATTATATATAATTATGTAAATAATATTAGTAACAACAATAATGATATTAATAACAATAATGTATTAGTACGTATAGGTAAGAGTCGCGAGACCTTAATCCCTTTTTACGGTATATAGTTACGTATGTAAAATGTACCTTATGTGTCTCAAGTTTCTCATATGTGTCTATGTCTGTAACTATACAATGCGTATAGAAAGGAAACTCGATAGCCGATATAATAATTAATAACGAGCTGTGTATAATATATACCAGAGGAAAAACAATTAAGAAAGATCAATACATCCTAACGAGCTATGTACGTACCGAATGATAGCTACGATATAATTATACGTGTTATAAATATAAATATATAGAATATTTATATTTATAATATATTTATAATACATATATATATACAAAACACAGAAATACATATATATAGACTTCATATAGGAAACATGTATAAGAACACTGTAAACGTTTTGACAAGCCAAAATGTTGTTCAATGATGTTAAACGGTTTAACGCTTGCAGCATACGTACCGACGGGCCATCGAATGATCTGTGTATACTGAACGATCTAATGATCTATTGATAGTCAATGATCGACGAACGAATCATTAGTTAGCGGAAACTATTGAAAAGCGGGATAGACGGATTAATACGTAGGAACGGATGACTCGTAATTGCGATGAAGAAAAGAAATGATAATATTAAAAATGTACCAGGAAACGATGATGATTGCCGTACGTGCCGATATACAACGAAGTTATGTACTAGATGAGAGAAAGAGAGAGAGATATTAAATTTTTCTGAGAGATCTGTGAGAGAGAGAGAGAGAGAGATTTGTACGTAGAATTTTGAGAGATTAGGTAAAATCGTGGGTCGTCGGTACTTTCGAAATAAAATATGGCTGCGCTTGCGTAGATGAACTCAGATAGGCTCAGAACGAATCAGCTTCGTTGCTTTAGAGTGTGATCGTTGCGTAGGTTAAAAAAAGAAAAAAAAAGGCAAGGAAAAAAATTCGTATAGACGAGGAGGGGGTGTTTCGTTGGATTTATCATTAGTATTGTTATTGTCACGCGAAATCATTGAAGTCATTAGGTTCACGGGAGACGATCCGTTTACATTGGCCTGAATAATCGCTTCTCGTCGCTGATTGATTACTGTATCGCTCGCTATAATGACTGCTTGACATTTGGATTGATCGATTTGCAAAAATCATGTGTAACGTTTGTAACAATGATCGTTTTGAAGTGTTTTTGCTTGAGTTTTGTCCTACAAGATATTTGTCTGGAGAAATTTGTTTATTATTGATTATTCGAATTTTAACACCGTGCAAATCTTAATGATTGGTTTTGAGTGGATTTTGAGTGTAATGTTTTTTTTTTATTATTGTTATTCAGTTTTCATGTATATTGGTTGATTTAGAAACAGGCCAGCAACGGCTTTGGACTGGAAAGTCGATACGAAAGCGATACGATGACGGTGTATCAGCAAACCGGAAATGACTCGAGCAGAAGCAGTTTGAAACGCGTCACGCTCATCATGACAATGCGTAAGGCGTTGAATCTTCGACCTAGGAAATTGTAGCGAAAAAATTTGCGGTTTTTTTGAGGGTGGAAAAAATTGTGACTGGAGGGGGTTGTTTTTTGGGGGAAAAACTAAATGGAGGTCTTTATTTGGGAGACGCGTCGTTTGGGTTGTAATGAAACGGGAAGGTTTGATAAGACAGGAGGAAGTGAGATGAAACTCAAAAATGCATCGTGATTATGCAATTTCGATTTATCGGTTTCAAGAAAGTTTTTTTTTCTATGCTGGATGCAACCGTCCCGAGGCATTCATGAACGATGGATCTTTTTACGATAAGATATCTGTACACTTTTATTGCGTGATAGTATATGCTTCCCTTGGATATGATTTCGAGTTTTTTGCAAAATTTTTTTTGAGGTCATCTCGAAATTTCACTTTTTCGATACACTTTGCTTTAGATTTTTAAATGAGAATCTCGTTATCTAATGATTTTTTTATCTTTCTTTGGCCGCCCTAACAGAGATAGTTCAAAAATATAGTTATCGTATTTTCCATTCTTCATTTCGAATCATGGAATATTCTGTTGCGGTCGTAATTCGATTGGTTTTAGATTCGTTAGATTAAACGCGAATGTAAATAACGAAAAGGGATGAAGGAGAGGGAAGAAAATATAAAAATACATTGTCCATACAATAATAATAGCTTGCGTCGAATTTGGACAATTTTTCAATTTTTCCAAATTTCCAGAAGTGACGTAAATACCTTCCGACGTGCGTCCCGCTTATCACGAGGTTCAAAAAGTGATAACGTTCGCGTACTTTTTTCAAAATGAATCCTTGTCGCTTGTAGTGTATTATAATAAATGAAAACAAAAAAAAGAGCGAGACAAGAATTGGATGATTAATTAAATGTACTCGTTGATTCGCGACCACAGCCTGTTATACTCGTATAGCTCTTAATGACTAATTTTAAAAGGCGCCATCGTCTCCTTTCATTTGCGTGCAATTACAAAACCTTAACATTGGCGTTTTTTTCGCGCGAAATTTTTGTCTCCGTTTTGTAAATCAAAGCGAAATTATTTTTTTGCACTAGTTAACCGCACTGCATCCATCAAGTCGATTGTCTTAAGACGGCCTAAGAGGGAAACTCATAATGAGGCTTTATTAATTAAAACGAATAAAGGAGATTAATTAGAGCGAGAGATTTTTTTCGAAATATTTCATATCCTTCGTGGTATGATTTTTTTTTGAAAACTTTGCATTTTCCAATCGTTGCACTTACACGCAATTTTCACTGCGAGACTTTGATTAGTGGGGATCCACTATTTGCAGTTTTTATTTGGAAAAGGCGTTGGGCAATTTTTTGATTTTATTTTATTAGTTTTAATTCCCTTGTATTTTTCGGCTTATTCAATATTCCATTATGGTGAGAAAGGAATTTGTTATTTTTCGAGATAACTCTCTCGTCACTCGGAAACACACGCTTTCTCTTGCTGCGTCGATTGTTTGATTTTGAAATTGGAGGAGTATTGCGAAAATGGCCGCGAGGTAAAATCGACGATTACGTATTCGTCTCTGTCTGCCCAGCACTAGCGTTTACAATGTTATGTAATTCAATTACTTAATTAATTCAATTACTTAATTGTTTATTGTCACGAATGAATTGTCACTTAACCGAAATGTTCTTCGGCAATATATATATTGATATTATTTAAATAAAGCATTATTATTGTAATTACTATTATCTTTAGAGCTTTTCGATATTACTCTATATATATATTCATACACACCGATCCCCACAATCTTTTCGATATACGCGAGTTTTCAGAAAGACATTTTTTTTCGTCACTTACCTATACGCACTGCTAATCACCTACTTTTGGCGTTTTTGTAATTTTTCACTTTGTTTACCAAAATTTCTTATTGTATTTTTATTTCCACCCTTTCAGACCCACCTGTAAGCAAGCGAACGGAAGATATTAGTAAAACCAAATTTTGACAGCTGGGCACAGATATGGTTGGTACGAAGATGCGCATTTAAGTCTCGACAAAAATTTTTAAAAACCAATTAGCGTAAGTCTTAGCGATAAGAACACAACAGGCGTATAGTGAAAAATTAAACGGAAAAAATCAATTAAATTACGTAAAAGAAAATTCATTCAGGGACAATCGATCAACTATAAACATTAATTCATTATCTTTATGATTATAGAAAAAAAGGAGACAAGAGGTCAGCCTTGTCCGTCATAGATAATTTTGAAAAAAAAACTACTTACCGAATCTTAGTCATTACTTAAATTATTTATTATTAACCGCCAAATTGAACGTTTCCATTACGTTTTCGATCTGTCACCCGGAAAACGTAAATGTGAGACATTAACGCTGCCCCCAACACCCACAGTATTTTTCCAAAAAAATATTAAAAGGTGAAAGCAGAACGTACAAAATAAAATTGTTTCAAGATCTTCCCTCAATAATTACGAGAATATAATAGAAGAAACACGAAAAAAAATCTCGTTTCCACCATATTAAAAAAAATTTTTTTTTAAATCCCTTATCATACAGAAAATTTTGGTCTTACACGTCACAATAGACAATTCATTTATGTATTACAAAAAAAATGGGAAAGCATATACGTTTCATTCGTTGCGGTTGATCCAACGCGTTAACATAAAAACGAACTGAATTACTTGAACTGGATTTCAAGCAAGTCATCAAGTTCTCATTATTATTTATTCTGTAAATATTAGCTAATGTATTATTTTCATATAATCGCGATGCACCATAG